>VXAA01004868.1:232204-279704 GCA_013399115.1 Anseranas semipalmata
TGTGTGTCAGCTTGATGTGGTGAATTAAATGCCAATCCACAGAAAAGATACAAGTCTGTGACTGTATTCCCCCCCCTTCCGTAAGCCACAATAAAAAAGAAAATATCAGCCCCAGCACCTGTATATTATGGATCATCACCTATGAAAACAAACATCATAATTAGCCTCATCAAAACTCTCAAAAAAATTAAAAGGAAGAGATTCATGAGTACCTTGAGCTCTATATCCTTTCCTGCAGTGTCTACACCTAAAAAATACACCTACCTAAGCCTTGACAGGAACAAGGCTTCGATTAGACAGTACATCTCCCCCCACCTCCCCCCCAGCATCCAAAAAGGAAAAGGCAATCCAGAATATTACCTTCTCCACTGCCTCTGATGTAGGCATTTGCTTAAGGCCACAAAAAGTGTTGGGGGGTGGGGGGGTGGACAAGGTTGGCATTTTCACAATATAATACACAAAAGCACTTTCTAGAAGGAGAGATGAAATTACACTCCTTTTTTTTCTTATGTAAATCAAGTAACCATTTACACCAATTAGTATGCAACCAATGTTAGTTCTAGAATTTAATTCTGTGTTTATTAGTAAAGCAGACAGGTCAACTCACAAAATCGCCTGCTTCCTTGCGATGCAAACAGAGCTTTCCTTTCCATACCATGTACCTGGGGGGGATTCTTACACCAGTTGGTTCATAATGAATAAAAATTACATTAATGAGCCAGGAAAATCTGAAAGCCCCATTTCCTTTTGTTTAAATCCAGCACTGTCCAGTACAGAATATTGTTCCTTGCAACTTGGATCTGTGAAGAACAGCAGGCTCTGCTTTTCAGCTTGCCTCATCAGCTGTGAGTTTTAATTTGAAGCACTTTTGCATTAAACTTACTTTTTTTGCCAGCCCATCCTCGCTAATGTTGCACCACCTAAAGCATTCAGCCAGTACTCTCCCCCCAAGCTAGCCGAGCATATCAAGTGTGCCTGCAACACTCACAGCCTAATGAACAATGCACAAAAACAAAAGTAACAGCAAGACTCCTATTATCTGATCTTCCGTAAAACACAAAAACTGCCTTCTCTGGTACAGAGGAAGTGCCAGTAAGCCTGCAGGTGTGAGCCAGTTAAAAGAAAAGGCTTTGGCTAAATAGATTCTTTGACTGCCAGGGATTAGAGTCATGGCACCAGTGGTAACACACATCTTTCCCTTTAATTTACAAAATTTTCTCACGAGTTTGCAAGAGTTCACCCCATCAGGGGCTTTCTGAGGCCATTGAAATGTCTTAAGTTTTAATTAAGTTGGAGTTGTCAGAAGAAAGCTTTTTTGGCACAGAGTCAGGGTCATTAATTACTGCTATCTTTGTTTCTTTCGGAAAAAAAGAACTCTACTGACTTGTTGGGTTACTTATACAGCCTACATTTTCTATCCTGCAGTCCTTATTCACCTCCAAGCAAGGCTTGATTAAGCAGTTTACCAATTACTTCCATCAATCTGATTTACAAATCCTATGGGTAATCTTAACTTCAGAAGCTTTTCTCTCTGCTGATTTGAGGTACAGTAGTAATGAAAGCAGCATTACTGTTAGAACCACAAAGCATTTTAAAATTCTAGATTTTCCATCCTAAATGGAACTTGAATCACATTCCTGATTTTACCATTTCATACCCATCCTTTTATATGCTTGTAGCTAGATTGTCAGTTATTAACAGACACAAGCCCCACTGCATAAAACTAAGTAAAATAAACATAATTTCCTTGCTATCTTGCAGTTGTGAGGTGAAAGTTCATGTTTTCTATCAATCAAATAAATAGCTGCAAACAAGCTGGCATTCAAATCACGGCCCATGGTGTCTGCATTTGATATTAGTAGCAACTTTATTACTAGGTGCCCTTTACCTCAAAAATGAAAAAAGTCCAGAATAATTAACTAAAATTGTTACGCCGTAACAATTATTCACTGGCTTAAGTAAAGGCCAATTTGTTGACTTTGTTTCTACCAGAGGCATTCACATCATAAAAAAGCCAACACCTTAACTGGCACTGATTTGCTGCTTCATCAGAGACTGAGATATGGGGAAAATACTGTCTTCCACTTTGCTGGAGATAGTGGCCGTGAGGCTCAGTTTAAAATATAACGGTATATAGCAACATGCTATATATCCATTCCATAGGCAAAAAGAACTTTTTGATTTCCAAAACTGTTCATTCTTTGCCTCTGATATCACTAACTTCACATGCATACACAATTAACATATATTCCTCTAAAACAAATACATCACAGCTTGATAGTCATTATATTTTCAGGCACCCAGTAAACTCTTGGCTTTATGCAAACTGTTTTGCATAAATATCATTACCATTATTAGAAAGCTTGATAGCTATATATCTTTCTAAATATACTGCTTGTTCATTTGAATGAAGTTTGTTCTATCAAAATCCTGAGATTCCTTGAAGCCTGCAAAAGGCCTATGTTAAACTACACATTTTGTACTGTTTTTAATAAAAACATTGGCAAAATAATGTTTTTTCAGAAATCCTGACTTGGGTTCCTGATTTATGGAGTATACTTTACCATTTTGAGCTACTCAGCTCAGCAAGTGGTTGCTCAGAGACTGCAAGACTTGAAATGTCTGTGGCGTAGTATAAATTATTTTGATCCTCCCTTGGGTATTTACTTAATTTCTCACCCATGTACTGTACCTCGCATAAAATGGCAGAAGCAAGATAGAAACTATTAAAAAGCTAGGAACACTACCAAGAACGTTAACCAGCTCTGGAAAGTTAAGATACCTGCATAAACAGAGGCAATGTGCTGTTAGAGAAACTACTTTGCTGCTATGCATCACGTGTCTTGTCTGATGCCTCTCTTTCCTAAATTTAGCATGAAAAATAAGAATGCCATAGAAATTACATTAGCTATTTATTTGGTAAAATATTCAAAAAATGTAAAAAATTGTGTTGCAACTTCTTGTAAAATATCTGTTTACCCATGGCATTTTATTTGCTAACAATTTTATTGTGACACTGGTTGCCAAACCATCCTAGAATTGTATCAGTCCTTGTTACTGTTTTCATTTTTTTCACCTTGGTTAAGATTATTGCTAACACCAAAAGCAATCCAGGATGAATATACATGGGGACACACAGCTGTCATCATATCCCTCAATTCTTGCTTGCCACATACAATCATACTGTCACCCACTTGGGCAGTGAATACCTGCAATTTGTCACTGGAGTGCTGTCCCACTGAAATGGGAGACCAGGAGACCCAAATCTCAGGGACAAGGTCTCCCACCCTCACTTCGCTCAGGCTGCAGCTGATAGCAGCGCGAGTGACGGTGTCTGCACGTACCGACAATGGACACATTTTCAGAACTTCAGCTTGCTTCTACTATTTTTCTTCTGTAGTTGAACAAAATCTTTAAAATCCATTTCTCCGTGTAAATAAATACACACAGAAATAAATGCACTAATAAGAAGAGATCTACAACGATGGCAGTGTCAAAAAGTCCTTTAGGGGCTTACATGTTTTATTCTCAGATAAATGTGCAATTGTAGCTCTTTTTAGCCATGATGAGAAAAGGGAAACTTTAACAGTCCAGTTCTGATACTATTTGCTGCATGTGTGCACCAGCATATATGTTTTAAACATTGGAAACTTTTACATGAACACGATAAATCGAGAGTTGGTTTAATAAGCTGATTTAACAAGGTATTAAGATGTGTATTCAACACAGGAGGTGGGACTCAAGCTCTGTAAACTGATCAACACAAATGTAGCACAAGTACATTTGATAAAAATGAAAAGTCTGTAAACCTTTTCCAAATACTCATTTCAACTTCTACTTTTTACTCTTGGCCTAGTCCTTTTTTTTGTAATCCTTAATTTGGTTGTCAGAGAAAACAAGCAAGTACTTCTTGGAAATAACAAATTATTCTTTTGCAATTTTGGATCCTTTGTGTGATTTTAGCTTGGTATATATAAACATATAACGAGGCTACTTGACCTGAAGAGTCTCTCTCTGTCTTAATAAGTGCACTGCTAATATGCCTAATTAGGTGTGAAAAAAAGTCAACATGGTAAAATGCCATTACACTAGCAGAACTTTCTAAATGCAATATTAATTTCATGATGAAATGCCATTTATGTTATTTATCAAGTAACATGTTATAAGGCTTTGAGTCAGGCTCATTTACCAGTAGCAAAAATGGTTGGTGTTAGAGAGAGCAGACAACTGTACTGGCAACTTCACTGAAGGTCAGCAAACAAGTATCTTTCCCTGCAGAGATTAAGAAATATTTTTACAAAGTAAAAGAGAGAGTAGTAGATGCTTTCATTTTAATAAAAAAAAAAAAATGAATTTTCAATGACATTAGTAACTAAAAATCTTCATGTTTGCTTTTATGATAGAAGCCTTAGTGAACTACATAGTTCTCCATGTTGTTTTCTTATCAATATGTCAATACACATGCTTAGATTTTGCAGTTGTTGGTGTGACATGAAAACTATAATGGATGATATCTAAATACTCCCAGTTCTGTGAAGGACATGAGTAAGGGAGATATGCTTATTTAGCAGCCTGGGATCTCATCTAACTCTTTGTATGATCTCTAGGTCATAAATATGCTTTTGGATGTAAGGAATAAGGCATTGGCAAAAAGGCTGAGGCAAATAGGACCCAGTTGGGTTTCTAGAATCACTAAAAGCAGAGAAAAACAGCTGGATACAAATCTAAAGGTCTGCAGCACCCACACATGCCTGGAGCAACAGCTCTACTTATTGAAGTGCTATTAGCAACTGTTTCATCCTTCTGTACCCTACTTCAGCAGACACTATTTTGAAGAACAGTATTCCCTGTATTTCTGCTTCTGCCAAAGGCAGCCCTCTTCCAGGAGAGCAGACTTGGGTAAAAATGTAAGTCACCTACACAAACTGCAGAGTAAATTATCAAATTTCACTAGCTAACTAAATTAGAGTGGGGCATGTATCAGAGTGTGTATATATGTATATACACATATAACGTGACTTTTGACTGGGTGGCTGAAAAACACTCAAACTGCAAATGTCCAAACATACAGGCAAGGATAAGGATGTTTTAAAATGGTCTTCTTTTCTGGGTAGTCTTCTTTCATCTACTGTCTCAGGGAATAAATTTAATACATCCTACTACAAATCACCTTGCAGTGAACTGAACCACTTGGGCTAGGGGCAGTTTATTATGGTTAGTTTGGTGCCAAGACGTCATGGCTAACAAAATATCTGACCCAGAAAAATCTGAAATTACCATGTTTGATGTGCAAAGATACTTGGTTAAACAATAACTACTGCTCATTTTACTTTCCTTGTACAGAAACATGAAAATTAAAGCTGAAAAAGACAGCAGCATTCACCCATCTGTGTAGAATGACTTCCTATTATATGCTTCAAAATTCATTGTCCACTCTCATTTCACTATGAGAGAGCTTGCAATTACTACACCTATCCATACCTATTATTGTTTTATGACATGCCTAAAGCTGGGTGCAGTATTATATCTGTAGTCTCATTGTAGTCTATAGAAGGGGTCTATCCCATGTCTTTTCTATGATATGACGCAAACAAAAGCAGAACTGTTGGGGAAGGGGACAAGTTGGTTGTATCATGTTGCAACCTCATATCCAATGTGCTGCCCACTACCACTCCTAGGCCTTTTTTCAACACCAATTCTTTACAAGGATCTTTCTCCTGCTGAATATCTGCATTTCGCATTATTATTTCAGCAGATGTATCATATTCCATTTGCCAGGTTGAATCCCATTTTGTGATTTCCTGTCCATATTTCTAACCTGTCCTCACTTCTTTTTATATCTTCTCTCTCTGTCCTCACTGGTGTTGGCAACACCTCCCAATTTTTGTATGACCTGTAGATTTAATGAATGGTCTGTTTACCTCCCCTTACTTAATCACATGATCAACAAATTGGGTCTTTCACTGACATCTGCAGAACACTTCTGGACACCTTACTCCTTCCCCGGAATACAACTTGCACTCCTGCAACCAACTGGAAAGTTCACATGGCAATATAGGCATACGCCAGTTCACCTCAACTCCTCACCTCCACAAAAACTTTTGTAAAATTCTTTATTGATCCCTACATCTAAGTGAAGATCTAGGAAGTTCTTTCCTCCTTATTATTCCTTTACTAAATCACAGTTTCTGAATATTTTTTGCCTGATTTTCCACATTTAAATTCGTTTATTCCACTCAGTATTCCATATCTTCTGGAAACTGCAGTACTGTGTTTCTTCTCTGTTCACTTGGACCTTCAGAGCCCATGCTCTCCTCCATGTTTCTCAGAGAAGAGCTGGAAAAAGTGGAGAGAATTCCACTAGATGGCATGATCCCTCTTTCTTCCCTTTCTTCTCTTAAAAGCCCCTGGGTGCCTCTTGGTGTTAGGTAGACCAGGTGTTAGGAAGAGTAAGAGGGAGAGTCAGATGAGACTATCCACCTAAGAAACGTAAGGGACAACAAGCCCAGAAGACCACTTCTGCTATTTCATCAGTGTGCTCACTTTTCTTTCTGTACTGTGTGTGTGTGTGTGTGGTTCAGGAACAAATCATGGTCGAACAGCTATCTCACTCATCTCCACATAAGGCAGTCAGAGGGGCCAGGCAACAGGGAGGAGGTAAGTAGCACCTGCCTGGATATTCTTGGCTTCCTGGAAATGCCTTTGGGCTTAGCAAGTGGAGACAAGAGAAAGTAACAGGTAAAACCTTCAGCGTCAGAGCAATAATATTCGTTATCTTATTTCTTAATCATTGTTATTACTTCAAGAAGACCACAAATCTTTATGCAATCATGAAGATATGTACATATAGAAAATGAAACACACACACACAAAGTATTCCTACACAGAAGTATTCCTACCGTTCTTGTGCTTCATACCACTTTACTTCTAGGTCATCTTCAACTAAGTCATATCAAGTAGTAAGCTAAATTGTTTTGGGGGAAGGATGGTTTCTTGTGGCTTCAGTATCACATCACTAGGCTTTATAAACAAAAACAGGCAGCCTTATGGTAATTACCAGAATTACTCTTTTCTTCTTTTATTAAAGATTGGTACTAGATTTGCTTTTTTCCAATCCTATGATAATTCCTCAATTGTACTTTACTTTTCAAAAATAATTACTAGCGATTATGTAAATTCATTATCTATGTCTCTTAAGACCATACTATGCTTATCATCCAGACCCGCTGATTTGCATTTATTCTATTTTTTCTAAGTATTGCCTTACTCTTTTCTATCAACAACTATTTTGAAAAGGTCTTAATTACTTGGTCTATTATGTCCTTACTCCTTTTATTTTTCTTGTCAAAGACTGATTTTGAAAGTAGCTCAGTGCATCAGCCATTTCAGAACCAGCTTTCATTTTGTCACCCTCTTCATTTATTATTGAGCTTGCTTTTTCACTCCATTCTTTCTTTCCTTTTTTTTTTTTTTTTTTTCTCCAATATATCTGAAAAGCTATTCTTATTTCCCCTGGCTCCTTTGGCTAGTATTAACTCATTCTGCCTTTGCATTTCTTTTAACTTTTCCAAGTCTTAAAAGAGTTTTAATTTTCCTGGTTGTTTCCTTATTTCATTTTTGCTCTGGGAGAGATTTGGCATCCACAGATCTTTGAGCAGCCCCTGGTGAAACTAGAATGATTCCTCCTTATCCCATATATTTCCATCCTTCTCAAAACTATAGTTTAGTGCTTTTTAGAGAGAGGAGCTACATCTGGAAAATAAGATTGGGAATACTTGATTGTTATTTTCAACTATGACTGAGCTATAAAAGATAACAAACAATTTGACAATCTTGTGACTCAGTTTCTCCATCAATAAAACCTGCATATCATCTATGTCTTCAGAGGACTGCGATAACACATATTTAATATCATTACGTTCTCTGACTTCCTCAGATTGAGACTGTTCTGATTTTATGTTCTACAATCATTAAGTTCCTGAAGGGGAGAGAAAGGCCAAACTCTTTCTTCTCTTTCACACTCAAACACCTTGAAGAACCTACAAAGTGAGTCTAGCTCAAAGTGTGCTTTAGTAACAAAAGGGTGGGTTTTCTTCAGTCATTATACATGTATAAGATCTGAAACACTCCTTTGTGTACATTAGGTGTGATTTTCTGTCTGATTAGCTGTGTGTAGCTGCAAAATATTCAAATACCTAACATGTTTGGCCATTTCCTCTATTTACAGAACTTTAAAAAGACTTTGCTTTAGATATGGTGTTTTACTGTGCTACTGTCCTAATGGCTAGAAAATACATATCCTAGTAAAATTCCACCTGTCAGAATTCGGTGTTCTTTGGACAAATGAAACATTATTACTTGCAAAGGTATAGAAATAAAATTGAGACCGTAGTGGAACACAAAACTGGCATCCTGGCTGTGAGTTACAAAATAAAAAAACTATTTGCTAAATAATTTAGCAAATTTCTAACTTTGTTGCCATCAGTAAACTGCACAAATGTGTACACAAATACAGTAGCAACTGCCAAAACAGCTTTTATGGAGGACAAAAAATAGAATGGGACTATAAAATCTCATTTTTCAGTAAGAAAATTAGTCAAGAACAGCAGAAATAGTCTCGGAAATTGAGTCAGTTCTTTCCTACTTTCATCTCTTTCTTCTCTCGACCCCCGGCTTGGGAAGGAAATTAAAGCTGAAATTGAAAATTTAAATGCTAATTTTAAATTTATGGATATCCAAATCCCATATGTTCGAACAAACCCCAGTGAAATGAGTATACTCCAGTGAAAATAAATGTCCTGATCACTCTTCCCCTCCTCAGCTCTCTGCTTTTCCAGGTGGCTGCAGTCAGATCTCTTGCAATAATGGAGTACTTCAATCTTTGATACTTAATTGTACTGGATTACTGTTTGGCAATGAACCAACTGGTTGGCCTGGGGACAGATCATTTTATTTAATGGCTCATCACCAGAACCTCACCAGCATGCAAACAGAAATCACCGTTCTGCTGCTGCCAAAAAAACTGTGAGAACACAGGAGGCTAATCACACCTGGGAGACACTTGTCTAATGACATACACAGGTAAGCGGCCACTTAAAAAAAAAAAAGAAGGACAAAAGGCCAGAAAAAGACTAAAAAACTTGAAGTGATGAAAACCTAAAAATCCAGAGCAGAGACACTTTTATCTAAAGGGAAAATCAACTAAAATCAAAACAACTAGGTTTTTTTCATGGTTAATTACCATTACACTTACAATAACTTGTTACTTATTGTTTGTGTAATTTAGGCTTGAGGGAGGAATATTTGAGGAGTCCTGCTCCAAAAAAGTTTCAAGGAAATAATTTATGAGAGCTCACAGATAAGAGCCTTTAGATTTGACATTTTGATTTCTGTAATAAATTGTTTTATTTAAAAAGTAAAACATCATGTAAATTAATTCATCCCTCAAGCAACATGTAGAAATGCCTCAGACATGTTTCAACAAATGTTCAGTCTTCAGCTATGTTCATTATAATGTTCTACTATAATAATAAGTGCTCTGTAAATCAATAAGTAAAACTACACAGTGCCCAATTTAGAAATGCAGCTTCCGTCTCTTCTTGTCCTTAGCAGAAGCAAATGGCATTACTACTGTTGTGTCCTCTCCTGTACTGTGACTGCAGAAAAAATGTGAAAGACATTTCATATAACCAGTTATGAAAGACATATAGCAGGGTGGTGAAAAGTTTTATGGAGGCCATAGCAAATATGAACTTCCTAGGGAAGGGAAAAAACAGGCATCAGAAGTGATTCTGTTTTCATCTCCAGGCAAACAGGTGAGTGTGGAAAAGAAATTAAACTCTATCAGTTAGCAGTATTCCACTTCTTTCTCCTTCCTTCTTCTTCCCCTCCAAATCAGCAGCCATGTTCTTTAGTATTAAACAAAATTTGCTATTAGACTTGCTGGAAAAAATCACCTTACCTCTTCTCTTTTTTCGATAATGTCTCTCCATACAAACTTTTTGGCTTTTGTTTCCTTTTCCAAGCCAGGACAAAGTAACTCCTGCCTGCTGCAGAGTCCCAGTTCAGAAAGATGGCCTGAATACTGTAAACCCAGTGAGGAAGAAGATCATTTGTCTCCTGCCACCAGTTTTCTGGGGTTACAACTACACAGGGCCAGCCTGGCTTTTTTGACCTTCTTCCTCATGTTATTCTTCCCCTTTCATAGGTGCTGCTTGCTACAAGGTCAGTAGTTTTTTCTCCTTGAGTACTAGGCAGAGTTCAGATTGAAGGCCATCTAAAGAAATAGACTTCAGAGCACAAAAATGTTTGTAATACAAGCATTAGAACAAAAATGGGGCCTTGTGAGGCCCCACCTGGAGTACTGCGTCCAGGTCTGGGGCCCCCAGCACAAGAAAGATATGGACCTGTTAGAACGGGTCCAGAGGAGGGCCACGAAGATGATCAGAGGGCTGGAGCACCTCTCCTATGAAGAAAGGCTGAGAGAGCTGGGGATGTTTGGCCTGGAGAAGAGAAGGCTCTGGGAAGACCTCATTGCAGCCTTTCAATACTTAAAGGGGGCTTATAAAAAGGATGAAGAGGGACTCTTTACTCAGGTAGATAATGATAGGACAAGGGGCAATGGTTTTACACTAAAAGAGGATAGATTTAGACTAGATTTTAGGAAGAAATTCTTCATTGTGAGGGTGGTAAAACACTGGAACAGGTTGCCCAGAGAGGCTGTGGATGCCCCATCCCTGGAGGTGTTCAAGGCCAGACTGGATGGGGCCCTGGCCAACCTGGTCTAGTGGGTGGCATCCCTGCCTAGGGCAGGGGGGGTGGAACCAGATGATATTTAAGGTCCCTTCCAACCCAAGCCATTCTGTGATTCTGTGATTCTATGATTCTATGAAAAACATAAAATATAAACAAATATAATATAGATTACTGTAGCCTTTCCTTAATTCAGGAGATTTGTAGAAGAGTCTGACACATATGTGTCACAAACTTACATAGGAGGGAACATATTAATATCTTTGTAGATACTGATTTTTTAGAAAACTCTGTGCCAACCTAGTGGAAAACAGCATCAGGTTACCTACGTGATAAAGCATGTCAGTATACTGTGATGTGCTTACATGTGTTAGTGCACGGAAAACAGGTCCGTACACATGTGCATGCATAAACATTAAAGCAATGTTACAACACATGGCATGCCTTGATATTCCAATTAATGTCTTAAACTTGACCATTTTAAATATCATAGATATTCTATCATCCAATCAGAACAAACAGCTGAAGTGATAGGCTTCCAAAGCAAACCCCTATTAAAAGTTCATAGATGAGCCCATAAAAATATACATTTATGATAAAACAAATAGAACATACACAGGATATGATCAGGATCACTGGGCAGAATCCTGCACAGAGCAACATACAAATATAGCAAATAAATTGCCTTCTAGCACTAACAATAGTCATATCTTAAAGGTGATAGCTATTTTTTACAAATAAATCTAAAATGACCTTTTGGGCCACATACAGTCTGTGATATTTTTTAATTTACTTTCCTTGATAATCACTTCACCGGAGGCCTGAATTTTCCTTAATTTGCCATATAGGATGAGCTAAGTACAAAGGCACCAATAAGCAGAGACAGTGAAATAGCCAGGGTTAGAAGCAAAAGGTCTGTTAGGCAGCTAATTCTTTGAACACTTGACCGCATAACTTTAAACGACTTAAACATCTGTACAAGAAACGAATAAATCCTGAAGGGTCAAATCCCGCAGTCTTAACTCAGGCAAAATTCCCATAGACTCCTGGGATTTGACCCCTAGTTGGGAATATACCCTTGTTCAGACCATCTTTTTCAAGCTCAAATGTGGAAATTCTCTTTGGACCAGAGAAGTCCTCAGGGAAGGGCTTTCTGATACCACAAGCATCCAAGACACCAGTCTGGGCTAATCACTAACAGGTTAGCATCTCTGAAAATAATACTGTCTAACAGCAGAGGAATGTGTAGTCTGGTTCTCATAAAATTTCAAACCTGGGACAAAACAGAAGAATCTGGTAGAGCTACCTCCTTTTTTATCTGAATTAATAACACATTATCAGTTTGGTAAGAAAATATGAACTGTTATTATCAAGCTTCCAGATATACAATGAAACTTGGAAGCCAATGTAGTAGTATTTGCTACTGCGTATGCAGAGTAAATGCTGAATGTTGAATACTTATACATAGTTTATGGATTATGCCATTCTAAAACTGCAAAGCCATTCTAAATTCTAACATCCTTTGAAAAATAAAAAACACCAGCAATACACAGAATAATCAACAGTAAGTCTATCCTCAAGAAAATAAAATATCTTTCCTTGAAGAAAGACAAGAGGTTCACTTGGCAGGCAAAAGTAAAGGCCAAACTCTATTACATGTCAATATGTTTGTTTCAAAAATAACTGACACAACATTAGACTGAGCTTATCAGTACCTCATGACTGTCCCTGTTATTTTCCAAAAAACAGTCACTGATTTTTTTTTATTTTTGGTGGGGGGTGGAATTCAGCTTTAGAGGCTCAGCTTGAGACAGCACAGGCCCAGTTTTCACAAAGAATGAACAAAGCAGACGAGTACCTGCAGGTGCTCAGCACCTCTGCAAGCGCAGGTGTAAGGTACATGAACCAGGGCATCCGCATTAAGCAGCCTCTTTTGAACAGCTGGTACAAAGTGCTGGCAAACTTGAGCTGGCCGCCTTACCAGGCTGAGAGATTTATATTCATCCACAGGAGAAAGAGCCCAGGGTAGCAGATGCCCACAAAGCGAAGGGGAAGTTTGTCACCTGGGGAAAGCATGCAGAGATCAGAGGATCGCAGTACTGCTGCAGAAACTCTGCTCCCGGCAGGCGTCTTAATTCCACTTACAGGGGGTTCTCGCTGGCTACAACATCCCGAGGACCCAGACTTGAATTTTTCACAGCCCTATTCCTTTTTCTTGTGAATCCTTACAGAATTAGGGGGAACAGTGTTTTTAAGTACCCTTTGGCTATTGCACATATAGTGTGTGTCCAGTGGCTCCCCTAAAAGAGATCCTAGATGTGCACAGCAATCAACATAAGGTCTCGGTATGAAAAGGGATGATCTCTGCTAGGTCTCTGTCTCTCAAAACGGGAACGGACAAAAATTTCAGAGCCACAAAAGTGCATCTGCCAAGACTCAATCACAAATAGCAGATCTGATAGAGAACAGAAATTGTGTGAGGGAAGCAACATTAAAAGCATTTTTCTGACAGAGGGTAAAAAAACATATTTTTCTTATTTACAAGTTCCTTTAAAGTATCAGACATTTGTCCTGAGCACTTATTCCTAGTTATTATATTGTTTTAGCCTACTGAAAAGAAAAACATAAAGAACAAAGTCCCTTCCCATAAACAAAATAGAGCAAAAAAGAAAAATCATGATGGCAAGTGAATCCCACTTTATCACTCTGCCTGGAATTTCTATTGCAGAAACACAAAAGTCTGATTTATTTTTAAAACATTTTAAACACATACCAACATTACTTGGAAACAGGCCAAGTAAAAAAATTCCATCAGAACTGACACCCTACAAACACATGTTACCAGTAACTGCTATTGAGCTTAAAGAAATAAATGAAATGCTATACCTTTGGCAATGCAACATTTGGCACTTAGTCAAAGATTCATAGCAGCAAGGTATATATCTACTTTAAATATACAGTAAGCACAAGAGTATGTATTAAGCACATTTCCCCTCCCTTTAAGAGAAGTCTTTTGTCCCACAACTTTTAAAATTAATATAAAGGCGCTTTTTTCTTTTAACAGAAACACTATGCAACTTGTATTCCATAGCTGACCAAAAATCATGACTATGAATTCTCAGAAAAATCTAATCCTTGCAAAAACACACTTTTCCTCACTGCTATGTAAACAGTCTAGCTTTGACTGAGAACCAGAAAGGAAGAGTACAGGTGATGGTACCTTGAGGTGAGAAAATATTTTCTTGAAAAAGTTCTCTTTAGCAGAAGTGATAGAAAAGTTTGTTAGGGTTCTGGGTATCTCCAGCAAATCAAGGCCTGAGAAGCCTGAGAAGCCTTAAAGACGTTCTTAGCAGCCAGTTAAATAAGAGGAACAAATGCAAATTTAATATAAACAGGGCAAGTTTCTCGGGTTAAAAGCTACCTTATCCAGGTTGGCTGTCCTACATACTCCATAACAAAACAACCCCAAACAAATAAGCAGCAATTGTCATACAGGCAATAATGTTTCTGGAAAACACTACAAAGTGCTCTATTATAGTTATGGAGTGTTTTACAGCAAGCACATGTGTGGACTTCAAATACCTGAGGATCTCCTTGTGTTCGGGGGTAATTTAAACTCATGGTTATTACCAGAATGTTTCCATGTGAAAAAAAGAAATAATATTAAAAAAAAATACAAAAAAGACCATGTATCTTCTGTAAATAAAGCTTCGACTCAGTTGCTAAGAATGTAAGCTCAGCAGAAGACTGAGAGCAAATTTCATCTCTCCCACTTGTACCTTTTGCGCTGGCAAAAGTGTACTTTGAGTACTACCTGTGGCATACCACCGCTGAAGTCAGGAGTCAAATGTCACTTTTGTTCCTCTCCCTAGCAAACATGCTGAAAAAAAAAATCCTACACCACTGCTACAATATGTGGAGGCATGAGAATGGAGATTTTATGGCAAAAGGTACAGGCTTGAAGGATTTTAAGGGTAAAGATATGGATATTCAAATGGGATTGCATGTGGACCGCTGGTGAAATCGCATGCATCTCTGGTGCTGGGGAGAAGTGTTAATTTTAAAATCTGCTCACTAGGCTAAAGGTGCAAGGAGGGATGGCCTTTGTCCTACTCAGCTTCTAACAGTAAATGATATCACCTTTTTGGAATTTTTTTCTGGTAATGAAAGCCACGGTGGGCTGGAGGGAGAGAATAAGGGACATCTGGATCCTCTTCTGGAATGACAATTAGGCAGTGGTCCATATTAACAACAGGCAGCCAGTAAAATCAGCCGGGCTCATGCATCAGATATAAAGTGATTACCTTCAAATATTGATTTTACAGCAAGAACGG
Organism: Anseranas semipalmata; assembly: GCA_013399115.1. Taxonomy (NCBI): domain Eukaryota; kingdom Metazoa; phylum Chordata; class Aves; order Anseriformes; family Anseranatidae; genus Anseranas; species Anseranas semipalmata. The sequence continues at coordinate 247,291 of VXAA01004868.1, forward strand.
TCCCAGAGGTTATAATGGTTGTTGCTTGTTTCTAAGTGGACAGGTTTTTCAGTACTGGAAGTGAACTCCACAAGGAACTATTACTTCCCAACAAATATTTCATGCACTTTTGGTGGTTAGTGCCATGGAGACTATTCCGACAATCAGTGCCTCTAAGGCATTAGAAGAAATTATTAGGCCAATGTATTTTGTTGTTCCTCCCTTTCCCCCTCTTTTATGTCACAGTGACTTCGGACATTTTGTTAAGAGACTTAAAGTTCTCTAATTACTCTAACAAGGCTGGTGAGTCATACAGATCTCCTATTGCTTGAAGAAATTGGGGGTTGGATAAGTGCTCAAGGTGTAAGGCTCAAGACTGGACAAGGTTACAGTGGTTCACCAAAGTACATTGGGAAATGCACAGTTGCATTCTAGGGCTGGACGGATGTACTTGCTCTTGGGTTTTTACATTTGTAGTGTATGGATATCTGGGGATAAAGCACATATGGGCATCCAGAAGTGAGGCATAAATATGAGTGCTTCTCAGCATATCTGTGCGTGCTTCTCTACAGCACTCATCACTGCTGCTCATTCTGTTCCACCAGAAAAAAAAATTACCTGGATGCAGCCTTCCCCCAAATCCAAGCTGCCTTTGGGAGACTTGCCCCTTTAAGGATCCCAATGACAACATGAAGCAATCTAAGCCAGCAGGCGCAGCCGCCCAAACCTCCCACAGTTGCAGGATTTCATGTGGAGCCCTGGCTCCATCACCCAGGCAGCTCCTCTGAACCTCGCTCGCGCCTTAGGCACCTACCGTACAATCAGCCCTAATGCCCTCAAATGAGCATCTCTTGTGCACTTCCCTCAAGGGCTACAGTAATGTTTTCTACTTACGGCCACTTGTGAAGACCACTGAAAAATGGCAGCTAGTGCTGAAAGCAGCTGCCCACTTATTTAGCAAATTTTCTCGTAGATAGCACTTATGCTCTTGACACTGCAGCTGCTACTGGTTCCTACCCATGTGAATCTTTAAGAATTTCTTTAGATAAGGATTTCTAACATGTCAGAACATGTTTCCTAGCACAACTTAAAAGCCTTTAACTCATCTAGGATTAGTTAAACATTCAGAGAAAGCTTAGGTTTTAAATTGGCTAGCTTCTAATACAAACATTTACATTGTTTTATTATGTCTCATTTAAAATGTGCTAGCTAACATATTCTCATCGTAGATGTTAACTAAAATATTGGCATCTAAACACTGCCTCAATTTCTGCCTCCCCTTCCTGACTGTGTCCAATAGGTGGTTCCAGGTAAGTTTTATAACTTTGGACATCACAAGCTGGCGTCAAGGGAGGTCCCCTGACCAGAGTTCAGCTGACCTAACAAAGCCAAGGTTTGCCAGTTTCTGTGAGGTACAACCCATCTCCTCAGCCATACTCCCACGAAAGTGGTTTGAGTTTTAAAGACCTCCATCCCTGGAGGTCTTTAAAAGACGTTTAGATATTGAGCTTAGAGATATGGTTTAGTGTGGGCCTTGTTAGAGTTAGGTCAGAGGTTGGACTAGGTGATCTTGGAGGTCTCTTCCAACCTGAACGATTCTGTGATTCTGTGATTCTGTGAGTTGAGAAATCTGCAGGTCTATGGGAATTTACTTCATCATTTTGCATGATGCAAGTTTACAAAATTGTATTTTTTTAATTCCAACCATTCAGGTTTAATAAATATTATGAGGAGGATATAAGGAAAAAGTTCTTTATCATTCTTTCTAAAAAAAAATGTGTATTTTCAGATTAGAAACTCAAAAAAAAAAAGCATACCTTACACTGGCAATGATCTTTATTTTGGATATAATACAAAATTGCAACCTTTTACTGTTCATTACCAATAGTTCCATAAAATGTTACTCTTTTTTTTTTTTTTTTATACTACTGTTGGTCTGTTAGGTATATTTGGCTACAAAAATAATTCCAGGTACCCATATATCCATACATTAGACAGCTCACTTATTAACCTTAGAATATATCACTTTAATTTGAGTTAACGCCATTGCAATATATAAAGAATGTCCCTGACACTCAGATGAAAGATTTGACTGAAGCATCACAAACACGTGTTGAGCAATCAACACCACCACAGAGTTAAAATAGATTATCTTTTTGCATAGGAGGCATCCCTGCTGACATCTTAAGCGTAATATAACATGAAATTAGCAGAAAACATCAAAAAAAATCCACCTCCGGAAATGTCATCTGCAAACAGGGTGTGTTATCCTCTAGATGTAACCCATTAGCAAAAACAAACTTTTAGAAAGTATGGTATAATCTTTGATGGAAGGACTGAGTGTCCGCTATTACTTGTGTTGACATTTTTTAAACTATGCTAGCAGATCTAGCACAAACAAGAATTGCTAAGCTTATTCATATGCAATGTTATCATTGTGATCAGCCTTAAAATACCATATACACCTCTCAGCTACCTCTGAGAATAGGATAGCACATAATATCCCATTTTCTTGAGCTTTCTTACTGTATTCTTTCACAAACTTTAAGGTGTGGATCAGTTAAGCAGGGCTAAAACACTTGACACTTGTTAGGTCTCCACTGAGCAGTAATGAAGGTGTGACTGCATTTTTACAGTGTGGTGTGTTCTTTCCCATTCGATACAATTGGGAAAATTAATAAAACATGAAACTTACAGTAAAATCCAGATAGTTTCTGACTTTTACAGAAGTGTTCAGGAATGATAAGGACACAAAGCAGCTTCTCACTCTTATAAGGTCTATGAGAGGACCAGACATGATAGCAAACTTTTATCCTCAAGATAAAAGACCTATTTTTTTTTTTCTTTTCCTCTGAGCTACCTCGGGGCCAGAGAGCATCCCAAAGACAGAGAGACAGAACTATGAATGCATTCATTTGCTTCTTCAATATTTCTTGAGGGAATTCATCTGTAGGTAACAATTCGATGTTTCAGGAGTTTCCTGACATATCATGTGCAACAATCCAATGCAACTTCCCAGGCCATGCTAATAAAAACGAAGTTGGTAGGTGATGTTTTTATTTATTAATATACTGTTCATGCTGTTATTCTGCTCTCACAACATCCCTGCTGATCCCTGTTCTGACAACTGTATTCAGTTTGGGTAGCACCTTACTCTCCAAAGAACATTGAAATGCTTGAAAGATTTGTCACAGAAGAAAGTATTCTTTGTAAGAGTACAGTTAGCAGAATATGGTCCTTGGGTGATGACTCACTGGACAGGAATGTGGTGTGTTGCCATTATTCATTTACCATTTAATGATACAAACTTTTAACATGTAGCTCATACCAGGATGTTCTAAATCCTTAGCATAAAGAAATCTGAAATTTGCTGCAAAATTATTTGGAGAAGTTTAAGCTCCCATGCTAGTTAAATTCAGCAAAACTAGAGAAAGGTGATATGCAGATATTAAAGCAATACAATGGCCTGCTCTGAACATATTTCAGGAACAGTGATGTCAAAATATACATATAAAAAAAAACCAAATCACATCTATGTGGGCATCCAGTATAAATCTAATTGGGTCAAGTGTTTCAATTGTGCTTTACATTGCTAGTATTAATGTTTAAAGGAAAAATATTTCACATATCCATTTTATTTTCCAAATTTTCATATTACAGATTTCTTTCTGATCTGATTCCTTAATACTGCATCATTCATTTGTGCTAGTGGAGATATTCTACTTGTTTACAACAGCAGAATATTTAATCTTTATAAATACTCTCTCAGATTTTGAGCTCTATACTTTGAATATATCCAGAACTTTCAGGAAAAGCTTACAATGAACTGACCAAATTGATCTGTGGTACAGTAACCAATTGATTTCTGTTAATGCAAATTCCACTCACTGATTTTAGAAAATAAACACAGGATGATTTTTTCCTCCCATTATCAATGTTTGACGTGACACTCAAGGATACTTTTAAATCAGACACACATAGCTCTTGGATTGATGTAAGAGTGTTAGGTTAAACTCATTTTTTTAAAAAAAATTATATTTTAATCCCTAAAGGATAAACATTTATCCTCTAAGATACCGGGATAAAGATTTTAATGGCATCTTGCTTTGGGATTCAAAATAAATAAGGCAAAGATGAGTTTCCATCTTCTTAAAACTAAATTACAGAGATTAAAATATATAAACACAAAATGAATGTATTCCATTTGCATATTATATTTCGCTCTTAAAGTTGATATTGAAGATTAAGGGTCAGCATTTAATCCTCACTATCCTAATCCCTAAAATTACAAAGACAGGCATAAGTGCATGTCTGCTCCACTAAATTACCTTGAAAGAAAGCAAATTCCGGATGAAAAGGGAAGCATATTTATATTATGGTGATTTAAAATCTGTCGCCTAAACACATCTTCTCCCCTCTATCCATTGACCTAAATTGCACACTAAAAGCTTGCTTGTCTGCAAATGGGCAGCTAACACTTTGAGACAATCCAGAGATTCTTCACTTACGCACAATCATGCCAACTATTTTTCTGACTACAATAAACACTGTCTTCTTCATATTTTGCAGAAACAAGAGTCAAGTTATAAACCAGAAGAATTTCTTTACTGTTTCCAGCCCAATTCCTAGATATAGATAATCCTAAAAAATTAAATTCTAAGAGAAAAGCATATAACTGAAAATTACTAGGTCAAGCATGCTCTGACTTACACAGTTGCAACTCTAAGGGGAAATACACCCCAGTGGATACTGTACCTCAGAAGAAAAAAAATTACTTATGCTAGGATGTTACTTCATGCTGCCAGACAGTACCTATTATACTCTATTTGGCTACTTCCCCGAAATATTAGTATTTTTCATAGGTTACATGGTTCAACTGAAATTAATGATGGAGATGCCATTGACTCGAATAGGACAAAACCTCCAACCCTCACCTGTTTGCTGTGTTGCTTTACCAATATTATCTTGCAAAGCCACCAAAAATACCAAGACGTTAAAGAGTAAAAGCAAACTGAAGCTCTTAAAGCTGCATCTAGCATTTTATCTACATTTCTAATACTGCAGGCTGGGAGAAGTGCTACACCATACAGTGAGAGAAAAATATCTAAACTGCACTTAGCCCTAGAGATTTGCCTTGAGAATTGTCTGTCTACATTTGTATCAAGATGTTCTAATATTTATTTTGTGAAGAATTATTTTCTAATTTAAGCCATCTAGGAGAGAATAACTTCATCATGATTATCAAACTGAGCAGCTCTGTAATTATAATCACCAAGAGGGCACTAGTTTCCTTCATTTTAAGTTTATTTACCATAATTTTAAACTCTAAAGAGAGGGGAAAAAACCTCTGTATAAAACTTATGAGCCAATATGTTTTTTTCCTGTATGGACATTTTTATAGCTGGCCAGAAGGTTTCTTTCTACTTATCAGGATGTATGTAGCTACAATACTATCACCACATTTAAGAATATTTAGAAGACTGAAAAACATCTCAAGCTTAACTAGCTGAGTTTGCTTTTTTTTTTTTTTAACTCTGCATATTCCTCCATTCAAAGCATACTTTAGAATCACACTAGAATAGTTTTCCCACTAATTTTTGTCTGCCATACATATAAAAAAACTCTTTCAGACACGAACTCCTCAATTAAAAGGTTCAATCACCTCAAAAAAAAAAAAAAAAACACCAACACAACAAATGCTGCTGTAATATTTGGTATTTCAGAGCCAAACCCCTGCTGCTTGGTCATGATACTTATAAAAGCAGACTAATGAAAGCAGCAAAAATTACAATTAATTCTAATTCTGACAAAATCATACTGCTCTAATCAACTGCCTATCAAATGTCAGTGCAAATTACACTAACAAAAATAATTATTAGCACAGGTTGGTGGAATAAAATTGTCCATATACTCCATCTGCATAGAGAATGCCTGTGTGGGAATTACTTTTAATGAACAACAAATTACAATTACTAAACTAAATGAACCATCTGCCTTTTTTGTTTGTTTTCACTGTCTCACTGGTACAGGGCGCACTGTCAGCTTAATTGCCATTCAAAATGGCAGACTGACCTACCACCAGACTTGCATGCCCGCAACATTTTAACTGAAAATCCCTAGCAGATGTTTTCAATTTTATGAAGAGGACAAGTATGTTTTATAAATATATTCAAAACATTAAAGACTGGTGTTTAAATAATAATAATAAGGTACATGCCTGTTTCAGACTGGAGGGCTTGTATGACTAAATATCCCTAAACCCTAAATTAGCATATGAAGTATTCATGGACCAATACTAATAGAAACAGGTCTTAATGTGACTTATTAATAATTTTATTCAAGTAAATATTCTCTCTCTAGTCTCTAATAAGTGACCACTTTTTTCAAAGGGGCACATATAATGACTCATAGTAATGACATTTATTAATACACTTTTACCGGGCATTTTTAAAGTGCTTATTTGGATATGTCATCTGGCATCTGCATTAAAAATAAAAAAATAAAGGAAAACCAGTCTCTTATTAGCATATGTGTTATGTTAGTTGAGCTTTTCCTGCTGACTTTTTGGGGTCCATGATATTGTGTAACAGCTGGAAGACTGACTCTCATCACAGCCGCTGAGGGGAAGGCGAATCTGACCTGGACATGCACTTAAAATGAAACTCCACTTAGTGCTGCTGTGTGACACAAAAGGGATGGCTGAGGAGAGATTTGTTATTTCCTTATATTACTACCTAGTGGCTACAGCAGCCATATTTTCTAAGATCCTGGCTCATCACTTATTATTAAAAAGCTTAAAAATATTTCTGAAATTGAACCCTTTCTGTTGAAGGGGCTAAACTGTGAGCCCTAGAGACAAAAGCTTCCTCTTTGCCCGAACTACAAAAATCATTCAAGCTAAACCTAAAAGTACCACTGCTACAGCAAAAAGCCTAAGACTGTGTCAGTATCCAGTGAATCTTTCATTTCTATCTGAGACTGCCTGCAAATGCCACTGTGTTATTTCAGGTTTGAATCCCTGATTCAAAGGACAAGTGTAAAAAGGAGAGTAAAAAACACTCATGTTTGTTTTGAGGGGCTTTGGATCTATCTTTTGCATTGTGATCAATAAAAGTAAATGCTATTTTTACATTCTGTTTTTAATGTTATTTCCATGCTTATTTTCAATTTATTCTAAGTTATTGTGATAATTCCCAAGACAAAAATCGGTGACTAAGAGAATGGAAAACTCGCTTCTAATTATATTATTTAATGAGCCATATATACGGAGTGATGCAAAGACAAATCAACATCTACTTTCAGATCTCCATAAAGCTGGATAAGTGAAGGTAGCTTAAAATCATTCCTGTTTTAGGTCAATGTTATTTTTCATTGTCCATACTAGGAGCTACTGTACATTGCTTCAGAATAATAGATTTAGCTGGTCTGCATGCCGGTGTCCAGTCACATACCCATGTCTGACTTGAGGATTAAAATAATCCTTATTGCCCTCCCCCTTCTACACACCTCTGGCTAACACTAGAAATAACAAAGAAAAGCCTGATTCCTCTATGAGGATATCTGCCTGAAAAAGGTACGTTACGGTGCCCACATTATAATGTTAATACAATTAGTTAGCTTATAATACCAGCATTACTAACTACAGTTCTTTGCAGAAATAGGTGAGAAAGATATGAAACCTGTTAAATGTTAGTTCTCTCACTGAACAGCATGATTAAAACTGTTCCATTCCCATCTTAACTTTGCAGTAGTCTTGCTTCTCTTGCTATTTGGACTGTATTTGAAGGAGCTCTTATTTGAAATCCTTTAACTGGCTTCCCCACCAGTTCACTTTTCAGGGTCTGCAGAGTTTTCTTTGGGCCAACATTTTTTTCTCTGTAGTGCTTAACATTACAGCCTGGCTACTTGGCAAAATTATATCTCAATTTTCCCTTTGAGTTCTTTACTCAAATAATCAATGTATTTTCTTCCCTTCTGCTGGAAGGAGCTTTCCCGTTCTTTTGTGTCAAGCAATACTTTTCCTTCTTACAGCTCTTCTTCAAGGCCCACTGACATCCTAAAGTCTGCAATTTGTTCAATACATTATTAACACTGCAGGGAAAGGGAAAATATGGAAAAGGGGGAAAAAAAAGCATGCTCAACAACATGCCCCTCCCTAAAGAAGATTGATCCCTCTATTACAGTTCAAATGTTCTGCTTTCCCAGACTCTGTCTGCATTACAAAAACTAGCAGCACTTCCCAGACATGGAGTCCAAGTGCCCTGCCATCTCCCAGCCCTGTATCAGGACAAAGCCCTGCAGTGCACCGCCTTACCTCCACTTTCCACAATCCCTTTCAGAGCTGGTTTCCACACACTGGCCAGGGATAGACAGCAGCCATTGCAAGACCCAGAAAGTCATCTGGACACAGCCTTGGGATGTCTGAACTGTTTATTCTGATAATAATGTTCACAGCAACGGAGCTTATCTTCCTAAACCTTGCTCAGAGAAGAGTGCACCAAACACTCTGTTAGTGTAACTGTTACCACAAAGAGTTAACGTGCTACTGCAGTGTTGACAAAACTGCACTGGAAAATAGTAACTCAAGTGAAGCTAGATCTCATATCATCCCATGCAGACTCTACAGAAACTAGCTGTCACAAGGGGCTGGGCAGCAGATGCCCCATCCTCTTTCAAGAGGTGGAACAAAATTGTTGTGCTTCCTAAAAATGTGGAGAGATGCTGTGTGGTACTAAATCATAACTGCTCTTAGAGTAATCTATGATATGTTTCCAATAGTCATCAGAGTTTAAAAAAGATATTCAAAGTCTGTTCCTTTACATGCTGCACCTAGGATATCAAATTATCTATGGAGTAATGCTGATGAGCTATTACTCAAATGCAAAAATGCAAGTCCATGGGACTGTGAATGCTCATCTGAAGGGAAACTTTTTGTCATGTTCTTTGAGAAGAAGCAAATTAACAAGTTGCCAAATGGCCCTTTCTGTCTATTGTTTGTACTTCCAAATTAAATAAATAAGGCACTAATTATGACGCAGACACTCCTCTCCCACGCTGAGTGATAAGTTGACAAAGAGAAAATAATAATAAGCCAGACATGCAGATTTGGTTGTTTACTGCTGGAGTAGTATCGTGCCTTAGCAAGACTAAAACTGCCAATAGAAAGGCATCATATTTGCATTCGAAACACTGAGTTCTCATATTCGTTTTGGAAGTCCAATGCTGTCCTCTGAGGACAGTCACTGAGGGAGACAGAGATGGAAACACAGGAGTAACACTATGAATCATACCCTTGGCCCAGCTTTTCCGACATGCTGTCTGTGCAAGTAGCTAATATCAGATTCACAGAAGAGCAGGGTACAAACCTAAGCCTTTGGAGAACCTAAACAATCGTGCAGTGTGACAAGGGATCCTTGCCTGACCCTGGAAGACAGTCTGTTTATATCCTGAATTTAACAATAATAATAGAGAACCAAACATTCTTGTATCTTTTTGTTTTAGCCCACATAATAGGAAACATCATTAATGTTCATCCCCTTATCCTTCTTAAAAATCCTGATAAACTGATAACCCCCCACCGCAGCGGGGAATTTCACAGGCTGATTATTTACTGCATGAAAAGGAGTAGTACTGAGTTTCACTGAATGCCACCTCACTCTCCTAACACAGTGTTGAGTAAAGGGAGCACATGGCTGGGTTTCACTCTCTCCTTCATCGTTTTATATACAGCCCTAAGCCATACCACCTTGTGCTGTGATCCCTTCAGATCTCACAGGCTAAAGCAGGGGCAGTACTTGGAGGGGATATCTCCAAGGAAAACACCAGCGCTACAAAAAAGAGTTTTGGTAATTCATTGATGGAGCTCTCTGTCTAAATTAGTTATGAGTCAGTGCCCTAGCTTGGTGTTTAACAGCACCGTCCTGTTAGGAAATGTTTTCTTTTGGTTGAAACAAAGAACAGATTTCATAACTGCTTGTACTTAATAAAGTTATTAAGTACGTGGCACATTTTTTCAAACGAGGAAGAGTGTTAAGACAAATGTCTTGGCCAAATTTCAACTTGTAATTATGTTTTGCCTACCTACAGGCAATTCCCTGTGCAGTTTCACTTGAATACAGCTTTTTTTTTTTTTTTTCACCTGCCATGAAAATACTTGCAGTGCAATGCTGCTGCACACAGTTAAACACGAACTTCCTTCCAGTCTACCAGTATGTACATGAAGATGGCCCTATATGCACTTAGGCTAACACAGAATGTAGGAGCACTGAATTTAATTAACATTGTTAAAACATTTTGAAAGCCTCTGAATAAAGGCTTTACAGAAGTGTAAAGTATTACCATGGTTCCTACAGTCTATTTATTTAGACTTAATAAGATTCCCTTCCCAGACACACGCACACACATGAAAGCCACCTTTTTTTTTTTTTTTTTGCTTTGCCAAGTGAAAGCACATTAATAAATAGAACTGATAACCGAGCCATCAAAATTTATTTTTGCCCAAGAACAAACTTTCCCACCCTATAGGAATCTGCAAGACAAGTGGGCTTTCCTGTATGCTGGAATGATCAAAAATTTCAAACTTTGATCAAGAAAGTGAGGAAACAGATTCTGCATTTGCAAACTGCTCTCTGAAAATATGAGCTTCCAGCACCTTTGAGATTAAGCCCAGCGCACTACTAGCTGATCTGAATTACATGTATGAAGTGAGATGGTTTCCGAGAATCAAGGTCCTACTCATTTAAGTCTTTATAGGTTGAAACAGAGTGAAACTGCAACTAGAATCAAGTTGTGAGCACTGGGATAGATCAGGGACAGCAGCTGCAAAATACTTGCTGTCAGAAACACTGGCTAACGGACAGACGGCTGTACTCCTGTCAGCTGAAGTCTCCCAGAAGTTTGGAGGTGTACTTCTCATTTCTCATCAAACCTGAAGGTGGCAAAGTGTAGGCCACTAAGTTCTGTGCTAACAATGAGAGTGTCAGAAGGAGAGCGGGAAAACACTGAATAGGTTTGTCTTAAATTCCTGAATTAGTTCCTCCCATACCCCATCTCTTGGCTGTTTGTTTTCCATGAATTTCTGCAAACTAAATTTGCTGACCTAAGCAAGGAATTGTTTCAGAAACAGCTATGTTTAAATGCATACTGCAGAATATCCGAGGAAAGCACATTCTGAATGTGTAAACTGAGCATTCATGAAACAGCCAATTTCTAATGGGACATTTGCAATCAATCAGGGAACAGAAATATACCATGTGTCAAACCAAAACTAAGCAACAGAGCACAAAAGTTTAAATGTATTAAATATTGAAAATGACTGTAGGTTGAGCTGCAGCAGCAGGACAAAGAATGATTTTTGGAAGATATTTCTAAAACAAAAGAAATTGAGAGCGGCTGATTTGAAGGAGCAACATTCATCCATTTAGCACTCGGCCATATATAAATGACAAAGGCATGCTTATCGCTCCTAGGGTTACTTCAGTAGCCAAACGTAGAATCTGACAGGGCTATAGGATGATGCCTCAGCCATTTCCACCAAGTGTTGAATCCTACCAGCATGACCTCAGTTTGCAACACAGCCAGTATATCCAAACCCAAAGCCTGGCAAGAGACTCAGTCAAACAATTGATTTCACCATCCAAATCTGATTAAATAGTTGTACAGATGAGAATCATCTGCATCTTGGAGACACCCCAACCTCAAGCACAGATGATTCTCCCTTAATCGCCTTGGGCATATGTTGATCAAGAAGGGTGACAGACTAGAACTCAGCAATACTCCACATGGGAGCACATGAGTGCACCCACCGGGCTGATGAACAGCCACCCCAAACTGCCCCCACTCCCGAGTCCTCCCTGCAAAAAAAAGAATGGAGTCACTCAAGAGTAACTTCATTTATTGCTCTCATGGCCTTCAGCTCAGCTATTCATCAGTACCACTTTATCATCAAATGTATCAAGAGTATCCGACAGATCTACAATAATAGGCACGCCATTTACTAGTAAAGAAAGGGGTAAAGAAATGCCCCAATGCCTCTGTGTCATCAAGTGCAGCTAGTAGCACTGATCCTCCCTGTCGTCTTGCCTTTCAACATAGCAATTCCACAGGCAGGTGTATTGGGGACAGTAGTTTCAACAATTGATGCTTTAATGTGCATATTCAGTCAGTCCTAATCCAAGTCTGTCTTATGCCAGGAAAGTGAGAGTAGGTTAGAGTTTCCAAGTCAAACTCTCCACATTTTTTTTTACTTGTAATTGACTTGAATATTGTAAAACATATATATATATATTCAATTCAATAATTAATACAATTAGCTGTGCACATGAATATTTAATGTGTCTTTCCACTAAAGGCTGAACAGTTTAAAGGACTGGCAATAGGAAACAATATTTATTTCATTGGTGGGTTTTAGGATCCTGCAAATGAAAGACAGAAAAGATCTGTTCCTTCTTCTTGCTAGTACAGAGTTATTCCCTATAGTAATTTGGCCAGATTAAAAATCAGCATTTAAATAGAAGTCAACAATTCAAAAGAGTAGTTCAAATCTGCAGTGATTACAATACTTTTGGCTGCCAGCTGTCTAGCAGTCCATCAGAAGTAGTCTGGCACTCTCACTCTGTTTTTTGATTAGGGCATAAGTCATCAAAAGTCACTATTCCCTTCATTGGGATCATTGCTGTCAGCAGAAAAAGTCAAAAAGCAATGGCTCAGTACCCCTTCTCTTCACCCTAGGATCATGCTTGCATTCAAGTCATTACATTGGGAGATACTGCACCAATGCTCTATAGCTAACAGATATCAGTTGTCTGTCCTTTCACTGCAATCTTGAGAACTAAAATTCATTAAAATAATTTTAAAAATCAAAGCAAAAAATGGGACTGAACGATTTAAAGATACCATTGAACTACAACAGACTTTTGAATGTTAGAATTACAAGAAAGAAACTCTGAGGATTTTTACTACAGTATCGTTTTTTTTTTCAATGTGAATTTTATTTTGATCCCCAAGTAAAACTGATTTTTTTAAAACTCATTAAGAAGTTTTGATATTCATCTATCATTGCTTAGTATAGTATATATTTTTATTTATAACAGCATAACCCACACAAGCTCCCAAAGGGTTAATGCAACTAGATGAGCTGAAATTCATGAGCATAATCCTAAACAAGTGAGTTGAAGTTCTATCAGGTCTATTTCATAGCATCAGGGATTACTGCTAGCAGTCTAATCCTACTGAGCCTAAGGGAGGTACGTTGTATTGTATTTGAAATCCTGGCCAGGAAAGAACGGAAGGTTAAATGGGTGCCTTGCTCTGTAATCAAATATCACAGGCACTACTTATCTATTCAATGAACAACTAACGTAGAAAATCAATTAGGAAACAAATAGCTTCTTCTTTTGAATTTTTTTTACCTAACAAAAAGAGAGAGAGAGGAGTAAATGGGTTTATGCTATATGTTTAACAAAAGTATATCATACTATCCACTATAACATAATTGTACACATAGACTGGCCTACACTAACTAGAAAACACAAAACACCCCATAGCAACTGCCAGTGTTTTAATGCTATTTCTTTAAGTGCTAGGGCTATTTTCAAGGCCAGTATGTATTCCAACACCAGCAATCGAGCACCCTCTCAACATATAAAGCAGCACACAGAAACTATGCATACAAAAATATTAACTGATTGCAGATAATTGGACTGTGCTCAAATAAAATCACAAATACATATCCGGTTGTTTGTAACCGAACATCTTAAATTATGTATCAGTTGTGAAGAGCATTTCTTCAGCTGTGCATCATCTTTTGTTCACTTGGTTAAAATCCCAGGAGTACTGAAAAAGGCTGAAGCTCCTGCTGGTCTTTGTTCCCAGCAGGGAGAAGTCCCTTTTGGTGGTCTTGAGGTTAACACCCTACCTCCCCACCCCCCCGGCCCCCATACCTGTCATTCTGAATAGACTTCACAGTCTGTGCACACAGACAAACAGCCTGACCTGGCCAGCTAGTTTGACCCCTGGGCAGGAAGAAGATCACATCTGGTTATTAATATTGGGACATTAAAAAAATGTAATCTTCAAGGCACTCAGAAAAGCAGGCTGGCAATTATACAGTATGCATTGGATGTCAGTCAGAGAGCACGTTAGCCTGATATTATGTCCGAGAATGCTAAAATGTTCGTTTTGTTCTGATGAGGGGCTTGAAATACAGTCTCCCTTTGTATCTGTGAAAGCTGGTAAGAGAAGGTAGCCCAAAGCACTTAAGTCTTTAGCTTATCTGCTCTTAGATTTCCTAATTTTTAGACTGTCTTACACAGCTTTATAATGTAAAACATTTGTAGCTGAAAACTGATAAAACTAGAAAAAAAAACACCATGATTTTACAGTAAAGGAAGGCACGTGGTAAATGGAACAAAACCTCTCAATATTACAATTGTGCTAACCATGCCGCCATTACATTCCCTGAATATTTTACCACTATCCAGACTTTTTAGTTCACTCATTCTAGACATCTGCATATTAGTTGGTTTAAACACACTTAGTTTATATAATTGGATAAAATATAACAGAAACATTTGTACACGCATATGATATATATTATATACACATGAACATACACAAAGCTTTATATAGCATAGATTTAACTATGTCATGTGTGAAATTTTAGTGCCACCAAAGTCAATAGAAAATTTACCTTTGACTTGAGTTGGGCCAGACCTTAACACTTTCCAAATGACACCACAGAGACTCACTGGGATGTGTATTGAGAATATCAACCCCCTGGTCTGACACCTTTATAAAGCCAGATAATTCCTTCTATTTGTCCCACTGGTTATGACTAAAACAGAATGAAAGGCCATGGTCTGGAGCTCTTATATGCTGTATTTTGCTGGCATCTCAGCCTTATTGATGCCACATGGATGATTTTGGATCGCCAATGTGAACCCAGCACGGGTCCAGCACTCTTCACAAGGAACACTCTGGTGACCCAAGGTGTGCTTCTGTACCACTGATGTGGCAGGTAGAGGGGCATGGTCTTCAGGAAGTCTCAAGTCTCTCCTAGGAGGTGATGTCAACATAATCTCTGTGCTTGAAACCAGACCTAAAACTATCTCCACGGGTAGTCATACTAATGCTCCCAGCCCAGATAGCTTAAATCAGCTGTCATTAGTTTGGTTTTGCTGCAAACCACCATAAAGTTATTTTTCCTTGCTTCCTTTCAAATGGAAAAATTTCCTTTCAAATTACATTGGGCCAACACCCAGGATGGGCTTTCTACCAATGACGTGTTAATCTTGTGATCTGTGAGTCTGAAAAAGGAGCTTTATAGCATTGGAAGTGAGAAGTTTCCAGCTTTCCAGCAGAATGCTAGCACTTGTTTTTAGCTCTGATAGGCCTTGAGATGTCAGGCACTCAAACTGAAACACTGTTATGTATGGAAAAGCTATTATAGGAAAAATGTAAGAGGTTTCTAAAATATTTTAGTCAAAGTCACAACATTTTTTTTTCCCCTTAGTATTAATGGAGCTTGGCTTGGTACATACAGCCATATGAAAAAAGAGTATTGATACAGTTAAAGAACACTCTACAAATTTCTAACATATTTTTCCTAATGCAAAATATGCAGGAGGTTCAAAATGCATGATAGTTTCCTGTGGGATGGTCAGCATACCTTTTTCTGTCTTTATTACTTAAAAACAACACAGCCAACTCAAACTCTAGACAATAAAAGCTTTATCCCACTTGTCCCAAATAATTAGAAATGCATATGTGATAATGTACACAAACACTCACGCATGTATACACAAGAGAAAGTGGGAAAGATTATTGGCAGAAAAGAGCAAAAATGTAAAGGAGATTTAGGCTTGGCAAAAATGAAATCAGACTAAGTACGGCAAGAATGACTCTGATCCAGACATAGATGGCACTGTGAAAATAGACACGTAGGGATGTCAGTAGAGCAGGAAGAAGAAGAACGCGGTGAGGTGGTGAGCACTGGCAGCATGTGTGCACAACTGAGGTTGCAGGGAGCAAACCACCAGGCAAGGATGACACTCAGCAAAGTCCTGAGGGAGCCGGAGCTTTGGAGTGAAATTCCAAGCTTGAGGCAAGAGAGGAAATGTTTCTGACAGGTTGGGGCCTTTCAGGGTGGAGGCTTTCTGGTTTTAAATAGTAGCTGCTTGAAAAATGCTCACAAGTGGGGAATAATTTAGGAGGAGAAACTGGCTACGGGCGAGGTGACCTAATGTGTATACTCACAATGTCATGATTATCACTACCCGGTAACCAGTTTTGATCTGTAAAAGATATTTAGGAGGTGGATTTAGTTCTAACAACGCACACTTGGTATCAAGCAGGGGAGCTGTTTCAGTGGGAAGGAAAACACTTCCAAATTCAAATCCTCTCATCTTTTTCACACCCTCTCTGTGGAGCAGTCTCTGGCTGTTGCTTCGTAACTACCCTTGTCTCTAGAGCACCAGAAACAAATGGAAAAACCCTAGAAATAAACTTAGGGAAAAAAAAAACAGAAACAGTAACCATCAATTTCAGCAAGAAATTACCCAAATAACAGAACTTTTTGAACTGAATAATTCCTCACAGTAGTGACAAACCACAGTAGTCAAACCACAGGAGAGCCATGTCCCAGGCAGTTTGACAGAGTTAGGAAACACTGTCGTTTTGGAAAACTCCTGGGCCAGCTTCACCCTTGGACTAACACTAACGAGATCAGCAATACTACAACAAAGATGGATTAGGCTCACATTCTTCCCATCTCTTTCATCATCATTTTAATAAGAAACAAACAAACAAAAATTTTAAACCTCAAACAAATCCTACAGAGGATAAGAAATCACACAACTAGTAAAAACCCTGTATCTTTTAAAATTTTCAGACTTTAACAATATGAGCTCTCTCACACTAAAGAAAATGCCTCATGGACTCTGCTCATGTCACTGGCAACTGAATATTTTATTTTTGTGGCAAAATCAGAAAATTATCCTTACCAAAACATGAAAGTTAGATTAAAAGTATTTCATGCGAGTTGGGAGGAAGGGGCTGAATGAGAGCCTGGTATAAGTTTTAGCAACTAAAAAGAACAGGCAGTGCTTGGAAACAGCTGCAGTAGTTCATCAAGTCCAGAACCCACTGACACAGCCCAGCCAGGCTCCCTGCAAGGTGAATGGAGAATTGAAACTCACCTGAGCCAGGGATCAAAATGCAGGACTGCAGAAAAAATACTATGGCTTGTGACAGCAGCTGCAGCCTTTCCATACCAGACGAAAAGGTTCCTGCAGTCCCCAGCATCCCCTTGAGCCAGCTCTGCCCAGGAGCTGGTGCAGGGAGGGTTTCCCTCTCATCACAGACACTCTGCCCTAGCTGCTGCCCTTCTTGGTCCTTCTCCTGACACATGGGGGTCACGCAGCTGGCACTCTGTCAGCCAGGGACCCCCTGACACCAGCGGAGCAACCCTTCCCTCCCTCACGGTGGGGAACCTGCAGCTTTTTTGGTTGCTTTTGTTCCATTCATGGCAGAGAGGGAGCTGTGCCAAGGCTAGAGAGAGTCGTCCTGCAACCGTGCCTTTGTTGTACGTTTCCGTATTTCAAGTTTTCTCCGGTGACTAATACCCTTCTTAAGAAGGGTTTCAAACAGAAGCAAACTATTCTAAGATGCAAACTGCTGGAAAGAGTGAGAACAATTCGTAAGTATTTACTTTTTCGGGTGCGTCGGAAATAAAATAGAAAAAACAACAGTTATGGACCTTAATTTTCCAGAAGGAGGGAGGGGGAGAATCCAGAAGCATTTCAAATCTGATTTTGTGAAAAGATATTCAGTGAGCTACAGCCAAGATAAATGCATATCAACATGCCTCTTTTGCTTTAACTAATTAGCAGTATTACAGGGTTCAATAGTGACACTTCAGCAGTAATTGATCCTCTGATGTAATTTTTTTATATTTCAAAGTAGCCAATGCGTCCAGCCCAGAGGGCTATGCAAGGACAGAGGCTGGCAGTCAGCACAGAGGAGCCGGTCACCACCTGAGCCTGACCTGGGACCTGGGGTGCTAAAGGCAGGCAGTCAACAGGAGCTGCTAGCACTTGGCATCTCTGAACATCAGAGCCCTAATCCCTCCACTTTTAGCACTTCCTTCAGCACTGGCAGGTAGCACGGCTAATTAAAATTCAGGTGGCAACTGCCCTAAACCAGTGTTTGTATATACTCACACAGGGAATCACGAACTTCCTGGCTTGCTCTGAAATTAGTATTTCATTTCAGATTTTGTGCTGACTTGGTGAGAAGGGCATTTGGCATCATAGTTTCACATTACTTCACACTACATACAGGGCAACTTAGTTACTATATATTTCTTTCTTTTCTAAACCCTAATGTGAAAGGCTTTAATGTCAAGCAGCATGAAGGCCAGAACAATCCAAAAGTCAACACAGCTCCCACAGTACGAGTTCAACCACAACAGACATCCCATTTGTATTTCACGGCGTACCTTAATAACAATCAATAATACATTAAAGTTAGCACTGAACAGTATAAAAAGAGCACACTACAGAGTCTGAGTTATGCCTCAGCCTTGTAGTCCACGTGCAGAAACAACATCTTCTGTTTAGCACCTGCAAGAGAATATCTGGGATAAAAATTTTGCAGATAGATGGCTAATTAGCTATTTCTCTTCTTCAGGCTCAACAAATAGTTAACTGTCTACAGCTATTTGCACCCCCGAGTCACGATGTATAGCAATAAATGTGGGAAAGCAACAAGAGGCAGCTGTCTGAAGAGACAGGCAATGTGACATGGGAGTAAGCTGGATGCTTCTTTCCCTCACTCTCTTAATGGTAGGGGGAATTAATTCTTCCACTGTATAATTCAGAGTTGGAGTTTTTCTCTCCCTGCTGACTAAGCACGAGGTAGCCCAACCACTTAATGTAGGCACCTACCACAGAGGCAAAAAAAAAGTCATGGATTGGAAACTGACAGGCAGAAACCAAGCGACAGGAACTGCAGAAACCAAGCGACAGGAACTAACAAGCCATTCAACATAGCAAAGGTTACCTCTGGGTACCTTCTAACCATCTAACTAGGACTGATCTTGAAGAGAGTGTAAAAGAATTCATGCCAGTCAAGACCAGCCAAAGAACCATCAGGAATGCAAGAGAGGTTTAAAACTAGCTAAGCAGGCAGATGAAATTTAGTATTGACAAATTAATCCAAGAAAATATATATTATAAGGAACAATCTGAACCAATCAAGCATATTACTGGTGTCTAAATTAAATGTAACCACTCCAGGACACTTGGGCATCAGTATGAAGAAAGTCATGGGAAGAGACACGGAATGAAAGGCAACATAATTCCAGAACAGAAAGCAATAGTATTTGTTTAAAGCAGATTATGTTTTTGGATGCACCAGGCACGATACAATAAAATCATACAGCTCCACTGAGAACAGTGTGTTCAGTTCTGAA
Source organism: Anseranas semipalmata (assembly GCA_013399115.1). Lineage (NCBI taxonomy): Eukaryota > Metazoa > Chordata > Aves > Anseriformes > Anseranatidae > Anseranas > Anseranas semipalmata. The sequence continues at coordinate 266,741 of VXAA01004868.1, forward strand.
ATATCTGAATATCTCTAGAAAAAAATAGCAGGGGTAGAAAGAGTTCAGAAAGCAGTGCTGGGACTAGCAGAAATGTGGAAAAACTTCCACTAAAATTGACATTGAATAGACTGAAATTGTATGGTGCATGAATAGTTTAAGCAGAAGAGAGACATAGAAAGATCATAAAATAATCATAAAGATTATTTATGAAGAAATAAACATTATAGAGAAAGATCATAAAACCAGTAAGAACACATGATCTTTCTGGTTCTGTTACCAGATGAATAAACAAACAAAACTTATGACTTAAGTGAATTATACACAAATTCTTGAAAGGTGGAAGATGATATATAAATATAAATGCAGGTTAAATTAACCTGTGGAACTCCTTCCCACTGCATGTGGGAAGCCAAGAGTTAACTTTATAACTGAATTGATGTTTGTGTGATAAGACTATCCAAAGACCATTTTTGGAAAGAAAAAAAAATATATATATATATATATTGGAATTTGTACAATGTTAATTCATGGTTCTTTAAGTACAGAGGACATATGAGAAGAAAAAGAATTTTCCTTTATGAGCAACATTATTCCATATTTGCTCACTAAAGATTTTTTTTCTCTGCTCTAAGAAGCAATTGTTAGCTGGTCTGGAGCAAAGAGATTAGATAAGGTGGACTAATGGTATAATTTGCTGTGATAGGACAATGATTACGTACTTGGCCTATTAATGTGTTGTTTCTTCTAAAATAACATTCTCTCATTTTATGGACAGCTACTGCAAGAGATGTACTTGACTAACTTTATTTGCAATGGAGTATTTTTTATTAGGACAGGTAGGTAAGATAACTCATGATGAGGTGACTCAGAAGCAACTCCAAGGAAGAAAGAAATATTTTTTAAAGCTAGACCAATCCTGATAACTTCAGACCTAGAAGTGTTTATAAGAAAATTATGAGTAAATGGGAGAGGGAAAATAGAACAGAAATGGAAATCCTACCTTTACTACAGCGGACACTAACATATACAGACATTTGTATAGTATTATAGCAGGTGAAAGTAGCAGCCTGTGGTATGTATGGACACACATAGTTTTAAATTCTGTTTATGCTCTTGGGAAGTGTACACTTTTGTAAGCACACACACCTGCCTTTTTGCTTCCCCCCACTGCACCCTCTGTGCAAGAAACCCAGTCCCCAACAACTGTGACTTCCTCCCTAACACTAGCCTTGGATAATATCTGGCCCTTTAAAGTTCTCATGAGCATGAACAACTTCAGATTCCATCTCTAACTCATTCTTCCCAGCAACAGACACTCTATCAAGCAGATATACAGACAAATATAGCCAGAGAGAAAGACAGATATTTCTCCACATATATGAAGAAATTAAGTGGTATGCTTAGTTACGTTTCTATAACGTCCATTAAGACTGAAAACATACTGGGGGCCAACCTCTCTCTTGCCTCTGCTCAGTTAGAGACACATTTTCTTTTTCCCCAAGGCCATGGGCTGTTTCCTAGTTGAGACAGTATTGAGCTTACCTTCTAAAGCTATTAGGATAAACTACTACATGTAAAGGAGAGACATTTGTTTTGTTGCTGTTGTGAACACATGAGGCACAGAACCTGCAGAAATCAGAAGCTGAGGGAATTGGGATACAGGCTTGAATTCTGTAACATGAGATTTCAGAGTTCTCCTTTATTGATTATCAGCTCAATTCTCTTCCTTTTCATGAAAAATATCACATACATATAACTCTTCAACACCGACATAGCCCTTGTCATTTGTATACCCCAAAATGCCTTATGCAAACCTTACTATCCCTTTGGGACTTTTGAGGTAGCTGAGGTCACAGAATTCGAGCTGTCCAGTGGAGAACTCATGAAAGAAAGTAAGTATCCCAGAAAGACTTCTGTATCCAAGTCCTATGTGCTGTATGTTGGGTTATAGCTGATCCCACAAACCTATTTTTGTCTTTCAAGCAATCAGGCTACAAAGCATCTAACCGAGAAAGGATTTACTCTTTCTCAAAAACACCTGTCAGGAGTCCTAACGATTGTTTCTGAAGATTTTCATCCCTCGAGTTCTATAAGTCACATAAACTCAAGTATCACGAAGATACTTATGAAGCTTGATGCATTGCAAGACATACCAGTCAATATAGGAACGGAGACAGAGCACATTTGCAGCAGATCCAATTCATCATGATCTATGAGACTATCTTAGCAAGCAAAAAACTGGCAAAGGGTATCCACAGCTGAGGTACAACACCTGTTTCTGAGATGCATCTGCAGCATGGTTAGTCCTGGGGGCCAATACAGTAGTGCTTTTAAATCAGCCCAGTGACTCTAGGTCACAAACTTGGTAAAATTACTCCTAATTTTGTGTAGACTGTGATTCAGTCATCTGAAAGCTGACTTCACAAGATCCCACTCTGATATATACCAGCAGGGTGCTGATTTCCTCCTGGGTCAAAGTTTTTGAGTCACAGAAGTTCCTGGACAAATAAGGACATAAGGTTTTCAGAAACCCTTGCAGTTTGGCTGCTTGTTTTTTCCACCAGCTTCAGTCTTCCTAATTTCCACTCATTCATTAGCTGCGTACAGATCTGCAAATGCCAAAGGGCATTTCCAAAATAGTAAAATCTAGATACTAAAAGCTGCCTCATTTCAGTAGTAAAGCAAGCCTTTTTCCATGCTCTCATCACTAGCAGACACAAAAAGCAAGAATACCAAAATCCTCAGACTTTGTTTCATTGTTCTAGCTGTAAAAGTACCAAACTTCTGATCCTTCACAAATTGTCTCTTTAATTATAAAACTTTGCTATTTTTGCCTTAATCTATTTCCCAGAATGTGTTTGTCTAGATTACACAGAAAATAGGAACACAGTTATTAGAATAAGAAGTGTCCTTTCTCTTTTGCCACTAGGACCCATAGTTTTGAATTTACCATAAGGAATGCTTGATAGCATCACTCATACCTGGTATGATACTTGAGCCAGTTGCAACATTTCAGGATTTCCCCTGACAAACATCTTCATTTTTCATAAAACAGTTTGGAGACAACTGACCTGTGATTCTGTGAACTCTCCCACTTCCCCAGCCAAGGATGGCCAAAGGCCTAATCACATGTTTAGGGTATCAATGGAAATATTCCACTAGTGTCAAGCAGTTTTAGAATAAGATGGTATAGACCACTGGAAGTGTCTGCTGAAGTTCTGGTCAGAAATGTGCCCACTGTAAGCCTTTGGTTTAAACAGTGTCATCACAACAGAATTGGTCTTGAAATTCCTCTGAATAACTTTTTAAGTGTAACTTTTTTTTTTTTTTTTTCTATAGAAAGAGTTTGGACGCAAATTATCACTGAACAGCAGATTCTGGGATGCTTCTCTGGGTAGAGGTGGCCCTATTCTTCTTCCTTCCAGGACCAGGGCAAGGAAGCAGAATATGCTTTTATTCTTTGGGACTATTTACATGTGAAAAACAGAGATCATGAATAAAGACTGTTCTTCAGGCAAACTCCTGAACACTATCCCTATATCCCAGGTCACCTGCACACAATCCAGTAATAAAACAGTAGTTATATACTCATGTATTTTAGACACATGAATCATGTTAATAGCATGGTTTAACACTCAAGGATAAGAGTTTTAATTTAATTAAAGGCAAATAATGTGGTCAAATATACACTTTTTTTTTTTTTTTTTTTTTTCNTTTTACCATTTATGGCTCCCATTAGAAATATGTAGTTTCCTAATCATGCATATAAGCAGGGAGTATTGCTCACAGTCTTCATATATGATAAAAACAGGTTTTCTGTTTTTGTTGCTGCTACTGCAGTAGGATGCCCCAGGGCAGCGGAATCTGCACACTTCATCATTCAAGGACAACCTTTGCTCAATTTTTGTTTCCTTCAATGCCCCCTGTCTTTAAAAGCTAAAGATTATCTTAATGCCTTCCCTCCCACAGGGAGAGTAGCACATACAGTTTCCCCTGAGGCTACGGTGCACAATACTCTATGTATCTGTCTGCTGCAGAACTGCAAGGCTGGCACCTTCCTCTGCAGACCAAAGGGGTCATTTCCATGACATCCTCCTTCACAGCTGTCCACAAAGGGAAGGTCTTGCAGTTCTCACCAAAGCTTCACCTTCTTTATATATAAGGATGAGGATGTACCATCATCATTCTGCACTATCTGCCTGTGCTAAGTACACCAGCCTGAAAGACAGACCACCAGGATCAAAAAATATTACAAGCTACCTCTGGTAATTTACGTTTTTTAAGATTAAAATCCTACCCACATTTAATGCAATTACTACCTATTTCCTGTTGTGCTCTATTGTATTTTGCCCACAAACACACACATGAAAGTTTATCCAATAAAATACATCTCTTGCATTGTGCCCAGTTCTTGCTAAACCCAACAGAACTGGTATTGCTCAGCATTTCACACCAGCCTTTTGACTATCTTCCCTTACATAATTTGACCAGAGCATTGCTAGACAGCGGTACCCCAAAGGAAAAAAAAATAAATGCAGAAAATTAATTTGTCTATCTAGCGAGACAGACACATATAGAGACAATGAAGTCTCAAGAGTTGTGTATCAAACCGCTCAAAGCTCAGTTCTGCACATATGAGGTCTTTAAGATTTATTCCCATCAACCCCAGCAAGAGACCATTCTCCTAAGATTCCCAAACCTGGCGTTTTGTCTGGATGGACTGACAAATGCACAGACCCGTGGAATGTTTCTCCCCAGACACTTACCAAAAACAATCGTAAAGCAGAAGTACACATACGCATGTCAAAATACAACTTTCCTGTCATGCCTAAGTCTTTTTTTCAATGCTCATTCTTAATTATGTGGAAGAGATGGTGCAGAAAAATCCCACCTGGAAGAGTCTGCTAAAATGTGTTTACAAAGTTTAGAGAAGACACCTGTAGTGTGTGGCGCTACATCAGATAAAATCTCTTAAGGGTAACAAGAAATTCTATGTTGCAAGGCTGGGTGGGAGTGGCTGCTAAATTCATAGCTGCAATCAATTTATGCACATATACACATACACACACATTGACATAATACTCTTACATACACTATACATTGCATCTCCACCTTGCATCTCAGTCAGAAATAATTACATATTTCTTTTAATATCAGAATGAAGGACCTCGAGGCACAAAAAACAGCTGTTATACAGCCATTTTGTGTGTTGAGCATACTGAATAAATGAGGCTGATCCTCTTTATGCTGCTTTTGCTCTCTTCCTTGCTCACTCTTCCTGCTCTGCCAGAGGAACTACAAGCTCCTGCTCCCCCGGGCAGGCTGTGCACTGGAAGTCGTGTCCAAATAGTCTGGTACAGCCTCCTTTTAAAGAGTAGCCTTATACATCATCATCCACGACAACACTCAGACTGGGATCCCGGACAACATTTCAATAGGGATTCTCTAAACCATCATTTGAGAGTATTTTTCTGCTTCAGCAGTGTACCATAAACCGAATACAACGCATGTTATTTTTTGCAAGGTATATAGGACCATCTGAGAGTCAGACAACATCTGAATATCAAATAAAATATACATGAAATGTAATGCGAAAATTGCTTCTCTACTATTATATTTTAAATCTAAAATAAAAAGAATAGGTTTCAAATTATTATTCTACTAGCCCCCTACTTGCTTTTTTTTTCAAATAAATATACTTGTCTATAGTGTATAAATACATACAGTCAGCATATACATTAATTGATTGTACAATGTGTTCTTTCAACCTTTGTTTGTCTTTATATGTGTAAGCACAACAGCATAATCTGAACTACAGTAACTAAAACATGCAGTGGAAATTAAATTTCATAAAACATTTAAAACCGTAAATGAATATAAATCTTAAAGTCCTATAAAAATTGAAATATCCTCTTTCGTGAGGTTTATGTTTAGCAACAAATTAGAATAACTTTTGTTTATCACTGAAAACAGCTTTCTTCACCAAAACAAACAGCAAGAATAAGATTAAGCAAAACATGTTTTGCCTCCTCAGATGTGCAGACATATTCCAATTTCCTTTGCACAATGATTTTTATGCAAATCAATGCTGCACAATCTCCTGACCTCTTTTACCATCATATTGGGACAATGACAGTTCAATAATTGGACTGGAACATACCTAGGATATTTGATTTTAAATTACAAAGTTGGTGCAGGACAATTGAAACAAAAAGAATGTGACTTTGTGTTAATTCTGGACTGATAAAGAATCAACATTTCATGCCAAACAGAGTAAAGCAAACAAAGTGATTGGGGCTGTTAGTCCATTCACCCCCACATGCCCCCACTTCACACCCTCAGCTCAGTTGTTAATTCCTAACAACGATGCTTTCATCCAGAACAAGGATAATGAGAAAAACCCAAGCAGTGTTCCTTGGGGAACTGTTACACTAAAAGTTACCTATGGACTAAATCCCACTTGTGCCTCCTGCACATGATAAAGATGAGCAAAGCATTCAATATCCCTCACTTATTTAAAATCCAACTATGTAAACAGCATTGTGGAATCCAGACAGACTATTCTGCTCCACTGATGACACATGCAGAAAAAAAAGCTAGTTTAATTAAGCTTTTGACTTTGAACCAGAAGAGGAGTGGACACCTTGCTTTAAAAAAGTGGTGTACAACCCCAGCTGAAGAGCAGGTGCTGCACGGTATTTGCATTTCCTGCAGAGGATGCTAGCTAGCAAGACCAACCAGCTGACCGTGAAAATTCTTGGCCCTAAGTGACCCAAGGACAGGCTATAAATCCACCCTATAAAATATAGTAAAAGCCCCGTTTGTTCTTCTACCCTTTCAATATGTGATGTTATACATTTGTGATTATCTCATTTTATTGGGCTCTTTAGAAAGCTGTTTATGATCATTTGTGGACAAAACAAAGGCTCATTGTAAACTCTTTTTTAAATAAGTTGGAAGGTCAATATGAAACAAAGGGCACCACTTTTATGACTGCTACATGCAAGCTATGCTTACGTGTGTAATATTACAATGCATTTCAGCAAAGAGATAGAGGCCTAGCTAATTACAAAGCCAACGTATAATAGTATTGCATTAGCAGCCAGAGAAATTCCTATTGAATTGCATAGATCTGAAAATAGAAAGACGTGCTTGTGCTGAAGCTTAATTATCTTGGCAAAAAATTGTGAGGGCCAGATTCTCAGAAGACATAAACACAAAGCTCTGCTTTACACTCCTGAGGATCTAATGCTTTGTTTATTTGGATAACCTCCATCAGATAAAACTTACCATTTGGATTGACTAATTTGCCTTATTATTTATGGTATCTACAGCTAAGTAACACAATTACTACTCAGTTTGTGAACAATAAAAAGAATACTGCTGATCTTCAAATACAAGGTCTAAAAGAGACAATCAGCTTGCTCTGCCAGGTTAAAAATGCGAATGCTGTTGCATTCCAACCTAGGCAAAGAAGACGAGCCTTTTTCAAGGACAGTTCAGACTGAAATTCTTTTTTATGGTTTCAAAGTAAAACATTATGGTAAAAAATGAATACAGCTTTGTTTGTTTCTTCAGTCATCGTTAGCAATAGACATAAAGGTATTCTGTTTTTGAGCCCATATGGAAAGATCATCAACACTTTCTGCTTCTGGGTCCTTTGCCAAAATACCATATCCCACATGCCTTTTACCTTAAAACATAAAAGAAAAGGTGTTGTTCTGGTCAAATAAAGAAATATTTTTTACTAGCATACGTCTAATGTTAAAGCTGCCTAAATCCTGCCAAAGACATTAAAACACCATCTGCAAAACAGATTTTCATTAAATTGATCAGTTTAAAGTTAAGCAGCTAGGCAGATGATGCTTTTGAGCTAACCTTTAACCTTTAACCTTCTTAAACTGAAATCAGGTCACTCCTTTTGGGTAATATCTTTGCCGTTTGAGAACAGGAGAGGTAAAATGATCTATCCAAATTGAACTGACAATCATAGCATTAATAGTGTTATGGATCAATATTTTGTCAATAAAGGGAAAACCAATGGAGTTTTCACACAGCTGAGTATTTGTCTGCTAACTGCTGCTTGTCATTTGCCCTGAGTGCCTAAATAGCTGCATATATAATGTAAACTGAAGCATATACCCAAAATAAAATTAATGTATATTAAAGCTATTATCAACTAATTGAATAATATTTTAATACACTAACTTCAAATATTTATTTTTTTATTAGAAATTGATCCTGTTATTCAGTTACTTGGCTAATTAAAGCTTCTTTACAGCCACTACAGTTTACTTGCAAAAAGGCTACCCTGTTATGTTCAAACTCCTTTTACTATTTATTTATTAAAAGTATTTGGAAACTATTTTATGAGCACCGGACATGATATATGCGGTTCCCTGAATCAAAAGCTATTTGACTAAGCCACAAAATGGCTTCCTTAAGAGCAGTTACAGCTCTATGTAGTTTATATCCAGAAAGATCACTTTCCTACCTCAGCTTCCCAAATCTGCAGAAGTCCAACATTTCCTCCTGCAGAATGGAAATGCACTCTGTTGCTATAGTGCCTTTCTCTGTTTACTTGTGGAATTACCAAATGCTTTGTGATGGATACAGTGAAGGACTCACCACTCTTCTGTGGTTTAATTTGCTAATATCAAGCTCCACAATTCCAAATGCAAGTCTGTGGGAACTTCATCTAGCCCAAGCTGAGTTCACTCAGGGTAAGGCCATCTTTGTGCTGGTTCCTAGCAGTCACACAACCAACTGCACCTTCTGCAAGGACCAATCAGGTCATTTCTTTCTAAAAAAACTTAGAAAACAGCTGGAAGTTTTACTTTACAACATTTGGAATCTAAAAGTGACATTTTGATACTGACTAAAATTATACAGCTTCAGAAGAGAAGCTCTGATGTTCACGATAGCTTTAAAAGCTATGGTTTTGAAAAGACATCCTTTTATTGTGTCAATAGTTAAGTACAGGAAAAGAAATCAAGCTCTTATGGCAACACTTACAAAAAGAAAATTCACAAAACAATAACATTTAAATAAATATAAATGACTAAAGAGAAAACTCTGAGGTGCCTGACAAAGCAAGGGAACAAAGTCACAGATTCTTTTTCTGTGCTTTCAGATGGTTTTAGTATTAAAGTTTTTATTGCCATACCATATTCACAGCACCTTAATTTTAAAAGAGTTAGAGGAACTGCTCGAATATAAACACAATTCATAAATATTCGATATCGCTCCCAAGGCATATATCTATTATTCATACAAATTAATGTTTTTTTTTCCTTAGGTGCTCTAAAAGTTTATCTGATATATCAAGAAAAAAAAAAGTTGACAGCTCTCTTGGTTTCAACTGCTTCACCAAGACCTGACAAAACTATCCAGTCTGCCAGCAGGTAACTGTACAGACTTTCAAAATCTCATTTATTTCCACATTAAGGACTGAATGTGCACCCACAATTAAAACTAAAGTTGTCTGGGTGACATACAGAGGCATTACATTCTGTTAGCAAAGCGCACACATCTAGAACATTTTGATATTTTGTGACACACTGTAGTACTTCCGATCTCAAATCTTAAAAAAATAATACTAATACATCAATTAATATTTTAAATAAGTCATTCCATCAAATTAGCCTTAAAACAAGATTATATAAAAATAGTGTGTGCATGCATATGTGTTGTCTGCTTCCTGAGAGTTTTTAAGCTTACCAGGGCTCAAATTTCCAAGCTTCTCAGGGGAGTCATGGGGGATACAAACTTCTAAAAAAGCTGATACTCTCACTAGCAGTTCTAGGGACAAGTCTTAAAAATACATGTATCAGGAGACTAGCAACCTTACAATTACCAGATTTACAGTTTGGATTGTCCTTCTCTAAGACATGAAGTTTAGGTGGTGTCTAAGACCTTATGCATTCCTTCTGCTCTGAGATGTCTTTCACCTTAACTGACTCAGGGATGGAACTTAAAAGGTTAGTGATGGTCATCTGATGGTCATATGATAGCTGCACTACACAGGCACTACTGAATCTAACAAACCAAAATCTGGAAAAAAAAAAAAACGCTTCAGCAGCAGGGCATTATAACTGATGAGGGCTAAGAGATGAGACTCACCCCCTTACACTCTAAATCAAATGTTTTGTAGAACATGCTGCAAAACCAAACATATTTGACCAAGATTTTTCTAGGGATTGGGTTGAATGAGTGAAGAGGCAATGCTGTTCTGAGTAGCTGGTTTGTATCTTGCAACTCTATAGCTATGCCTATGGCTTTATTTTTTTTTAAAAAAGCAAATGGAATCTTATTTTCAGTAGTCTCTGAAGCTTTGGCAGTGAAGCCATCTAAGAAAAGTCTTCTGTCTCCCATTCTATCACTCTTACCGGTGACATGGTTTGCAGCAGCATCTCTCTGAAGGCTAGCATTATAAAACAGATCATTGAACTAATCCAGGTTAACATTCCAAAAAAGAGATGGGGACCAGCTATGTTTAATCCAGGTCATTTCAAAAACCTGACTTACAGCATGGCTCCACAATCAGCATAACTGGAGGGAGCAAGGAACCGCTTCACAAATGACAGGGAGCAGGAACCTCTGAAAACAATTTTCCTGCTGAGGTAGGCAAATTTTGTCACTGTACTCTCAGCCCTTTTTGTACTTTTCAAAACAGGACTTTGAGTCTTTAAAAAAAGCAAACAAACAAGCACAAAATAAAAAATCCACCCCCCTAGAGTTAAGAAAAAATGTAATTTAAATAAAATACATGATTAAATTAGCAGAGCAACCAGCACTATGGGAGAACATAATAGACCTGATCTTGTGTTACTGCCATTTTTGTCCACAGCAGATACACCAAGGTTACAACTATCAGCTTATAAAATGAAAATCCAAGTTACTGCCTGTGCACTCTGTGTTAACTCAGAACAACCATTTGAACATTGCTGAACGCCAGCAAAATGTTATTTCTTACTTCTGCTGAGGCTTTTCTGTATTTGCTCCATGTGTACGTTTTCAACACGATTAGAAAACCAGCATAGCTGTTGTAATCAGCAGATGACTCCTTATAGCTTAGTTATCACAGATTTCTAGTATAAATCAATAGATAGCACTTGCAAAATGGATTTTCTAATCATATTTAGAGCTTGTTACAGTGACTAATGGTTTGCAATATTTCCTGGATTTTTTTATCCCCTAGACAAAAGAAGTTTTTAATAAGTTACAAAGTTATTCATCTTGGAAATGAATGTGTTATATTTTGTACATGAACCAAGACAATCAAGCCAATCCAGTAAACACACTGCAGAAAATAAGTTACCCCATAATTAGGGTTTGGAAAAAGTCATGACAAGTTGTGTAATAAATGGTATTCATCACTCCCACATATTCATTATATCCACATAGTTTTTTCCAGTAAAGATAAAAATATAGTTGCCATTTTACTAACATATTTATCTACACCACACCCTTTCATGTTTGTGAAAAATCATTACTGGCTTGCAAAAGAAGGCCAGACAAAAGGATGACAGTGCTTACTTTTGAATATCCTTGGTAATAATGTGGCATATTGCATGTCCTTACTGAAAATACTGATGTAAAATAACTTGGCTGTCATAGCCTATGGTTGCAAACAGGCATAGTCAGAAAGCGATCTCCTTCCCTATGCACGGTATGGAAAATTCATCATTTTCCATAATCTCTGTCAAAGCATCTGATCAAAATGTAATGGATAAAGTTTGAAAAGATTATAAGACATGTAAAACCCCTCTAGTTATGTATGATGAGAGAACTTCTTTTAAGAATCTTACGTCCTCTGTGTTCACAAAGTGAGAGCTGAGTGGGCCCTCAGGTGAGTCTCCACAATTCACTGGGAGCACACCTTCTTGACTAGCCTGCACAGTGTTTTTTTTCGATTATACACATGTTCCATAAACATTTATTCTGCTGATTAATCATAGTCTTGTTCAATTAGCACCGAAACAGTTAATTCCTAGTCTACTTGGTGCCAACTTAAATTGCTGTCACTGGCTTACCTTGTACAGTTTCAGGGCTGCTTCATGCCTGTGATTGGTAGTATGTAAGCGCAATTTATCCACGCTGTTGGTGTAGTAGTCACAGGCATTACATTTTAGGTGAACCGGGTTGCCAATGGCAATACACTTCAGCCTCCACTCATTAGTTTTGCCCCCTTCTTTAATGTGAGCCACCAGTTGATATTTCTGCATATGTTTGTCAGTCTTGCAGTGGAGCTGGAAGTTCGCTTTGAGCTGAGTGTTGTAGTTACAGAGCTTGCACTGGTAGATGTCTCCAATTACAGCCCTCCACTCCTCTTCGGGGAGCGAGCGCTCGCTGCTCACATGCACACTTAGGGCCTCCAGGCTGTCAGAGGTGAATTTGTTGCAAACAGCACACTGGAATAGCTTCAGCGCTGGGTCACTGATATAAGGTGACAGCTCTCCTGCAGTAAGGAGGGACAGGTCATCACCCATTAGCTGACCACTGGCAAGCCGGATTTCAGGCGGCAGCTCATTATTTACTACAGGAAAAAAAAAATTAAAAGGGAAAGTAGAGACCAGCAAGCATAGCACACACAAAGGAATCTGTAAAATAAAGCCTTGACAAGGAGTTTGCTTTCTCTAGAGCTTAAACTATAAAAAGCTGTAATAGGATTGAATCAGGATCAATTACAATCATCCCTTTCAACTTCTAAATTCCCTCATCAGATAGCTTTAATTACTCCTACTGGGCATGATGTCATTCTGGAATTTGTATTTTCAAAGGCATGAAAGTTGATCAATAAAATAACAAAACAGCAATGCTTTTGTAACTTAAAAGCCTAGATTAACTTACACAGCACTAATTGTAGTTTTGTTATAACCTTTAAATGATGCTGCAGGTAGCTCGATATACATATATCTACAATATACTAATTAGGATAAGCATATCTATGCCAATTTAGCTACTTTTGGTACAAGATCTT
>VXAA01004868.1:289704-304079 GCA_013399115.1 Anseranas semipalmata
GAAGTTCAAGTTAGTAATCCTGCTAAATATAAAGCTTATCTATTGAATCCATATTCCTTTTTCCTTTAAAGAAATTCCCCACATCGATCACTTTAGGAATTAATAAATCATATTTACTGTGTTTATTCATATGTCGATACTCCCAATCTGCAAAGCTTTCACAATTTAATCTCTTTAATTCTGACCAAAGTTAGTTTACATTACATGTTGTTTTAAACTCACACAGAACTAAATTAAATAGAAGCAGCTAGAAAATTAATCTTAATTGTCTTCACCAAAAATCACACCGCCTGGATCTGTCACCTGTTCTCAAACACTATAAAAGAGATCATTTGTGTTCACAGCTTTTAAGAAAAAATGGAGAAATGTATTTTTTTGCTTCATTAAACTTAAGCCTAATTTAACAAAAATGTAATATCAGCATAATTAAGTATACTAAAAATACTTTAATGATGGAAAATACAGTAGTATAATCTTTTAGAGTGTAAATTAACACAAAGTTTGGGATTTTACTCAAGTCTGAATGTGTAGTCTCTCACCACATTCGGAAGGCGCGACTGAACTGCAAAACCAACAAATAATGGCTAGAGAGTCGAAGTGGCTCTGTAATATTCACCTAGCTCTTTGTTGTCTCAAAACCAACTGTGAAATAAATGTTACGGTACTTTTTTGTTTGCCAAATGATAATTTGCTTGCATGCTTTTTAGCATGCTGCAATTATCTGTCTAGAAGTTATCACAAGGCAGGTACTCAAACAAGCATTTGAGTTCACGGGGAGATACTACAACTCCAGATGACTTCAGAAAAGGTCTTGATGAAAATAAAAAATAAAGAATTGTGCTTTTGAGCATATTTACAGAAGTACAAGACTTTTCTAATTCTGCATCTGCAAAGGAAGAGAAAAAAGCTGTGGGTATTGTAAGTCATGTTAAACATTTAAATATTACTCTCTATTAAAATCAGCCTGGTCAAGGAAAATACAGGATGATTTTTAAACAGTTTAGTTATTAATAAAGTATTTTTTTTTCTACTAGAATATTATCATGGCAAATTTGTTTTGTATTGCCAAGATCAGCTGGGCATTTTGTTTTTATTATGCATAGTCTTTTGTCATTTTTTGTTCTGCAAGTTAATTTGACTGTTGTGCATAAGTGAAGTGAGCAATTCAGTAATTAACTTTTGTGTTTTAAAATGTATGAACTTTAATTAGATTTCATTATAAACAAACAAATGTCAACCATAATTATAAGCTCCTTGGTTTAACCACATATTATCCCTTTTCAAACAAACTTGATGTCAGACAAATTAAAATCAAGCAGCCAGCAATTTTGAGTTGAATTTTACATGATCTGCCAGTAACCTGATTACTTTAACTTCAATATCATTACAGGAAAAGTATTTCAGGAAAAATAATTACAAGAATTCCAACAGGAGACAAGCTTAATTGTATTGATTCAAAAGATGCATGTATATAGGAACCATGCTGAAGGAATAATGTTATCTTAAATCTACAGTTACTATTAAAATGATATTGTCTGGCATGAAAAAGGCAATTTGAGATTGGTGTCTGGAAAAGCAGAGATACAAAACTAACTGGAATAATTATCTTTACCCCATTATACTTTAAGCAACAAAATATCAATGTGGAACAACTTGAAGGCATGAAGGTTTGCAGGTTTATTTACTGACTGGTGTATCTATTAGTACCAGGAACAAGTGGAGCTGTCAGGACATAATGAAGGTAAATGATTAGTTAGCACAGAGACTGAGCTCTTCTTCAATGCAATAAGAGTTAATTAAAGTTTACCACCAAACATCAACCAAAGCAGGATGTTGATCAGGTTTCAGCATTAAGTGCAAACAGACAATGGTTGGCAGCAATTAGTGCAGCTATCAAATGACATGCAATGATAATTATACATTTAAAACAGCTAAAGGGCTTGTGGAAGGGAGGGAAGAATCTCATCAGCTTCTTTGACTACGTACAGTCAAAGTGCAGGAAACAGGTATCAGATATTTCACTTCAATACTGTAAATCAATAGAATTAAACAAAAAAAGGTTGTTCGAGTGCATTATCTGAAAGAGGACAATTCACTGTACATGAAATGGAAGAAATCTGCAGACGACTCCTAACAAAGATAAGTACGAGTTAGATGAAATAAATTACTTTGCCGCTGCCACTCATGCTGACACGCATAAACAGAGAAGTGTTTGGTCGGGGTTTAAAGGCTGCGGCGTTGTTACAGATTCCTAAGCCAGACAGAAAGCTACCTGGTACCTTTGGCCCCTGTGGCCATGCTGGTAGCACAACAAGGCCCAGAAAGCCTAGGGGCCTGCGGCCCGTGACCACAACAGGCAGTTTCACACTCTAGCGGCAAGCCTGCTGCGAGGAGGCCTGTGCTTACCAGCGGCGATTACCTGCCATCTGAGTCACAGCCCAGGGCCCTTCCACACAGCCCCTGCTCTCCGCCCCTCCCGTCAGCATGCTCCCAAACTTATGCCCAAGTTTTGGGAAAGGAGAAGGAGCCGAGAGCTGGATCATGTGCTTTCCCCTGCGGACGAGTGCATGGCAGCGAGGCAGGCACTCTGACAACCTGAGCGCAGCTGGGGGCCGGCGCCACTCTCCATCATGCTCTGTTTCAAAGGCCCTCGCGTGCAGACGCGGTAATGGTAGCAGCTACCAGGCCAGTGACACAATGGAGCCGATACAAAACTTAGTTTCCATCTCAGCCTTCCATTAAAGGTGAAGGCAAGATGATACACTTGCAGCAGCACCTCTAATAGCAACACTAAACAAAGGAAAAATGCCTTTCAGCCCAGTGGCGGTCACCTGCTGAACACCCTTGGTGTGGGCCTGTGAAGCCAAAACACCCCCAGTCCTGCAGTATCAAACAGGTAACCTACCCCTTCCTCAGGCTAAGAGACAGTGTTAGCTGATGTAGCCAGACAGACAACTAGCTACTAGTTAAGTAGATATTTACTAGGTCTGTTACTTGGACAATTCCCCAGTACATTCTCCACACTCCAGAGACAGAACAACGCACCCTCTCTCCCTCCACTTGCACGGACATAGTGCAGGTAACCACATCACCTGGTCACACACCTCCGCAGTTTCATACCAGCTGAATAGCTCTGGTAGGTATGATCCCCACCTCACAGAAATCAAGATTTCTTCACAATTTTTATGGACGAGATAGGGGCAAAAGCAGCCTGCTCTTCCTAGATATTTAACGGGAAGCAGCGAGAAGAGGCTTACAAAAAGACAAGTAGCAGGTTTCCAAGAAAGTTAGGCTGTGACAAATTAAAAACTGATGATGAGAGGGGCAGAGGGATTAGGCAGTAGGAGTCATTGCTTCAGGATATCGTTCAGAACATGAATTTACCGAGGTTAAGAAAGAGAATGGAAATCGTCTGCCAAAAGTATCCAGAGTTTTTGTAATGAATGTGAAAAACAAACAAACAAAAAATTGTAAGGGATATTAAACTTTGCTCTTCAGAGGTCTAAAAAATTTGTATTTGCAATCATGGCAAGGCAGGCACATACAATAGGTTATCCCACATCTGCCTACTGTGATATTCTTCAGAAGCATGTTGTACAGAGCAGTCAAAGAGAGAAGAAGCTAGCTAGACCAGAGTCCCAGTTTAGCAATCAATATGTTCTTATGGTATGAGATACACCTTCTGAGTAAAGAAAAGTCTACAGCAGGGACACTGCCCTTAGCTTTTATTTGAACTAACCCACGCAAAAATATCAGAAGCGTTGGTTGGTATTTAAATAAGTTGTATTAATTTCCACTGTGTTCTGTGTTAAATTCAGAAAACCTCCTTTTATGATTGTGAAGACCATATTTATTTTACATGCACTATTTTTTTTTCTAGAATAATATTCATGTACACATGCAAAATGCATCAAGATGGGTTTTGTTATAATGTTGGCTACCAATTGTGATTTGTGTTGGAATGTAAGTTCACATTGCTAAAATTATTTTAATAAAATGCCTTACTGTTTTGCATAGTTCCTGGGCTGCAGCCTAGAGCAGTTCTACAGATTTTTTTTTCTCCTAACAAACCTCATTTTCCCAACTAATTCTGTTATGTTAGGGATTTGTGCACAGAGTTGGCTAATCCCAGTATTTCCCTAGAGCTGTATCTAAGCTGTGGCCCACTCCCAGCACAAAAGTGTCTCCAAAAGCCCTTTCGCCCCCTTCAGCACTGATACACTCATTGGTCCTGACATTTTCACTTCAGCCATGACAAATGAGCTGATGGCTGTGATCAGATTGCACACGAGGACTGCTTTATCAAAGACGTATCATTAACTCTCATCACTGTCTTCCATTATGACTCTTTTGGTCAAATCTGTTGTGAAAATGCAAGTCAGTTTAAAAACATAACCTAAACATAGCAACAAACAAAGTTCATTAAAAAGCAGAAAAGAAAACCAGACTCAGACGGGATCAGAAAGAGACCAGCGTTAACTAAATGTTTCTCTGGGGATTTAAGTAACTGTACTCAACCTCTGCCCCAGTGCAAACATGGCAGTTGACCGTCTTCAAAAGGTCCCTTCCCCCACCGTGGACTCCTAGCACTACTTTGCCTTTTTTAGAGAAACAAAAATATAGCAACAGCAATCAAATATGCCTAAAAATGAAGTCAACTTTTTTCTTTCCTTTTTTTTTTTTTTTTGGTCTCAGGACTAGTTCGTGTTTCTGTGTGTCTACATTTATCAAAATACGTTTTTCAAATGAATCCCTTAAAGAATATAAAATTTTCACTTGAATCACAGCCACATAATCATACTGTTTTCTGACTCGCATTAAAAACACCGGCATAAAACGCTGTCTGAAGCAGAAATCTCTCAGTTCACTACAAATACTGCAACCTTTCTGTCAAGTTAGAACCTAAGTTCCAGTTACACAGTTCTTGTTACATCTAGAGGGTTTACAAAGTATATATTTGTTGTAACCTCTTCTAGCAATTCATCTGAGAATACACATCTAGACAGAGTCAACTGTAACACAACAGATCTTGGGAATGGAGGTCATGCTTTGAGATAAAGTGCTATTCACTTTTGGACCATGCAAGAAGCTCTTTATTCCTGTTCTTATTGGCATCAGTTCCCCCTTACCACAGCAAGAACAAAGCCAAGTGCTCGTGTGAGGTTTATGAATAAATCAGAGGTGAGCCACTTTAAGTGCTGCCCATGATTTCCTTGTTGACAGTGAGCACTTAAACAGGCTTCTATGACCAGCAACTCCTGGCAAACCTTAATGGCTCCTAATCTGTACCCTGCTTCATTTCAGGAAAGAAATGACCCACCCCAATTTTTCTCAAGTCTTCACCTTTTGGGCAACTACTGTCCCACCTTTTCACAAATTCACGTTCGGGGACTGTCCCATGTCAGTGCCAAGTTTGCACGTAACACACAACATAAAAATCACCATTTTCTTCCTAGAAAACAAATGACAGCTAATAAAATATTATTACACTGTGCAGCCTAAGTAATTCCCAGGCAAACCATTACACAATTCAGCATTTGTTTAAATTGCATAGATTTTTAAACGAACCTAAAAGATTTCTAATATCTTTACCCCCAATTGTTAAAATCATGTAAAAAAAAAAATATGCTGAGAGCAGACTCAGCCCTTCTGCACAGCCACAACTGAAACCAGGAACGTTTATAGACCACTGCCATTGTATGTATTTAAAAAAAAAAAATCAAACAGCCTCAACAAAAAACTATTTTAAAATAACTATAACATTGGAAAACAAACTGAAATCAACCAGTAAACTCAGGGCTAGGCCAAAGAAGTCTGGTCCAGAAACATTATTGTTAACATCCTATTGTGGCAAGAAGCTAGGTGTCTCAGTATGTATGTCTTTGATGCACAAAACCACTCAGAGACCTATGCTGCTCAACAGTAAAGCAGCAGCCTGCTCAGAGAATAAATTTCAACATGCAATGAAATCCTTCATTTTTAAGGTCTCCCCTCACACACCCCACCCCCTTCTGGATGTGTCACAGGCTCCAGATGGCTGAATTTCCTCGGTAGTAGCTGAGCTATCGTCAGGCTCCCAGTTTTCTGCTATATTTAAATACTAACATTTTTGACTCCATTGTCTCTCGTTGCCTTTCCACCCACTCGGGAAAAAGTTGTGACCGCAGCGCTCTGCCCTGTGATTTCAGCGAGTGCTCCGGGCCGGGGCCGGGGCCGAGGCCGGGGCCGGGGCCGGGGCCGCCGCTTGAATTGCGGCGGGCGCCTCAGCAGATGGCACTCTTCTTTGCAAGGGCCTGATCCAACCCCGGGGAAATCGATGAGGCGACGCTGGACTTTGGACCAGGCCTTCGGTCACAACGGGAAATTGCAGCAGTGCTGGGGAAACTACGCATCCAGGCAGGGAGAAACCCACGGGCATGACCACTCGTGACTTAAAACAGCCCCAGTGATGCTTCTTGCTGGAGCTGAAACTCTTGTCCTAGTGCACTGGCTGACGACCCAGTGAGAAATCGGATTTTGTCTCCCTACAGCAATCAGTTAGTTGCTCCTGCGGGAAGAAGGGCCCTGAGCACATCGCTGCGCTGCAGCTGCGTGCCTCGTGGCTGGCTGCGCGCGGGGTGACGCTTCCCACCCCGCAGACGGCTGCAATGGCATGGCAAGCAACCTGATTCTGTTTGTTTTTGTTTTTGTTTTTGTTTTTTTCTGCAAGCAGTTCATAAAGCTCCAAGGAATTCAGGGATTGAGGGGTGACATTTGCCACACAAATAAATTATTTATTTTGGAGATGTTACATTTTCTTTAATTTAAACCCTCAGTGCTGTAAACAAAATCAATAACCATATTTCAATATAAAAAATATAAAAGGATCAGAGAGAAACCCACAAGACTAAGTTCCCTTTTAAGAAGCTACTTTTCACTCACAGCCTTATTTTCTCGAGTGAGGAAGGCATATGAAGTGTTAGGTGTTAAGTAAAGAGAAAATCTGATTTGAAGGTGGACAGCCATGACTTCTCACATGGGAAAGCCACCTGTGCTTGAAACAGTCATGTAACACTTGGCAAATCCAAGATATTTTTTTTCCCTTCTCTCTTCTTAGGAAAGTTCTGGCCATCTGAATATCAAAAATCAAAAGATCCTCTCCAACAAGTGAAGGGCAAGAAGGAAGTTATGTTTTTGTTTTCTTCAAAAAGAGGTTATTCTGATCTATTACACTACCATCTTCTGGAACAAGTGCGGAAATAACTGGGATTACTCCAGATTTCCATCAGTGTCCCAAACATTGGAGCACTACTAGTGACAGGTGCCTTGTCACCTCAGATTAGGTGCATTTCTCTGTAAAGCAGCCTCAGTGTCAAAACAGGGAGGAGCAAGCCTTCGGCAGCCACTGCTCCCAGACCCTCAGCTCTGCTGTTACCTGGTGAAGGAACAGAACCAACCTCCATCAGCGTCTCTGCAAAACCTCCTTCTTACAGACCCTGCGGCACCTCCTGTGCTAAGCACATCGTCCTTGGAAATGGGAATGTTAGTGCAAAAAGAAGAAATGAAACCTTTTACATTTGATTTTATGAGATTATTTTCAACTTGTGACTAAATGCCCGATTCCTTTTCTACTTATCAAAACTGTATGCCTTGCTAGTTTTACACCCACATAACACCTCTTATTTCAGAGGAATTGTTTTTAATTTGGTACAGAATTAACAGGAAGAATCAGGTTCTGGTTTCTTTGGGGTTTATGTGTCCTTGGCTCACATCAACGTGGGCATTTTGTAAGAATTTCTTTGTTTTAAAAGCAGAATATTTGTCTATTTAAATACTATTTCAGATGTATGGTTAACGTGCGCATCACTTGTTCAGCAGACAGCATTGCAGCCTATATGGTAA
Source organism: Anseranas semipalmata (assembly GCA_013399115.1). Taxonomy (NCBI): domain Eukaryota; kingdom Metazoa; phylum Chordata; class Aves; order Anseriformes; family Anseranatidae; genus Anseranas; species Anseranas semipalmata. The sequence continues at coordinate 297,586 of VXAA01004868.1, forward strand.
ACGTTTGTTTTCAGAGTCACCATGGTCTATCATGTACATATAGCCTTTAGTTTGTGAACTATTGACCCGAACACCTACTTAGGAGTTGGTACAGCCTATCAGATCAGTGTGAGTGCCAAAACTCTGCTAGGTTTGTCTGTAAAGAAATCCCAGTTTCAGGGCATAAAAATGTTCTCTAAAGTACCAAAAGCAAATGAACTATGTTTTTTTTTTTTGTTTTTTTTTTTTTTTTGAATTTAAAGCTGATTCTGAGTAATGTGAACATATAAAAGTGTCTTAATATGGCAAACTTTTATTTTGATCATAAAACTAGGTTAAACTATTCCTTAGAATATTTTGTTTAAGCAGAAAATGTCATTCTTCAACAAGACAACCATACTTCAGTCTGGTACAAAGTTTTCTGGCATAGTTTGGAGCCACAAAAAAGCTAGCGAAATGATAAAAAATAGTGGTATAAAAGTGCTATAGAGTGACTGTTAAAAAGCAATAGAGTCGTACATATTAAAGGCTAAATCTGCTGCCCTTATTTATGCAAAACAAGTTTATCTATAAGTCTGCCGAACCCTGCTATCAATAAATTAATAATAATCCCAACAACAACCCAACAGAATCTTTTTTTTTTATTATTATTTTTTAACCTATCAGGTAAAAGCAAGTATCAAAAGATTTTTAGTTTCTTCTGTCTATGCATCTATTCACCTAAATGTTTTCTGCATTACATCTTATTCTGTAAAATCTTGAATCTCAGTGTGCTGGGTTTCTGCCCATTCAGTAAGAATGCAGACATCACATAACTTATTATTAACCCATGTGTTATCCAGTTCTACAGTGGCTGGAACTTTGCCAGAGACAACACATGGTGCTTGGTTAACAATATTTTAAAATATAAATGAATTTATTTTTTAAATTAACACATTTTTCTTATGGAAATGCACTAATAAGCTGTTCCCAGAATGAAAGAATATCCCACAAGCATGTTCCTTTAAAAGAAGTTCTAAGGAATTTCATAGCTAGCAGTAAAACATTCTCAAACCCCATAGAAGGTCTTAAACTTTGTCTTAAAAGAGAGAATTTTTGTCACTTTACTCCTACCAAGCTCTTTCTGCATTTGCAGTTTCACTTCATTTATCCATAAACAATTCTAATTTCTTAGAGGCATCTCTAACTATTTAAATATTATCAAGTCAGTTCCAATACTGAACTAGCAAACATGTACAAATATATGTTCTACAAACTAAAAAAATCCCTCAAACAAGTTAATATTTAGTCTATCTACCAACACTTTTCCGCAGTAGCTCTAAATCAGTACTTATGTTGACCTGAAAAAAAAAAAAGCCTATTTAATATGCATACATACAAATAATTATTCACACTGCATTTGATTTACATACATACAAAAGAACCACTTCCCACTTTCAAAAGTGGCTCAACACTTATGGTATTTTAACTGCCCTAATTACTGTTGAGAGAACATAATTAGAAGCACTGATCACATTGTCAACAGCTAACCAGTTGCAGCCCTGTCTTGGGGCCTGATCCTGCTCCGGCTGAAGTCAGTGGGGGCTTGCACTGACTGCAGGAGGCTGGGGCCCTCCTCGCCACCTGAACCTACCTGAATCGAAATATTTTAAACAACTTGAGTACGCGGCTGCAGTCCCGCCGAACACCCTGCTCGCTACATGCATATATCAATTTCTCTTTTGGTAAGCTTTATTTTAAAAGCCGAAGCAAGAGAGTAATTTTTTCCCCAGAAAGGCTTTATATACACCACTTAAACACTTAGCACTGAGTCAGAACTCATAACTTTTTCCAAAAGAGTAATAGTTTAATAATTAAAACAGATATTGACTAAACCCTGCTTCCTCGAATACCAAACTTTATTAGATTATTATGCGTCGATGCATAATTTCCATTGGCAACTTCTAAACCGGCTCCGTCCCTCCCTGCCGGCCCCCTCCTCCCTTGCTCTCTCCCCCAGGCGAAGTGCTGGGAATCCTCGATACCCAATAGTCAATATTTGGTTTGCCTGTCATGTTCCTGGAACTCTTCTCCATCCAAACCTGTGGTCATCAGCCTTTCGCCGCGCTGTTCTCATACATATTACTCCACATGATGATGGAAACTCGGGGCATCTTAAAAAGTTGCTGAAATCCGAGCTCCTGCTTGTTTTCTCAAGTCTTGGACAAACATAACTTTAGGGAGAGCTGAACATAGGCATAAAGAAAGAGGAGCCTGCATTTTCATCTTCCTTTCATCTCAGTCATTCAGTCAACCATTCAGTGCCCTATTCAACAGAGCTTTTCATTATGCAAAAAAATGCTAATCCTTTTCCGATGCTTTCACACTTGTATAAACCCCCATTCCTTCGACTGAAAAGCAATTATATCAGTTTACCTTTCTGTCAAAAACAGGATTAATATTCCAATACCAGAATCTCCTTTATTTTCCTATCTTTTGCTTTAGGAAAGTAGAGATTATTAGCGGAGGTATTCCTTAGAGCGAGAATACATTATTTTAAATATGATTATTTTAGCCAGAGAGAGGGGGGGAGGGGGAGGGAGAGCAAAAACTTCAGTTGCTGCGGAAACTCTTTTCAGTGACAGAACTGACCTTCCCTTTGCAGAGGCCTGAATAGAATGAGCCTCACTCTGGTCTATTAATCAGAAACAAATTATGAAAGAATGTGGCTGGACTGGTTGACACTATCCTGTCTTGGGAGACTCAGTAACAGCCTAGTAACAATGTCCTCTTCATGGGTAATGAACAGCCATGACAAATGGGGCAGAGAAACTATTTATTTGCATATGCAAATTCTCACACAAGGGAAACATGTACAAACAAGTGTCATTGTAAGGTGGATTAGGCAAACAACGCTTTCTTTTTAGGACATTCTGCAGCCCAGAACATTAGTCAGCACAATTAAACCAGTCTCCATGGAGACTAATGAAATTTCACCATGGTATGAGTTAAATTAGATAGCTAGTTATGTGTTTTCACAATCCAACTTGAAATCCATTATTGTTTCAGAACAATACAGCAATTGTGCCTGGCTGATCTTTGCCAGCTCAACAAGCTCCTAAGTTGACAATTTGCATATGTTAATATAATTAAGCACTAATTACATGAAACTTGTACATATTCACATGCACTTTCCCTGGGCGCTTCTCAGTTTGAACCTTGGCCAAGTCTTTAACCCTTTGAATGAATTTGGAGCAGCAAAGCTCTGCCTTCTGGGTACAGCCCCAAGGCAGATGCAGAAAAGCTCTTCATTTATAAACACAAAGCTTAACCTGGCTTCTCATATTTCTATCAACAAGGCTAGAAAACATTTTTGTATGTGCTGGGGTAGGAGAAGGAGGCGGGGAGGGCTGGAAGTTCTTTAGAGATCCAGCTCTGGTACCCTTTTTGCATATGAAAACATAAATATTTACGCACACAACACGCTACGAACACATGTACTGCCATTGTCACAGCTCCTTCAAGAACCGAATTGTCAAAAAACTGCACTGGGCTTTGTGTCAGTGCTCTCAGAGCCACAAAAAATGGGAATGAGAAAAGGAAAAAAGAGCAAGCAGTAACTAATGAGCTTTACATAAATATATGCAGAGGCAATTAAGCAGTGTTAATTACTATGACAGCAGTTAATTGAATATAATTAGATATTTTAAGCTACTGACTAAGGCATAGTTAAGATTAATTTTATTGAGATTAATTGTAAATAAGAATAGATTAACTATGTGTTTTGACAGGCATAAAAAGTAGTTCTGCAAATTAACTAGGAGAGCAGAAACTAGCACAAAAATCATATATTATTTTAATGTCACACCTCAGAATCATCTGCTCAATAAACATGACTTTTCAAACCCAAACAGACAGGAATCTTGAAGAAAAACAAACAGCTTGCAGAGATTAAAGAGCCTTTTGTCCTTTTTCATGTGCATTTCTTTTAGCAGACTAAATTAAGCGAGTCTGGTGTACGTTTTTAGGAAGGAACATTTCACACTGAATGGAAAAAATGTTCTATCACATATGAAATTCATGCAGCTGTGCGGAACTTGGTCCAGATGGTCTAAGACTATAAAACAACACTAAATGATAGACAGTAGGGCCTTCCCAAGATTATGTGATAAAGTCACAACCTCATATTTTGACCTAAATTTTCTGTCATGTATTGTTTCCTTCCAGACCAGATAGCTCCATTTTAATTTTTATCTGATCCTGAATATTCAGTGGAAACCCTTAATAAACATTGCTGATAAGCATCTGAGTAGAAATCATAAAATATTTACAAAATGCCCCTTAGCTTCATTAAAACAATGCTGAATCCGAAGTGCAGCAAACAGTGCCCTGGCTCTCCCAACAATACTAAACTGCTCACACCATTCAGCTTAAATAGGTAAAAATGCCTGGTTTTAAATATGCTCCAAAGAAAACCCCAAACACATTCTACCAGCAGATTAATTCATGCATGCTGTTTAAGAAAATTAACAACAAGGCTGAAGAATGCTGAACAAATCACTAATAAGAAAGGAGCTTCAATTGATTTTGAAATAAATCAATAGGTGATTAACACAATATTTTTAAAGCAACAGAATGTATATATATTACATAAACATATATATTATATTTTCAATACCTTTTTAGCTCTTAATCGAACAAGGGCTTTACAACAGTGAGCATGTCCCTATATTGACTATCAACTTCTTTGGAATGCCTTTAGTCTTTTATAACGAAAATCCAAAAACGGTCTGTGAAACAAGGCTACGACAAGCCATTCTGCAGTGAAAGATTTTAAATCATCCAGCCTCTTCTAATAGACTTGAGACTTATTGAGGTAGAAACCATAAAAAATGAAGAAGGGAAATTTAATCCCTGAAATATTGATTTGCACATTAATATCATATAGGCAGAGGGCAATTTGGCTTCATGGAAATGACACATTGTCGACCCTTGGTGAAGTCAGAGCCAATCTAACTGCTGAACATGTCTGAATCTCAAGAGTTATTAAGGGCTTCCCTTCTTGCCTTTATGACTTTTCTTCAGCCTACCAATGCAATCTTAAATGTATTATCTTTAAGAAATAATTGTAAAACCTCAGGGGTTTTCCAGTTAATGGAAGGGAGGCTAAACCACATCAGATTCTGAAATGCAACATTAAACCCTTGCAATCAACAAAACCACCTCAATTCTCATCCATCCAGTGCAGGATCTAATATTGTTATTAGAGATAATCAAATTTCATTGTGTAAATTTAGGCTCATGGTCAGAATGGAAGCAGTAAATTCTGCAATATTAAACAGTGATTTTTCTCGGCCCCCTTTATATGTTCTTTGCTGGTGCACCATCTTCGCAAATAAACCTAAACTATTCAAAAATCTAGGAACAAAAACGTGTCCCTATTCTGAAAGATGCACGCAATGCCATTTATCATCTCCACAGCTCTCCTTTAGTTTTAACTTGATCTAGCGGATAAGTTTCATTTTAGAGAATAATAAACCAGTATCACTGCATAAACCAAACAGCAGGTACTATTACTGTGACTTACACAGATGGTTTACCTGACCTTTCTTTGTTCCTTGGGTAGGTTTCACTTTTGCAGATTTACGACTTTTCCCTCTATATTTCACTGACCCTCTATGTTCATTATCATAAAAATGAAAACTATTGAATACATGTTTATGTTGACGAAGTCCAAAAAGCCCACGACTAAAGGATAAAGAGATGCTACAATGCACTGTGTGGATCTCTAGATCGTACACTATAAATATTCAAGCACAGATAGCACGAATAACTGAATAATCCTGGTGAGCCCCAGCTCTGGAGCCAGGTGCAAGAGGTTAAAACAGCTGGCTAGCCATCTTTTATTTTGTGTGCCTTCCTACCGGCTGAAACCGCAAACCCTGAAAACTAGCAGATATTCCCTCAAGGTTGATTGTCTGATTTTTTTCATTTCCACCAGTTTAGTAGGATCCCCCAGTCGAGAAAAGAGAGAAACTCTTTAAATACAGTCAGTTGAATAGGAAGTGGAGCAATGATGATTAAGGCTCTTCCCCTCCACCCCAACCTTCAGCCCCCCGTTTATGTCCACAATCTTCTTTGTGCACCTTCCCAGCCAAATGTTTGTATTCCTTATTTCAAAGAAAAGCACTCCGGATCGTTCTGTCAGTTTTGCCAGTAAATATAAAGTAAAACAAGTGTTGATGGCACTGAGAGTGTTACATACCCAGGCTGTGTTTTTGCATTGCTCTCAATGGAAGCGATCGATGCCCATGTCACAGTCGCGTCCCAATCGCAGCCAAGTCTCTGCCTCAATCTAACCAACAACAGGCAGGGCTGCAAAGGCTTCTCACTACCTCTTCCATCCATCCACCACCAAACTAAAAATATAATGCTACATATGATCTTTTTAAACACTCCACCACCGCTCCTAAGGATCGAGCCACTGAAAATCCAGGGGAAACACAATTGAAAAAAAAAAAAAAACACCATCAAAA
>VXAA01004868.1:314726-330484 GCA_013399115.1 Anseranas semipalmata
CCCCCCTGGACCAGTGACTCGTGCTACTGCCTGTAACACATGCTATGTGTGTCGCCTTTGTATGGTCCTGGCTGGGCCACATGCACTTAGCCTGCAGTTTATTGCAGGCTTTGCTTTCTGCATGTGTAGTGAATGCTGGAATAAAAAAAGCGTTTCAAAGGGTACCACTTTCAGGCCTGCTCTGGGTTTTAAATAAACCTTAATCCGAGGAAATGATTGTTCCAGGTTAAATGTCCCCACCGTCTTCTTTGTTTCATTATTTGTGTTCTTCCGTTTTGTTCTTGTGACAATTCTTTTTAAGAGGAAGAAATCTACTTTATTAATTTCATCCATGTCAACTGCAACATTTTCACCGTTTTACGAATGGCTGGAGTTATGTTTAGATCTCCTTTTTCCCCATAGGTTACACATACGAAGTGAACAGAACGGGCCCGATCCTGCCAGTCCCTTCCTGAGTGAGTAACCGCAGGTCTGGCACCTTGTCAGAAACTCTCGCTACCGTCAGGGCCTCTGTTTGGTGTGAAGCCTGCTACAATGGCTTCACCTGTTCCAGGCACCTACAAGGCTACCCAAAACAAAAGATGTTCTCAGCTGCTGTCACATAGCTCATATCATTCTGGTTTGCTAAAAGCATGCTGTGTAGTTTTTGAACTAAGGCTCTAATAGCTATAACTTTCTGCTTTGCTTAAATGTGCTTCAGGGAGGAATGATAGCTTTTAGTTTAAGCGTTTAGCAGTACTGACACAAGCATAAACGGAAACGAATATCTGTGATACTTTCAAACAAAATACAACCCACAAACAAGGCAAACAATATAATCCCAAAGTCTTATTAACTAAAAAGCCAATGTAGAAGTGTACATTTTACAAATATTTGCCCAGGAACTTAGACTGTTAAATTCTGTCAATATCCCCATCACCCCTGAAATTATTGCTCACCTATATCCACAGTGACCCCAAATTGTCAGAGAGAAAGCCTGCCAGTTGTAAATCCACACGGGGCTACGACAGGATTGCAATTTATTATAAAGCAGAAATGTTACTGAAGGGAAAATTGGTGCCTATTCCCAAGTCCACACCTGAAAGGCACACTTTCTAGAAATAAAGATCTTCCAGAGGATTGTTTAACATTTCTTGTGAGATAGCATCATTGTATTAGGTAGATTATATTTATTCTGTATTCCTCTTAACCCACTATGAATGCCTTTTTAAATTTTGTTTAAAAATAAAAGGGACTACTGAAATTCGACAGCACCTTGAAAAATTGAAACATATATTTATGTTGTAGACTTCATATGTGAAAGTATAGTACAGAATAGTCAAGATAGGGAAATTCTTTTTCCTTCTTTGCCAAGATAGTCTAGCTCGGAATAACGTTCTTTTTCTCCCTGAAATGTGTCCGATTCTAAATGAGTGCAGAAATATTTTTTTATAAAATTTAAAAAAGGAAATGAAGGACTACTATCAAACTAAATTTTAAAGTATGTTTTAATACTTTGAAAGACGAATATGAAATAGATGTATTTCTGGGGAGACCTGGTACACGATGTAGAAAGAGCTTATTTTAAACAAGTGTGTATGTACATTCCTTGAGATGACAGCGTGCACACTGTAGTTAGAGTCATTGGATTTGTGATCTTTTGGTCTACTAATTTTCAACAGAAAATTATTGTAATGTAAAATGTACATAAACAAATTCAAAGAGCACCTGAAATTTATTCATAAAGGTAAAATCAATTTAAAAGTCTAAAATGCCACTGATTATGAAGAAGTATTTGTAAAATATCAAATTGTAAAAAATAGATCATATATATTTACTCAATATTTACTACCAAAATAAACTCACAGATCTAAAATGATGCTAACCTGCGTACAAAATGTGGACCGCTTTTCCCTTTCAGTTCATTTCTGGTGTCAGTAGTAATAACAAAGACAGGAAACATGTTCCACTCTTTTATCCTTAAAATCCTTTAAAATCATCTCTTCACAAAGACATCCTTAGAAATTAGAAATACCCTAGGAATCGGTATTTGCACCAAATAATTATTTTAAAACTAAATAGATGTGCCATTTTCCTCTTTCTTTTTCAGTAGATAGTTTCTAGTGTTGATTGATATGATACACATCAGTAAAAAGAAAGAAATAAAAAATACAACTAAAATGTGCCATAAGGCAACAAATACATATTTTTACACTTATGCTAAACCATTTGGATTTTCTTTTATTTGGATAAATTATAAAATTCCACCTGATCCAATTAATAACAAAGTTAACTACCGACAGGTAAAATGCTGTTTTCTGTCTAAGGTTTACACTTCAGTCACACAGACACTTCACATCCCCATTCCACATTTCTTTTGTTAGCATAACATTATTCAAACTTTTATTTGGGGAATACTGCAAAAAATACCACATACCCGTGTGTGTGTGTGTATGCACAAGCACACAGAGACGATGATCTGTCCCCTTTTCACAGAGAACTATTTGTCTATGACTATCTATTTAGGTGCATACAAAGGGGTGCTCAGTTTTTGGTTCTGGCACAGCAATTAAGGTAGCAAGATTCAGATGTGGTTTAATGCTGAACTTTCAAAATTTAACATTAGAGTTCCTGGTTCGTCTACAACAGGATGGATACTGTGTTTATAGAGTTCATTCTTGACCTTACCTGAGTAAGTACTTTAACTTAAAGTATGAGATGCACCTAGAGGGGTAATACATTGAGTTTAATAGGAAGACAGTTAATAACCTTTTTTCATCCTCATGCACTATCAATCATGGCTGTCACCAGTCTGCTGAATCAAAGCAAAAGTGTTCTTCACAGATGACTGATTAGAAACGCAAAATCACAAGATCCATCTTCATGGTCACTTTTATTATAGTCATTTTTAAACTGACAGCAACCTGCTCAGTTTCAGCAGACTGGGCATCACAAATAGTGTCACTCAGTGCAGCTAAGCATGAGAAGATGTTGGCTGGATTATACTTAAAAATAATTAGGCCCAAAGCCTTTTGTGGAAGCAAGGAAAAGGATTTTCTTGGTTCCAGCCCCATCTTTTCAACACCAGCAGTAGCCTATGCTTTTACAGTGGGTTAATATTGGAAAATATTTTCATCCTTCTGCTTCTTGGGAATTAATCAGTTTTAGGTGGTCCTTGGATACTTTTTAAAAACAATACCTTTGCTGGTAATGCAAACAGTCAGTTTTGATAGAACCACTCTTAAGCGTAGGCTTAACATTATATACTGTTATAGTATCGTGATGAACTGTTGGTTTCCAGCCTTCTGAGGAATATTGCAAAAGCTAATTATCTTGTTAACTAGATTTGTTTCAATAACATTGTCCCCTGTTCAAATAAACTAGCGAACAGTTCAACAGTTTAAGGTTATTTATAAACTAAATAGGCTCCAGAAAATTTTAAATCAAAATGGTACAGGGAAGAGGGAGAGTGAGGGGGAGAAAGAGAGAGAGACAGCGCAAGGGAGCACGGACAGTGCAAGTTGTGCTGTGGTCTAGTGTTTCTGAAACGCAGTGAAATCTAATATAAGGAAAAGTATTCAGTAATGTTGAAAGATGAAAGTTTCTTTTTTCTTTTTTTTGGTAGAAATATGGTAAATATTGAGTTTGCATCACAGCTTACAGTCTTTCAGCTTTGTATATACTAAGATAAATTGTGTACATTACTATTGACTCCAAAGAGTGTTTTTTTCTGGTGTGAAAACAGTGGTTCCTTGATGTAAATAAAAGCCTTTCACTCTACTTAATGTTGCTTAACATTGGTAAGAAAATAATAGATTCTGATTTGGAATTTTGATTCAAGGACTGATGGAGTGAGAAGACAGCCAAGACTAATTTCTGAATTAGGTGGAGGCTAAATAGGCCTCCTTCAAAACTCTCAAAAATCTTTTTTCTTTTTTTTCTTTTAATTAAATTCCATCTCATATAGTGAACACAAAACAACATATTACAGCAGCTGAGCATCAGTTTAGAATTATCTTCAGAATTCTAGTGAAATTGTGCATCGGGTTTGCCATTTAACTGTAAACCCCAAAAGATTTACAAACCCCAAAAGGTTATTACTAAGCCAGATTTGTGCGGCTATGATTCCTTTAATACGGCTCAAAGGACTTTAAGCACTGTATGGCTAAAACTTTCCTTTAATTCACGCTTACTAGCTGTGAGTGGCTTCAGTGGGCTGCAGTGCTGGACCTTTCTAGCAGAGCCACTTCTGGTGCCCCTTTCCACCCTCACCTCTCATACAGAGCAGACTTTTATCAAGTTGGGCTCTTCCAGGAGGCAATGCTGTTCCTTTCTACCCTCAGACCTCACTCACGCTTTCTCATGAGGCTACATACACACACAGTGGTGATGAAGTTAGGCAGATACAAATATTCACATCAACTCTCTCCCAGACACACACACACGCACAAGGCATGCTACACGTATTTTTAAAACAATGCAACAAGAATAGGCACACAGCCGGTGGTTCCTTGATACTTATGCTGACATATTTATCCCGAACTAGTCATGCCAGGAGAATATCTTTAATTAAAGTATCTTTAATAGTTTTATAATATTTTTGCATACTGCACAAACAGCCATAAGACGGAAGGAAGGAAAGCAGGAAGCAAAGCAGGGAGTTTTATGTCCATTTGAGATTCACATGCTCTGTAAACAGTTTGATTTTTTTTTTTTCCAGTAAATGCTTATCTTAAGGACATAATTAGCATTTGATAATACGGTCTTATGTAGAGACTACATGTTTGTTAAAGTGGTTTTAACATGCATGTCTATTTTCTGATGAAAAATTGATACACTAATGTTGACTGACATCTGTCTAAAAATCAAAGAGGCTAAGTATGTCTGAATTTAAATTTATGAGCATTAATCAAAAGCTGATCAAGTGGAGGACCTAACAAAGGCTACTGATAAATAACTCATTCGTGTTTTAATAATGATGCTTTTTGGGGGAAGACAATGTTATTTAATTCATCTTTTTTTTTTTTTTTCCTCCTGGTAGGTATTTTTAATAGCATCCACTCAATGTAAATAAATAGGGAAAGTTGACTGTAAATTATTCATGTGCACCTTTCTGTGTAGTAAGGACTTATTTTAAATAAATCCTCAGATCTGAAAGTACAAATATCCACATTAAAATAAACAAAGTAATACATTTGTTCGGGTTACAAATACCTTCAAGTTTCAACTAGAAAAGTTGTCCTTTCTCCTCAATATTAAATATTACCAATCTACTTCCTAGGGTTTTTCAAGCCCCATGACCATTTTAAGACAGTATGGAAAAGGTGATCAGTACAGCTGAACTTAAGCACATAGTAAATCCATGTATCCCTAATAATGATCATAAATAGGATGATCAATGGTAAATTTTTGTATTTTTTGTTTTTTTGTTTTTTCCTCTCACAATGAAATCAGACATGGGTAATAATGATTAAAGATATTTTTAATTCCATAAGAAAACAACTATGAGAACCCAACTTTGTAAACTTTTGGAATGCATATGCTGTTTTACTGTACATGTTATACCTTCCTAAAATTGCTGTATTGCTCATCATGTGCTTATTCACCATATCACTAACTTGCTTGTCCACAATATTTATTACATATTAGTATATAACATGGAGTTAACTTTAAAATATTAGGATTTTTAGAAATAAACTTTAAATTAACAATATTTCCAACTATAATTCTAACTAGCAATCATTGTAAGACACGACTGAAGTAAGTGCTAACATACTTTTTTCCAGTTCATGCTATCTTTTTACAGGAAATGTTACAGTAAAATTATTATTGCATATTTAAGTACTGAATGCATGTAAACATTTTATAAGATTTCCCAAGATGTAAAATAATTTATGTAATAAATAGGTGAAAGAATTTGCATCTACTTTAGTAAGTACAAATATAATCGGAAGAGAATAACAGTTAATGGGTAGATACATGCACAAAAGATAGCAGCTGAAGGACATAACTTTCTTTCTCTCTTTTTTTTTTGTTCTGTTTTGTTTTGTTTAAATAAGCAGCTCTACCCAAGTAAATAGACCAAATAGGTTTCACTTTCCAATGTCACTTATACTGAACATATTTACACCCATGGAAAATAGCCCTCAAAATCCTTCAGCAGCAAACACACAGCAGCAGACACAAACACTAGGAATTCCCATACCACACCTGCTTTTTTGCTGCCTGAATATGCAGCTATTTCTGTCCTCACTGCAATTTTTTTCCCCTTTGGTTTTTGAAATGTTCCTTACAGAAGCTTAGAGAAGGGAAAAGGCTTTTCTATGAGCGGCAGGTTGCAATAAATGTGTATAGGTGAGTGAGAGTGTGTGTGTGCATGCATATGAAGAAGTATTAGGAAGGTCATCTTTCAGCATCTGTCTTCTACCTGGGGTTCAGCACCTCAGCTACCACTCACAGAGCTTTAAAGGGAAAAGAGCAGGGAGCAGAGGTCATGCAAAATGTTTTTATTTTTCTATTCAAATTATCAACATTTAGGATATTTAGTCTGCCTATTGCCAGACTACGATATTCCCAGGGGCTAACTAGTTACAAAATTTTTACCTTCTCTCAAAAGCATGTAGATGTGTATCAGTAAGTCCAGGCAGCTACTCATCAGGACTTAAAAAGGATTCTGCATTTTTCCTTTTGCACTTTATAAAATATCAATCACAATAAAGCAGGGATTTCTGTTTTGTTGTCATTTTTTCAATCTTTATAATCCCAGACCTCTTCTTTGCCTCCTAGAAAATATAATAGACATGAATTCTTGTAGGTCGTCCATGCATTTTTTGCTTTATAAGAGCAAAACATTACAGGAAAGGTGCAAACATTTCCTTGCCAAATACAGCAAAACCAAATATTTTTCTTCCAAATTTAGGAGTAACACCTATTTTGGTCTGGCTGCCTAAGTATACATATAGAAATTGTAGTATAAATGTCATGGATATGCTAAAATACATTAAAACATATGAGTCTGATACAGTTTGAAAACAACAGAAGAGCTATTTCATTCCTCAAGTAACAGATTCAGGGATAAGCACATATACTTTGTTTTTCTTCTATCTTACTTTTAGATGTAGTCTAAATCATAGGCTAGATCATAGTCTGGTGGGCTAAAAGGAAAAGGTTATTTTTGCATAAATTTCCAGCGAGGGTTTTAGAGCACTGCTATGGAATGCAAAAGGGGTAAAAAACATTCCCCATATTTCCCTGTCCTGATGATAAAAGAATAGGTGCTACAGTAGGTTTTCTTTTTTTTTTTTAATATTTGATCTCTCTTTGTAGTTTTTATTCTAACTTAACTGTATTTAGGCCCTGTTTTCATCTTTATAAAGCATTAGGTTTTCCTTCTTTGTAAGCTGTTCTCCCATAGTGCATCTTAGTTTAATTCATTTTTAGCAAAAGAAACACCCAGGTTCAATCTGGAGACCTCCTTCCAACATAATTTAGCTAGACCTTTTCTTAGTAAAGGTTTTCTGGTTTTCATTTTCACTTCATATTCTCAAATAAAAGATCCTTTGTTGTCTACCATTTGATTGGACTTAATGAAAAACACTCCATTTTAACTTAACAGTATTTCCCTTTGAATTTATTATATTTAAGGACACTGTCAAAAATCAAGCATTTAATCTCAGGTTTTTATACTTAAAATTATATTACTATCATATGGTTCAATGAGGTGATGTAAAAGTATATTGAATAGATTTCAAAAAGAAAAGTGAAAAACTAGCCTCATTTTAATATGAAACTAAATACTATGGCTAATGTGCAGATTGGGTATGGTAGTTGACTTTAAAGACTAACATGTGACAGGGTGCCAACAGCTGAATTGTGCAGTATTGACTAAATGAGGTTCACTGATTTGTATTGAGGCTAATATCTTCTTTAAACAATTCCGTGTAAATTGTGCGTATAAAGTCATTGGAAGCTATTTCTCAGGACAGCCTCGCTGGCTAGCTACCTGCTGGAGTGAGGAAGATAATCAATAGAAAGAAATAGAGCTGAGCATGAGACTAGGAAGCTTCAGAGCAGTTAGTGCTGATAAAAGTAGATGATGTCAATATTTGGGAATAACACAACTCTAGGATAACAGACAAAAGAGAAGTGCATATGTTGTAGAGTGTTCAAACAGGGGCAGAATTAATGCATAAGTGGCAGATGTTGCCCCAGGCTGCAAAAGACATTATTTATTCCAGGTATTGTTAAATTCCTAGTGAAACACCACTGCTCAATATAGTGTATTAAAATTATATCTAGCAATGAGGAGTCAGGGTACTTTTTACATGGGTAGAAATTCTCAGCTATAAAGAAGCTGAGGCACTCTATTGATACAGAGCATTTTCCACATTATCTCTTTGACCTCAGAAGAAAGAGCCTCTGTCAGAAATGAACACTGCAAAAACAGTGCTCAGTGCTCTTCAATTAAATGAGTATTTAGAACTAATATTTAAAGTAGTAACAAAGCCAAAATGGAATGGCATAGTTTGGCAGAAATAATTCCTTTAATTGTAAAGATGTAGACATCCTTGTGCGCACCATTACACTCCCCCTTTTCTGTGTTTAAAGATTATTGAAAAAAAAATTCCCAGTGCTCATTCAGAATTATAATAGGATGAATGCTTTTAGCTGTAGTGTCCTTATTGGTAGTGAAGTATTGGTATATTTTTTGCTAATTTAATAGTAGAAATCAGTTTTCCTCTTGCTGTCAGGCAATGAATTTTTGTTCTTCTATGCTGATCTTTCTGTTGATGTATTATGACATAGTCTGTCAACATGAACAGATATGTGAAAGGGAGATTGGGTGACTGAGACATGCAACCTGAATATGGCTCCTCTTGAATTTTAAGCATATTATCATGTTTGGGTACAGTCAGTATAAATGTAGTTTTTTTTTTTTTTCTTTTCTCTAAAGAAAGCTATTATTTTGATGTAATTTAAGCAAAAGCAAAACAGGTGGACTATGACAAGGTCCTAAAAGCAGAATGAATGAGGTAACTCCAAAACGTATGCATGAGAGCTGAAAAAGCTTTCACGTCTAAGTTAATAGCCCTTTAAAACTAGCATTTGCAAAGCACAAAAGTTTTTGTGTTAGAAAAACCAATTCAGGCTTATCTGATTATTAAATATTGCTATCGTTTTTTAAAAAATTAAATAATTCCACAAGCTTTACATGGTTTTGTTGTCACAGATGTTTTTATTGTTTGGTGTTAGATATCTGGATTACATCAAGTAGGTGATTACTATGTCAGCTAAAAAGGTCAAGTTCCATACTTTTTATTTCAAACCATCATAAAGAAACCTTTCTATAATGACACACATGTCTTTACTGTAGACCTCTCCATACTCACTTTAAAAAAAGCCTCTATCTGACACGTGGCTTAACAGGAAAGAATTCCATATTTTGGTAGTTAATACACTGTCAATATTCATGTGTAAGAGAAATGCTCATGTACTGAGATAATTAAATTTTCCACAGAAAATTTCTCATTAAAATACTGTTTTTAATCACTAAGTATACAATCTATATCACTAAAAGGTGTTATTATTAGAATGATGTACTATAAAAACCTTCATGTACGATTTTTTTTCAGGTTGCTGTTCTTTAGTTTTGATATGTGCCGTCATTCTCTCTCAAAATTACAGGAATATATACGATTCTTGTTTAATGCTTAACTCTAAAGAAATCTTCATTTCAAATAAAGCATACATTTTGATTTGGGATACAGTGAAAAAATCTTTAAAGATATATACATCAACTAATTTGTTAATCCTGCGCCACTTTTAGCATTTGTCACACATATAGACCAGGAAATTGGCTCCATCTCATTCTAGCTCTGTGTTGAATTAAAAACCTCTACTGCAAAGAAGAGCATGATGTGGGGAAAGAATAAATTTAGTTCTTTCTTTAGTAATGCACATATATTTCCATACATTTCACATCCTAAGGGAGCCTGTGAACGCATTCAATAAATACAAAACTGTAAATCCAGGAAAAGGAAATTTTTATATTATAAATTTCACATAGGACTTTAGTCTTAAAAGATCTAAAATTATAAATGTCACTATGCTTTTATTCTTTTATCAAACACAGGATATAGAAAAAAATGAAGGCATTGCATTTTAGGGTCATTGGCATTTCTGAGATTACTAGATGTTTTAGAACAAAAAATATATTCAACAACGGCACTTGAAAATTAAGAAAATATTAGCTATGTCCTGCCAAACTAGTTCTACCTTACATAGCCTAAAATCAAAATCATACACGTAAGCGTTTATATGGAACGATTGCCTATCTTCACCTTATATATTAAGGTCAGCAAAAAGAGCAGTTTATGGATAAAGGGCAATAATAAAGAGGTAGCCTTTAAACATGATTAGTTGGTGTCTATTAAAGATGTGTTAAAATGAAATATATACTGCAGATGAAGGAAATTACTAACTCCTACTAGGATGATAGACTTGCTATATGTGTATTTCACTATACCTTTAAAATATTTGTGAATTTGACTGTATTCTGAAGAGACAGAGCAATGTGGGAGATTTATGAGGGTCTGACGGAAACAGGTCTAGGAAAGATTATGGCATACTTGTTTAGAAAAACTGAGAACTGAAGGTTCCTGATTTACACTGACATATTTCTAGATGAAACTATAGTTTGCAAATCGCCTAGAGGAGTTATCTTTTATTAAGTGTTTGATGGGTACAAAAACGTATACATCTATTCTCAAACATTCTGGGAATACTGATGCTATATGCAAATACAATTTTAACATTTTAAAATTTTCTTAAATCTTTTCATTTTTACAGTCACCTCACCCAGTCCTGTTCTGACTGCTGTGCCTGCTGACTGAGCCCTGTGGTTAGGGAAGTTGTGTTGCATTATTTGGAGTTGTAGGGACAGTGGTGTGCTGAAATACTCGCTGCACTACAGCGCTAGGAGAGATCAAACTGCAGCCTAGCTCTTTTTACCTTTTTCAACAGACTACTAACATATTGGACACAGCCTATGTCTTCACAATTAGAAAAAGGAAGGAAGATGTTATAATTCCTGACTTTCAATATTAATGCATTTCCAAAGGCTTTCATCAGTAGTGATGTCATTACATACATTTATTTTGAAATTAGGCAAGGAGTAACAGATAAGGCATGAGGTTTTACCAAGCACTGTAAGACTTCTTGCACGGAAAGCCTGAAACACTGGTAGGATCCATGCTTAGGCCAACTTCTGCTTGTTTTATTCCCACCGACCCAAGGTGGATGACTTGTCTAAAGTGGGTGGCAGGCTGGCTTTGCACTATTTTCGGTACGCTTCCTCTTTCTATAGGAGCTGTTACTTTTTAATCTTATTTTAAATCATTATTATCATAGTGAAAATCTGTATTAGTCAGTGTAATTCTTCTTTCATAATTCACATTTTATTAATGCAATTAAAATTGGTATTTACTGATGCCTCAGGAACAAAATTATGAATTTAAGATCAATTTAACAACGGATGATGTTATGCATTTTAGTTCTGTCAGCATATTTTCAAGCCAGGTGAATGCATTACAGAAATATTAGGCAATATTTTACATAATAATCTACCTATTAGGTGGGAAGTTTTGTCAAGCTCATAGGTACACTGGTTACCAATTAGATAGAGAAAATGTTTTGTTTTGTTTTGTTTCTCTTCGTACACGGATGTGGAAACAGGATTAAAATATCAGCATTTTTAAAGATTTCACTGGCATCTAATAATAATAATATAAAGAGTATTTGCTAACGTGAGATTTTGGTTGGCAATACAGAAAACAAAGTTCATGATCAGACAATTATTTACATTTTCATTATGGATATATGTTCAGTGCATTGATAACTTTACAAAAGTATTTCTTTGTTATTATACAAAGATTTCTACATCTGTGATTAGATACATGCACTGAACCATTTTTGTCACTAGCTAGCATACTTTTCTTAAATCATTAACTCATCAGATCAGGACAAAGCTGCCTGGATCTTTCTGGATGTTTGGATAGTGCCTAGCATAATATAATGTGTACTAGAATATAAGGAAATAATTGGCACTTGTTAGTTATAAGCAGCACTTGTTAGCATAGGCTTTCTAGCATGCCAACAAGCAATTAACCTCAGCATCAGTCAATCACCTTTTCCTAGTTAACTCACATTACACTTTGAGGACAGCTGACATCTTCTTGTGGAAAAATACATGTAACTATGCCCCTAACTGTCGTGCGAGTTTTACACCAGTGTAACTTTATTCTGTTCAAAAGAGGTAGGGCTTTCTAAATAGGACGCTAATCAAGAAAATTATTTTTCTTCCATGACTGTAAATTAGGAGTAAGTGCACTTAATTCATTGGGACTGCATCCATGTAAAACTGTGGCACTGAAATCGGAATCAATCTTTTCTTTCTGTACCTAAGAGGTGAAAGTGTAGTACCGTACATAAGTCAATCAAAGTAATGATGTTGCTTAGCAATGTAAATGCAAAAGAGTAGATTGCTGATGCCAAGAAATTTGCACCCACGTATTGCACCTGTCAGTGAAAGGAAGGCTGCATTGCAACTGCAGTGCAGTGTGGAATTAATGCCCTAATTAGAGACTTCTTCATCTCTGTTAGATATGCCTGACTTAAGACAATACGGTGAGGTTGTTTATCAGCTCATCATTACTAGGGGTGGCAAGAGTAGCTGTTTTTGCTGCTTTCCGTTCTGTTTTCCTAAGACCTGGTTAAATGTCTTCAATTCACTTTCTGTTAGGAATAGATGACCATAAGAGAGTTTATGTATGTTATTTGTGTAAATCAGATAGGTTGACAGTGGCTTAATATAACTGTTTTTTCCCATTTCCCTACATGTAAGAGTGGTTTTCATGGAAGAAAGGTATGGATGTCCTGAACTGTGATTTAAAGGAGATCATTTCATTCCAACAGCAGGAAGCAACTTCCATAAATGACAACTTTTTTTCTTTTCAAAACTCCAATGAAATACAGAGTTGACACCTGTATGAAGTATTATTTTTAGAAAGAGGGACTGGGACACTTCTTCTCCCTTGACTATCAAAATGACATATAAATATAATTTCTTTTACTTTTTCTGTGAGTTTTGTGACTTGTGCCTTGGTGTGTGACTGCGATGTGCATCTTTTGTTGACAGATGCGAATAAGGTATAGAGTCCTAAATAAAAATGTGCCTGATCCAAATAGGAAGCAATATGCAGGATAACTTAGGAAAAAAAAAGAAAAAGTGGATTCACTGTATTCCTGGTCAGTTCCATGTGGGAATAAACAGACCAACATGGAGTATTTTTATAGGTAAGTGAGTGAAGGAAAGAAAAAAGGAGAGATCTGAGGCCTGTAGGGTATTTTCACACTGCTCTGAAGGGTTTTTACATATTCAGTTCTGAATAAATAAATCTTTCAATTATGAATTGGAATCTTCCCAGATCAGGAAAGAAAGCCATAGAATAGGAGTTTCACTTTCTGCTTCACAGAAGTTTAGTTACTATTGCTTAATATTCTCCATCTTTCGGGGTCAGAAATTCTGTTGGGAATGTTTTAAAAATGAATTCTTTAGTGGATTTTTTTTTCTTTTTTTTTTTCTTTTTTTTTTTTTTTTTTGGTGTTCTGTTCAAATAATCATTGTAGAAATCCTCCTGAGGAATATTCTGGTCTCAAATCACTTTACACTGGATTAAGTTAACCTGTAAAGTTCTTATTGCTAGTTGGGCATTATCTTAGTGATGTTAGTCACTTTTCAAGTATAAAAATATTTATTTTTGAAGCAGTAATATTAAAACAAAATATAACAATATGCTTAAGTTAATCTTTGATAATATGTTTTTTTCTTCATCTGTGGTAGCTAAAAATTTCAATTTTGGTATTGCCCTGTGCTTCTGGCCACTTTTCTTGGTACTAGAATCTACATTCCTGGAGCTGCTCATAAGCTAGCACTGTTAAGGACAGACAATGTATTTAAGATATAAGAATATGCCAATGCAGAAATACAAGCACACACTGTACTTACTGCAAAATCATTATGCAACATATTTTTTTTAATGTTAGGTAAACCTCATGGCACAAGTGTGGTAGAATAAGAAGATATATAAAACTCATTGGTTGTTGCATATAGCTGTCATATGCCCGTAGACAGCAAAATGTTTTAGGCCATATTTCTTAAAATATTAAGTACTTTTAACAGCTCTTCAAGGGAAGCTGGATTATTTTGATGAAAATGTTATTCAGTAGACTGGTTAATCTATGTAAAATCATGAAGAAAATTGAGAGAAAGTCGAAGCATGTGAAGCAGAAGGATGTGTCCTCCGCTGGTGAAGATGAAGACAGGAAAGGTTACGTTTAGATATAAAACACATTTCCTGGTAGTACTTCTGCTGAAATCAGCATTATGGAGCAGACCTATGATGATCACTAGTTATGTAAACTTATAATGCAAACTCATAGTGTGCTGTGGGCACAGCAAGTTTGTTAATTTTGTTTTTTCTTTTTTTAGACTAACTGATGTTTTTACTCGTATTTAAAAATGGTAGCTATACAGAGATAATTGGATATCTCTTTCTTTGTTCTGCCTCAATAACAGTTCTATTGCCTTTTTGCTTAGGGAGTTACAGAGTAGTCTTGGTCATTTGACTCGGATCTTCGTCATGTCCGTGCAGCACAGCACATTTTTGCCTCTTGGTTATTAAAACAGGCCATAAAAATCCATTTTAAATGGTGACTTAAGAAATGCATCCTTGTCAATAAAGAAGAATTTGTAGACTTAGCCATCTTTGATGATTAAAATATATGGTTGCATAACATAAAATGGTATTAATTATTCAGTGTAAGTGCTTTATTCTGATATTTCTGTACTTATACACACATTTTCTTTTCCTAGGTACCTTTTTAATGCTGAAATGGGCATGCTAATTGTGAACTATGCGGTAAGAAGGTTCTTCTAAAATATGCAGTAACTTATTTACTGGAATTTAACAGGCTGTGTACTTCAAAGCTTCTGTTGCCTCTAATCACATGCGCAAACCCTGCGAATATTGCCAGCTCAAGATTTGGCACAGTAGCAGCAGCGCTGAAGCAGCCCCCACCGTTAGGCAAGGTACAGAAAGGGGCTGGTGACCTGCGATGGGTCGAGAGAACTCGCTTACCAGGATTTGCTCACGGTTATGCTTCTGGCAACTGACATTTCCATTTTACTCAAAGCTTCTACCTCTGTGTCATCAGACAAAGCCCCATGAGTGGTGGCAGAGCAAACTGTAGTCTTCATTCTCAAGTTCGAAGAGGAAAAATTATTTACATGCCTGTATTGCAGAACCTGCTGTTCAAAGGTCACTCCCTGTTACCCACTGTTTTCAACCATTAAATTTTCCAAAAGCTCTATAAAGAAAAGGGACATAGTTTTGGGCAGAAAAGTTTTTGTTTTGTTTTGTTTTTGTTTTTTGTTGTATGATCTGATTTTTGTCTTACCAGAGGAATGTCGAAAATGGGATGTTTCTGTCATTTCTTACAATGAATGACTGCTTAAAGGGACTGTCAGAGATTGCAAGACAAATCTCTGACCCTCCTTAAGATTTTTATAATATGAAGAAGACTGACTTTTAATTCGTTAGGATTTCAGAGTTTATTTTGTAAGGAAAATTATTGATTCACACAAGGACTACTCCTTTACTGTCTTATCAGACTTTCAACTGAGCGTTTTTTATATTCTTTTAGTTATGAAATTAGGCAAA
>VXAA01004868.1:330565-396884 GCA_013399115.1 Anseranas semipalmata
TATACGTGTTTTCCTGAATGAGAGCTTGAATTTAGTGACAATTAGTATAATTTTCAGAAATTTATTGTCATCGGTAAGAGTGCTCTGTACCAAGATGTATGAAAGAAGATGTTATGGGGAAGCACAAGTAACGACTTTTTTTCCATTTGGAGAGGAAGAGGAAGCACTAAGAAGCCAAGGTTATTCCACAGAAATGAATAAATGCAGCCTGGAAAAGCCTTTATTTTGAAAACCACAAGAGAATTGCAGAAACAATAAGGATAACATATAAACAAAAAAGAGAAATCAGTTAATTTTCTTAAAAAATATTTGGAACTGAAAAAAAAAAACCACCCTCATTTCATAATGAATAAAACTTTGCAGTGGGAAGGAGTTGTTTGACATAGTGTTTAGGGTAGACTGAAGGACTTGTCCTAGGGGCTGTTCATGCTGCTATTGCAAAAGTGTGTAGGGCATTTAATCTTAGTTGCCCTATTTGTAAATACAAGCTGATAATGCCTGCTTCTGTCTAGTGTTCTGCAATCTTCATGTGCTTCACAATGCAACAGAAAAGTGTGTCATGGCGTACTTAAAAGTTACTTGTTATACTTCAAGTTTTTGAGATTAAAGACAATTTGGACTACACATCTCCAAGCTCATTCCTTAAGGTGGTGATGGCAGCTTTAAGTTTTTGTGGAGTGTTTTCTGTTGTTGTTGTTGTTTTAACTAATTTATCATCTCTGGAATATGCATGTCTCTTAAGACTGATAGAAAGGAGGGTTGCTGCAAATAAATAAAAACCTCCTTTAAGAGATCCCGTGATCAGCAAAATTCTGTCATCCTCACAAAAACATACTTAGCATTAGCATGGCTAATATTTCACAGTTCAGCTACTAAACTTGCAGGGACATCTTTGTCTGGCAAACATCTCAAGCCTGTTTGTTAAATGATATCACTGGAAGACCCCTTATCTTTATAGCAATCCAGATTGAGTCAAGTAATATGTAAATGACATGGCTTTTCTCCATAAATAGGCAGGCTGATGTTTCCTCGTGCAGCATGCAAACTACTTCTTATTGGTATTGATAATACCACAGCCTTGAAGAGATTACCCAGAAAAGGTAAATTGAGATAAATTAGTTGTATCATATTTTCAAGTGGACGTCTACATAAATGTCTTCATATCAGAAGTGTGCTTCTGAAGTGACTCTCCTGATTGTCCCCACTTACTCTGCTGTCCTGGTTTCAGCTGCTTCACAACATCTGCTCCATTTAACATTATGTTAATGTTGTTTCATTATGGAGTTAGCTTCTTTTTGGACAAAACTAAACTGGGATATGCTCTCTGGGAGCTCACACCAGTACACCATTCTCAAATAGACATTAGGTTCATGGGACCATATGAAGCGATCCTGATGTATGCATGGTGAGGGTATCAGGTCCTCAACACTCTAAAAAGCCTGGTCATCTCCTGTTCATCTACCCTACTTGCTAATTGTAAATGTAACATTAGGGAGGCTACAGGATCCTGTATCAGTTGGCAAATACCAACTATGTTGGGTTCACAGAGGATTTTGCAAGAAAGGAAAGGGCTGATGGGGACGCACAGAGATCCTTGTGTTGATGGCTATGGTTTGCTACTCATTTCCTGCAGATGCAGGAAATGGTCGTGGGCTCTTTCTGAGAAAGGCTTGAGCAGAGGTGGATTCTGCCAAAGTGGAATGATTTAGAAAGTAGCAATGTTTTCACCTGGGTTTTTACTTGAATAACGAGGACAATGAAGGGCCCAGGATCTTCTGCACTGTATTTTCAGCTTAACTTCCAAATTTTTCTTCTGCAACATGGGTGTATCAGCCACCCACAGTGTAATTATCTGGGACTCTAGGTACAATAATTCATTTGCTGTAGATTTTCTCAGATTTTATAAATAGAGAGAGAGAGATGTCTACTGAAATATCAGCAAATGCAGAGTTTTTCAGAAGGGAAGTTTGTATGGGAAACACTGTAGGCTAATTCTTTTAATTGTACTTATATAGGTAGTGTCATTGATTTCATTAGTATTTCTTGAAAGAAAAAGGCAAGACTTGGATTGATGTGAATCTCCTTTAGAGGATTTTGGTGACATACGTGTTTCCATATGGCTGTACACATTTTGTACTACATGAAAGGATATTCGTGGGAAATTAGTGGAACTTGTAGAAAACCTATATAAAAGTAAAATTTCTCTCTACAGAAAATATTGGAAGTACTTGTGATGACTACTCTCAAAATAGGCATGGAGTAGTGTGCCTGAGATTTCTCTCTTGCATATCCTAAACCATGCCCTAGGCTTGCCCCAAGCGTAGTTTTATGCTCTTGCAATGGATCCCTGAAATGTTTTCTGGCCTTGAACACAGGCCTGAGTTTATGAGGTTAGAGACATCAAAATTTTTTCATTGATGTTTGAAACTTTCAGCATTTAGGGTAGGAAAGGCAACTAATCAAATACAGAACCAAAATGGTTTATCAGAACATCAGAATTAGGAATACAGTATTTTACTTTCTAGATTACCAGTGAAGTGACAAAGATGTCCCTTACCTGCTGCTTTGCCAGTGGTAGGCGCCAGCTCACAACTGAAGTGCAGGTGTGTGAAACGTCTGTGATATCACTGACACATGCTCACCAGGTGCCACCAAAGGTGGCCCTACACAAAAATAAGAAACTGTAATTATTATAAGACCACAGAATCACAGGATACAAAGGGATGTGTTAGGATTGTTGGTAAGGTAAAGATTAAAATAGAGAATAACCCATGAGAATAACCTTTCACGTATTATCTGTCCTTAATTAAATCCAGAGTGATTTAAATTTTTAGGAAGATCTTTTGGGCTCACGCTTTAATTATGAAAATGGCTAATTTGTGTATAGTTTAATCATGTTACTATTTCAAGTTACAATAATTGCTGTACTTACGTAAGTTCAGCAAGCAGAAGTTCATTCCATCTGGTGATTACTTATTTACTTACATTAACCATACAGTCAGAAAACACAGAATTAAAAAAAAAAAAAAAAAGGAACTACTGAAAACTTGATTGAACATACTAGAGAAATTAATGTGACTAAATGTGTCCATGTGGAGCCTCAAAATTTCAACACGCTTCAAAAAATTAATGTAGGAAACAAACAGGGAGCTACAAGTGTTATGTTTTCCCCAAGAAACCAAATTTTCCTATTATTTGAACTGGGTTATATATCAAGAGTAGACATATATAAAGCTGCTTTTGAAGCTATTTACATTTTATTATTTTTTCAATTTTTGTATTGTGTATACTTACTGAGATTGAAACTGTTTGCTTTCACTCCATTGTGAATCTCTAAGCCAAGTTAAATACTTAAGGGGACCTATTATGTTAACTTAGGGATAAAAAAATATGTTTCCACTCCATCATATTAGGTCCTGCAGTAAAATATTTTCAGGCTTAAGCAGGTGCATGACTCACCTGAGGAAGAGGTATGTTAAATCTTTCAGAGGTTGGTCACTTTCCAGGTCATGAGTCCTACCCTTCTTATGTCTTCAAAATACACTAACGTGACCTACAGATCATCACCCTCTAGTAGATACCTACTCAGAAGGCTCTCCTACATCAACAACAAGCCTGCAAGTGGACCTCTATGCAGTGTAACGTGATCATCTTGTCTGTCTCCTGTCCTGACAAGGAAGCCATTTTGTGTTCTTAATAATTTTGTTGGCCACTAATATACTGAAATTCAGAGTGATTTCTACTGGCACAAAGTATCAGATTACATCACAAACAGTGTTTTTGCTGTATTGTTACAGGCACTTAGACTACACAAACAGGTTGCAATGCTATGCTTTTAAAACTCCAGTGGTATGCGAGTGTGCACATGTGCACAACAGATCACTAGTTATTGTAGCAAAGGCAGTCTCTGCTTCTGCTATATATTTTCCCAACTGATAGGCTTTTTTTTTTTTTTTGAGGTTGTCATATGGTATAACACTTTTACTAGTTGACTCCTCCCACTTTTCTTCAAACCACATCCTGATTTTTGGCCTCAGAAACCAAACATATGCACAGCTTGCAGAACAACACATGATATTGTTTCTGTATAACATCATACCAGCTGGGATATAAATTCTTACAGACAATTTTATGTGAATGAAAAATACCTACATTAAGACATTTTCCATAGCTATGCAATACATACCACAGTAGAGCATATGGTCTAGAGTCAGAGATTCTCACTTATAACAAAAGCTCCAAGTCAGGCCTCAGATCTTCAGACAATGTAATTTTTAATAGATTTTTTTTTTCCTTACTTTTTGTATTGTGTTTTGGATTTCTGGAATCTAACATCAGCTAGTTTGCTGCAATGTTGAAGACCCTTACATTTTATCTATTTGATTTATCCGGTATCGAGCCCAATAAAGTTATTATTTAACTAACAAACAGCAAAGATTTGGTGAAATTCTGATGTGTATCATGATTTGAAGATATACTAATAGCAATAATTCATCATTTTGGGGCAATTTATTTCAACATTTATTTTTATTATTAGAAAACTGCTCTATATCTGATTTGTCAGTCTTCAGCTTCCAGACTTTTTTTTCCAGATTTTTCATGGGTGGGGTGGTTGTTATGTTATTCTCCCTTCAGGATAAAGAGGCTTTGCATAGCCTCTCATAAGGGTTTTCTCGCATGATCTATAAACTTTAATCAAGTCACCCCCAGTTGTCCTTTTTGATAATCAGATTGAGTTATACATTCACAGTAAAGAATTTTCTCCTGCTCTCAAATTATGCAACTTTTTTTTTTTCTTCTACCATTCCCATTAAAATATGGACAGCAGAACTATGGGAAATATTCCAACAATTGCATCAGGATTCAAGGATTACATTAGCTCTGTTCATGCAGCTTCACAGTGGGAACCCATGTTGAGTTGCTGGTCTACTATGGCCCATAAATCCTTGCAGAGCCAAGGCATTCTAAGGCACCGTACCCCATTTTTGGGGGGTGAAATTCCTTTCTATTGATGTATAACTTTGCATTCACCTCCTCTAAAATGCTCTTTTTTTCAATGTGTCTAACTTGTCAAGAGATCTCTTCTTCCTGGATCTCATCATTATGTACTACTCAACTAACCTTTCTGTCATCCTCAGATCCTTAACATGGTAATTTCTGTATGCACCTCCAGATCATTGCTGGGAATACTGAATAGCATTGGGCCTAGTGCTGATTCTTGATGGATACCATTAGAAACAAGTCAGTAACAATTTTCTTTTTAAAATATCTTGGTCTGCTGGCCAACTCTTAATCAATTGAAATTGTGAACATTAATGCTATGTAGTAGTTGTCTTTTTTTTTTTTTTCTTCCTAATAAAAATATCACACAACAAACTTTCATTGTGCTTTTATCAATTAAACCAACAGAAGATGCACATCCCCAAGATAGGTGAAAAAATTGGTTCACCATGTAGAAAACATGAAAAGATTAATTCTCCAAGAGTGAATATTCTTTAATTTGTTCTACACGTGTAACTTCACTTCACCTTTGTAAAACAGTTCATATAAAAATAATACAGTTCATATTTCACAACTAGAGGGATTCTGATTTGTCTGACATATCTATCTTAAAATGTGTAGGGGCTTTTTGAATTTACTCAAATTGCCTTTAAGAAGCTTACAAAACTGGTGCTAGACACTGGTGAATGCACTTCAGTTATTTTTAACACATTTTGCTAACAGTTTATTTGTCAGGTAGGTAATGTATACTCCACAATTTGCCACAAAACATAAAATTTATAAAATTGGAAAAAGATTCTTAATTAATTCTTGATCTGTGCTTAGGCAGACATACCTTGCATTCATTTCTGTCTGTAAGAGATATCGCTGCATCTGTTATGATGACGGATAAACGCACATCCACAGTCTTCTCAAAGCTTTACCAATATCATGGCTTCCCTCCCTCCTATCCCCCCAACCCTCTCACAACCCCCCTGGTATTTGAGGGAGTTTAGTAATGTGCTTGAAAGGTGTCTGCATTTTTTAAAAGTAAAGGGAAAGAAAGTGATGATCTTAGAGGGGAGGAGACTCATTTAAAATGTCGCCCTTTTTTTGGACCCTCCTCAGTACCAAAATAAAGTTCCGGTGAAGTTTGTTAATAATAAGTTTCCAACCAGTTTATTCTTTTTTTAAACACATCTAAAGCTTTTGAATTTATCGGAGTTTTCTGTCTTTGTATAGGCTGAATATCACAGCTAATAGCACAGTAATAATTATATGTCATTCTCTTTATCCTCTTTGTGCACTGCCAATCGGCAAAGGTGTCTCATTTCACACATCATTTGCAATGTCCTGTGGTAATACCACGTATTTTGGGGAATAGCTCTTGAATGTAGTCATTAATCTCCATTTTGGGATGTGTAGTTCCAGATTCTGGACCCAATTCTGTAATTATTCTATGTGCTGAAGTCAGTGGGCTAGCAAGACTCTGCTCAGTTCCCAAGAGAAAGAGAGTATAGGTAACTTCAAACTAAACCACAGGTCTGCAGGATTTCCCAGTCCTACAGCCGGATTGCACTGGCCACAGCCCAAAGCAGAGAAGCAGGTTACCCAATTTGTCTGCAATGACACATAGGGTCACTGCAACATGTGGGAATTTGGGGTTTGGGGGATGTTCTGGACAGTCTTTCCACATGGTGGAGTGAAAACAAGTTTTTCTGACTGTCCTAATCCAGTCAAGACAGCTAGAACAAAGGAGCACTGTTAGTTCCTACTGAGGCAAAGCAGCCACAAGTCAACCGCGATCCAGATCCAACTTCAACAGAGACAGCTTGTGAAATTGAAAAACAGGAACAAAACAAAAAGTACTATACGTGTCTGTGAAATCTTATCAACCTTGGCAGAGATATTTATTGCTCACTGATGACTGAGAATCTCGTCTTGCCCAGGGACTGACTAGTTGTGAGTTAGTAATGGAGTAAAAATGTGGGGCGATCAGAGAATGACAGTCTATCGCTGATTGCTCTGATGTCACGCTTTGGGAACGGCAGCCAGAAATGTGCAACTCATTCTGCCTTTAGAATCAAAGGCACCTAATTACAATCTCATTTTGTTAAAATACAGCACTAATGACTTGCTTGTGCAGTAGCTGGATACCATATCAACTGCCATATAAGCTAAGTTTTTCCATTTTAACAATCCTGGTTACAGTATCTGACTGCCTCTGCATAAACATTTGCCAGTTGTTGCTGTGTGTCATTGGAGAGGAGAGATGCAGCAGTTTCCACTAGGCTGTAAAATCGAGAGGAGTCACTAGCAGATAAACTTTGTGCTATGATGTCCTACCTCACTTTAGAACTGTTTTGACTCATTCATAAATACCGGTCTTTTAAAAATCAAACTATGTTTGTGCAGGTCAGATTATTCTGTGGCACATCAACAGAGGTTAAGCCCTGTTCCCTTTCGTCCTCCCCCCATTTATTTATTTATTTATTTATTTTCTGGTACTCAGCTGTTTGTATTTTCGAATTCCTTTTATAACTGGGTTGCTTCTGCATGTTTGGTACAAGTTATACATAATCTTCCAAAACTTTATTAATAAGTGTATATGTACACATTTTCAGAACACTCACTATTTACAAAATCTTATTTTAGGTTACTATTATTATCTTCCAAGCATCCTGCTGACAGCAACTGTATTGTTAAATATCAAGGCTACCTTGTTTTGTTCCCTACGTATGCCTTTCCTTCAACAGATCCCAAATGAAGCATGTGCATGGGTGACATGCATTGACATTTGGTATTTGATGATGATATTCCATGAAATTCTCTTCAGAAAATTCTGCACTTTTTAATCTGTTAATTATAGCAAAGTATATACTGTTACATATTTATCTGAAAGGAGTTCTCTGAAAGTACAGAAATGAGGTTAGCTTTCTAAGTAACTGTGTTTTACCACACAGCAAGGACAGACTTTATACTAAGCCAGATTTTTCACATGGCATTAGATGGCTCCAGAGTTTGATATGTTTGGTTTTCCCCTACATGTCTGATGCAATCTATTACATGTGTAATTCTATTTCTGAGTATGTTCTTTCTCCAAATGTGAGTTGCAATAATTCTTTCACTATGGCTGGTGCTGTGACAGTGCCCATCCTTCTAAATCTATATAACTGGCATTTTCTCCAAGTGCTTAGCACTTGTCTCCCCAGACCTCTGCCAGTTGTTTTCAATAGCCTTTCATATGAAGGTGTGTGACAAAAATCAGATAGGATCTTAAACAAAGCAATGTGTGTATCAAGCTATTCACGCTCAAGTGGTATTCAGAGTCCATCAAGGGGAGAACGAGGTGTGTGATCATTATTATTTTTAAGAAGCATGGAGGGCAGCCAGAAGAGTTGAAGTAGGAACCCTTCCAAGTATATATCCTGAAGAACCAGAAGGGGCAGTAATAAAACTAAACTTCCTCCTGTAAAGAGAAAGATGGTTGGAAGGATGAACTCATTAGCTAGGTGCTGAGGGCCAAGGCATTCTTTATTTCCTTCTCATTACTTCCGGGCCATGACTGTGTTTTAAACTACATTCCAGATCAGAACACTACCTGGGAACATTAGCGAGCTGAAAAAGAAACCAGTAGAACAGTTACAGTCCCAATGACAGTATGAAAATCAGGACCATGATCTCTTAACTGCTCCAGTAAAAAGTTATGTCACTTGGGATTTCTGCTTCTTGGAGGTGCCCAGTGTATTCAAAGAGCACTCTACAAGTCCAAGATCAATTCTGCTGGATTAGAAAATCATGAAAATTCTCTGATGAGCTCAATTTCCATAGGTTGCCTGGGGAGAGATATAGTCAAGTCAGTCCATACTACAGTCTCTATTACATTGTGATCCGGATACAGGTTTACTTGTACCAGTTGGCACCAGTCCTGAATTTGTTTGCCAGCTGTGTGTAATCAGTGCACTGCATATCACTGCTGTCTCCTCCTCCCCTAACCCTTAGTATCATGGACTGTAGGGAGAGTAAGGTAGCAGTCAGATTTGCTGACTCCGAAGGTAAGTCTGCTAGTGAATGCCTAGAAGAGGGATTCTCTAGGCTCTGTCCTGGGGAGAGGTACAACTGAACAAGGACAAGCTAGAGCAGACAGTCGTTCTTATTCCTCCCAACATTACAAATTAAAACAAGAATATGAAGAACCCATATGACTTCATCCTTCAGACCACAAGTGAAGCTGAGTCAGCAAGCGGTGAAGAAAACTACATGTATTTATAGTGAATGAGCAATTATTTCTTTTTCATGAAATGTTTGTAGTTAATCAAGTCAAATAGCTGCCTATCTAATAAATACAAGCTGCATACAACGCTGCCAAAAAAGTGCATTTGAATGGTATGTTTGGCAGTGCTGAGCAACTCTCAAAGCATGTTAGATGCTCACTGTTTGAGTCCATAGCCTAAGATCCCAGTAAGATTAAACAATATATTTTGATCTTTTTTCTTCTTTTCATACTCGAGTTTAGTTCCGCTGACTTCAGTAAAGGTAGTGGTGGAAGGAACAGAACCCAAAGCTAGCACTTAACTATTTATTTATATAAATATATATATATATATATATTTCCCTAGGAGTGATTACATGTTCAATGTTTGCTTATGAAACAAAACTGAACAGAACTAAAAAATGATCATTTCCCTTTAACTTTCTCTGACAGCAAAGACATTCCCTCACAATTTTTAGGGATACCAAATGGATTCCGTTTGAATCCCTTTCAGACTGCAATTCACAAAAATCCAGCAACTGTATTTATACATCAAAGTTAAACTCTAAGTACAACCTCCGAGTATTTTTGTGTTGTTAATTGTATAACTGAGTGTCCATTTGATATACTTCACCGAAGTGTTAGACTTCAATATCAATATATACTTCTTACATCATTTAAAAAAAGGAAAAAAGAAAAAAATATGTATCATGCACAAAACACACTATGATTAAGATTATGATTTCAAAGGAGATTTTAAGGGGAGTATAATTTCAAAACTATCTTTTCCCCCATTTGGTATTGGTTACTTATTTTCTACCTTTGAAAACATATCATAGACCTCTCAAACTCTGAATAGTTTTCCTTTAATTACTTTACACTTCTCCTTCCAGTGCTCCCCTCAGGAACTTTACAGAAGTGGAGGTAGCCAGACACAAAGGTTCAAAGAGCAAAATTGGGAACAGTAAATTCTAAAGACATTAACACCTCATGATTTTCAGCACACAGGTTTATCCATGTAACTCCCATTAAAATTAATGTAAATAATGTGACTCAACCCTCTGCATATTGAGCACTTTCCTTATTGTACTGAAGAGTCTATATCTAGTTTCTGAGTCCCTAAACAAAATGACAAAGGTGCAGTGACAATGTATCATTTAAACATCACATTCATTTAGTGTGTTACAGAGCTTTGAAAAAACATCTATAAAAGCAACTTTTGCATCAGAAGTGAAAAAGTCCCAGAGAAAGGTGAATTAATATTGCCAATTTTTGTACAGTTTTCATCATAATGATAAAACAGACTACTGTATTTGCAATTTACCCTCTAACTATATAATTTTGAACTTAGCCACAAGGAATGCAAAAAATGAAACATTTTTCAGAACAATGCTTTAAGTCTGGTCTTACTTTTTAATCATTTAACCTGTTTTAAGTGACAACCTATTAACAGACCATTAATCACAGAATCACAGAATCACAGAATGGTTGAGGTTGGAAGGGACCTCTGGAGATCTTCTAGTCCAACCCTCATTTCATTAGGGGACATCTACCCTAGGCAATGAGGTATGGTACAGTAAGTAGATCTGCACTGCTGGAAATTCATACATTTGAAAGAATGATGTGATGCAGAGATGAAAGTTGGAGTCTTAAAAACAATGTAGTGAGAAGAGAGCATTAGGCCAGTGTGGCCTAGTGGCTAACTAGGATGGGTAAGAAGCCTTTATATATAAACATTATTTTAAAATGAGATTTCAAGGAAAGGTAGACTTGAATAAGCTACAGTAAGAACAGGCAGAAACTGATGACTTTCAAAGAAATAATACTATAAACAATATCTATGATGTTATGCCCAAGCAATTTGAAAACAAAGGCTATATTTTACCTGTGAATTATATATATATAATAGGAAGCTACGTGAGCATGAGGACATGCAAATAATGTAGTGAAATAAACAGATGTTCATGAGTGTCCAAATGCCACATGGAGACTCGCAAGAGGCTCCAAATACTGACTAAATTTGTAGAATATCCTGATTCCTTCCTTTTTCCCCCTTCCTTCGCTTTTCTCCTCCACCTTGTGCCTTCTGCCTTTACACACCACTCACTGCTAATTTTTGTGGAGTTGTGTGTTTCCTCATGTGTCACTGATCTCTGGGAAAGCTCTTCAGTTGAATCATCTTCAAGAAAGCTGTCATATTTATTAAGAAGTAAGGAATTAAGAAGTAAGGAATATGTTTCTTAAATTTATGCTACAAGACAAACTGAAAAAGATAATCAATGTTCTTCCAGTACATTATAAGAGTTGCAGTATTGACCTTTGGGAAATTTATATTTGATGCCTTCATTTTTTGCTTGTACAACATGTCGGTAAATGTAAAAAAGTACTTATAGATTAAGGTCCACTACTGCCAAGCTGTGCATTGTTCTCACAAAAGCTGCAGTAAGTGGTACTTATAGGCTATAATTGCCTGATAAAAATAATATTTTTTCTATCTTACATTAGGACTTTTATTCAAGTTCTTCAAAAGGTCTTACAGATATTAATTACACAACTTCAGTTCTTTTGTGTGGCAAAAATAGATAAATAGGTAGATGAACAGTGAGCACTTGACTCCCATGGGACTAATTTTCTCTGGATTTGATGTGGGTGGCATAGGAGAAAGGACAGCAGTGATACAGCTCTCTTAGTAGGGCATAGGAACAATAAACTATGTTTTATTGCAGGAATTGAAACTATGGCATCCAACAGAAACTTCAGAGGACACTTTGGCACAGTAACATGCAATTTACGTTAAATCACTGTTGAGGTATGTGCTGAACACAAAATCTCTTTCACGAAACACTGTTTCTTAAGATCTGAAAAAAAAAAGTATTTTTTTTCTCTCATTGAAAAAGTAACAGCATCGACTATACAGAACTCACTAAATCAAAATTGTTTGCTTGCTTACATTTGACTCAGGAAAGGTTATTACTTCTTACCATGTTCAGCAATAGTTTCTTATTTTTCCACAGTTTTAATGGATTGAATATAGGATCAACTGACATGAACTTCTGCTGTTCCCACCACTCATATGAAACACACCCTTGGCTATTTCAACTTCACATCTGTTTCATCATTATCATAAACAATATGTACATGGTGGTTTATCAGTGCTGCCGAGAGGTTGTTGGTGCAGCTAATATTTTCATAGTACTTCGAATAAACAAGTACAACAGAAATATTTTTTATTATTGCTGTTATTGTTTTCAATGATTTCTTTACTGAGTAGGTTCTCTGCTTTGAGACGCAAATATACAGACAAATGGACTTATTTGGTTCTGAAATTCTAGAAATTACCTGGACTATGAGAGAGACTTTGGTTAGTTTGTTTGTTAGATATATTATATTTTATAACATATAAATATATTTTTTACTCCTACCAATTCCCAGATACTGTGTTACAGGTTGTGGTTTTCAATGATCAGAAAGGATGCTCACACAAGGTATTGCTGTTGAAAGCAGAAACAAAAATTTTACTCATCAACTTAAGACATTTTACAAATAAATTAATTACCATAATAACAACAAAGTCGAGCACAAAACCTTATTCATGTACCATAGAGGACAGTTCTGAGTTACGTATTAGCATGCCTTCAATTTTTGTTGTGAAAACACCTTTTTTTACATCATCGCATATTTCTGAAAAAGTTCAGTGTTTAAACATCTCTCAGACTTCATGATCATGAAAACAAAATTAAAACATAGATAAAAAGGAAAATATAATCAGGGCTTTCAATCTAGTTTTTGGGCACTAACCCCAAATCTTTACTAATTATGCCCCTAAGTAACACCTCAGGATCAGAGAAGCTAAATAGGGGAAAGAATGTGAAGAAAAACAACTATTCTGCTTTAAAAAATTAAAATTGTTCATTCAATTAAAAAATCCTTAATAAAAGTCTATACTTGAGTTCAAGTTGCCCACGGGAAGACCTAATTCATGCTAGCCATTAATGAAAGCTTTATATGACTATTAAGGAAAAACTGATAAACTACCTTAGCAACCTTATTAATGCTTGCTAACATATAAAAGAAATAACAGCTGGATACTTAGAATGCACCCTAAATTCTTCTTTTATAAAATCAAACTTTGTAAAATGTTAATAGGTTTAAAAGCTATTTCAGCTATTGTTATTTCAGCTACTTTTACACTCCTATGTATGATTTTAAATGCTGTACTGAAATTTCTTTCTTTTGTAGATGACAAGTCTACTGTTTGATTAAATATGAACCAATATTTGGCAATAAGTTGGCCATTGTAATACTTTGCTCAATGCATTTAGTATGAAGATAATATTTTCTAAACTGGAACTTATATCAAGCATTTTTACAATATAAATCAAATTAATGTCCAGGACTAGTTCTAAAAGAAATGAAGATGAGTAAAGTCTTTAAAGAAACAAAAGTGGTTGGTGAAAATTAATAATTTTGAGAGTTTATATATTGCTTTTTGCATTTATAACACTTCAGAGCTTCAGTTATAAAGACAAAATAAACATTATAATTCCTGTTTGGAAAGCGAAAAACAATTCAGATACACTAACACTTTTTTAAAGATATGTTCATTTCTGGTACCTTGTTTTTTTTAGTTTCTTGCTGAAAATTTGCTAGTAGTCATTCTGAATTCCTTCCCGTCACTAAAAAATGTAGATTTACATGACTTAGTCAAAACCATGTAGTAGGATAATACCAGAATGAGGGAGAAAAACAAGCTTTTTTAACTTAGAGCTCTGTACAAGCCACTGAATCACAGCTATCCTCACATAAACCAAATCCCCAAATGGAGTTTTCATATAAATGTTTTCATATAAAAACACTTCCAGTTTTGCCAGAAGACGTTTGTAAAGGCTATGTAAGATGACCCGGTCTGCAGTGTTGCATGGATTTTTTTTAGATTATTATTAAAAATGAGCAGAGTTTATTACATAATGTCACCAAATTAACATAAAAGTTTAGAGCAATCATTGTAAACCATTGAAAAGTAGCACGACCATCAATTTTTCCGTTGGTGACTTAACTTTATCAACACGATTGGTAAAAGATTTATTCATTTTGACTTTTTTACAACACTGGTAGCATGTCCATTGATTTCACCTGGAGATGTCAACACCACAAATATTAAAAACTTCCCAAAGAAGCAATTACAAATAAAAATTTTAAACCTCATCACTGTCAACTTTAACTTATAGCTTGAAAAACTTTAAAGTCAGAGTAAGGTTAAAGCTTCCTGGTCACAGCCAGTAATACTTCTACTGCTTTTAAAAATCATCTTGTTTTTGCCAGGATGGGACTCAGGATGTGAACAAACTGAAGCTCTGCTAATGTAGAACAGTCATCCCTGTCATTACAAGTGACACTCTCTTATGTCTGTCTGTCTGTCTGTCTGTCTTTCTTTCTTTCTTTCTTTCTTTCTTTCTTTCTTTCTTTCTTTCTTTCTTTCTAGATTCTGGGAAATCTAGAATTTCTTCAAGATTCTCTTTCTTCATTGTTTTGTACCCCCAGTTAGCCAGCCTGCCAGAACTGAATTTTCTGTTCTGAAATCCTTATGTTCTCTTCATCAACTCACACTTCCCAAAAACATCTCCGAGTATCCCAATTTATACTCAAAAGCTGCCTCCATTTTCTTTCTTTCCTTTTTTTTCTAGACTTCTTTTGTCCAGCAGTGTAGCCCTGTTTGCTGTCCACCTTTTGGGGGGAAGTCTCTCGTTCTTCAGAAATATTTGTGGACTGTCTTTTAAGTTCACCTGCTCCCAGCATTGCTATGTTCATTCCTGTTTGATTTATACAAACCAGTGCTCAGAACGATATTTCATTATTTCTGCTATGGCTAAGAGCATGGTATAGGAGCTCTAATACCTTCTCAGAACACTGTAACCACTGTTTATGTTGCCACATAGATGCTAGCACTTTTACTGGGTCTTGTATTCAGTAGCAGTTAGAATCCAAAATGGGTCTCTGCAAGTTTATGTTCTGAAATATATAAAACCTCAATCATATTAATTTTGTTATTCTGGAAGCTTTGTTATTCCCAGGACACCAAGTCCTCACAAAAGACAATACTGCATGATTCTTCCAGCAACGATGTTGCTCTTAAAACATGCAGTGCCTGGTTGGCACAGCCCTACAAATTCTGCAAGCTCCCAGCAATCTACCTCATGAAGACATAACAGTGATTTGCGCTTTGCTAAAAGTTAAAAGTAAAATGTAGGAATGGATGCTCATATTTATATACCACCTACTGTATTCTTGACTCTGCATTCCCTAACAGTGAGGTGACAGATTAAAGAAGTGAAAAAAATTGCTCAGAAGTCTTTATTTACTTTTTACAGTGGATTATAGGCAGATGGCCTATAGAGAAATGACATTATACACTGGTAAGATTCAACTAAGATACAATTTCTTCTATAATCTACCATGACAGATTGAAAATTCTAGGTCTTAATTGCTTACTATATATAATTTCACTTCTTCCTCCAATCTAAAAAGTATACAATCCGATAGTAGCAGAAAAAACAACAGAGGTGCCACAGAATGAAATTATTCTTCTATTATCAGATAATTATATTTCCCTAAAAAAAAAAAGAATCAATTAACATAAACCATGAAGAAAAACAAATATCTAAATTATATTTTTCCAACATCTACCTGAGTTTAGGAGTTCAGGATGTGCTCCTTAATTGGGAAAACAAGGCAATCGCTCAAAAATAGCATACCTCACTGGGAAGTCGATACTGTATCTGTACTTCTAAAAGAAAAATTATGTTAAGTAGACCTCTGTACATTTCCCATAGATTCTTTGAAATCATTACACTCTCTCCTTTTCTGCATGTTTTCCATACTTCATATTTTCTAATAAATGTACCTTTTAAAAAGTCTTTAAATACTGGAATTCTATCTGTAGTTTAATGGTTGAGGATTTAAAGAAAATGTGAGTTTGAAACTGTGCCTTTACAGTACACTGTACTTCAGATTTTCTACCATTTCCAAACAAAGGATGTTCAGCTGGACTCTTCCCCTTTCAGAGCTGGGCCTTATAATTTTCATTATTCCTTTATGCTGGATTGAAAATTAGTTCTGCTTTTACATTTATTTTCCCCTTTGTTGGCTTACTTGCCTTTCCACACCCTCCCTATTCCTATAGTCATAAGGACAAAGAATGTTCTTAATAGTATTGAAAAACCCGGAATTCCACTAGTTTGAATACTTCATTTTTGGCATAACATGAGGCACAGCCTTCTCTGTCCCAGGAGCAAGAATTCTGCAATGCTTCCAAACCCAGACCTTTTCTGTGGCAATGAAGTCTTCTCTGCATCCAAGATATCAAACTGTCAGGCTGTTGTTTTTGAAAGCCAGAATTGAGGAAATACATCTGATTTAAATAAATTAGGTTGTTTGAACATGCCTAAAGCAATAGTGGAAATATGTCACTGTTTTCCCGCGTCTTAATGCGAGTCCAACTCATTCCATTGGGCAATGCATTTTCAAGACGCCTCTTCTTCATTCATTCATGCACAGTTAGAAAGACAGAAAATTATTGCAGGATGTTGTTCTCATTATAGTCTAGATATGAAAGTCTTTCTGTGGTTGCAGTCCACCTTGAAATTGCTGTAGTTTGTATAGATTCATCACTAGTCGTCCTCTTTGGTACTCAGCTACCAACATCTAAATATCAGGGAAATTTTTATATTATCTTAGGCTTTATTTCTTCAGTACTCTTAACAAATTTTATTTGCAAGTGCTTAGTTTAAACTATAGGATTTTAGATAGTTTTTACTTCTCATCAGTGTTACTGCAAAACTTTACACTCCTTGCATTTAAAAGCATTCTGCAAATTTCCACCTGAGTTCATTTACATTTAGTTAGTTTTCGTTGTGCCTTAGCTTAAATAGCTCTCCTCCTGGTGTATAATGTATTTACAAAGAACATCTGTATTCTCTCAGCTTCCATTTTGCTAAGCTAAACAAGGTGCTTTTCAGGTGTTGCCTGAGCTTCTTAACATCTCTTTTCTGCTTATCTGCAGTACTTCTGGTTTGAATGCAACTATCTTGCAACAGAATTGTATGTGCTATTTCAGAGGCAGTCTTGCCAAGACCTTGTGCAAGTGGTACTCTCTTCTACTACTGGAAAACATCCCAGCAAATCCTAGGATTACACTTTCCTTTTTTCATGGCAGCTTCCCACTAGTAGTGATAATCATCATGTGATTGACTGATTAAACCCAATTCTTTCTCCTCCTGTACTATTTCTAACTGATGAGCTCCCAGCTTATAGCAGAAATTCTTGTTATTAGTTCCTGAGTGCATGACCTTATACTTTGTACTATTAAATTTCATCTTGCTTCTATTACTACAGTTGTCAAGGTCATCTAATTCTTCCTGTATAATATTCCTGTTCTCCTCTATATTGACAACTCCTCCAAAGTTTTGGCATCAGCAAATTTCATTAACACACTCCTAATATTTGTTTCAAAGCCATTAATGAAGATATCAAATAACACTAGTCCTAAGACCAATCCTAGAGGAACTCCACCAGGGATCCTCCAAACCAATAGATTTCCTTTCAACAGAAGTCATATTTGTCTTTTGTTTAAGCCATTTCTTCAATGGTACAATTCTTGTGCTAATACCTAGTTTATCTGGTAGTTCCCCATGTGGAACTGCAGTGAAGTTAGGACAGATTGGATCAGTTTCACTGCAGAGAAAGAATTATAAACAAGATGTAGAAACGTGACCTAAGGAACACAATTCAATCAAGCCAGGCCTGCATATCACCCAAACTGTTTGGTATATCAGCTACGAGGAGACAAAATCTCTGATCATATAAGCATTAAATCTATTGAGAAACATCCAATGAAAACTAGAAAATCAGCAATTAGAAATAACCTTAAAAAATGTTTTACAAAGAACAAAACCTTTGCACATAGCAAATAAGTGGTAAGGTATATCACGATATAAGTATATTCTTATATCTAAACAATGCTGCTTTACATTCACTCAGTATAACATCATTATTTAAGCAATAATGATGCAACGGTCCATTATCAGTTGGTTGTTCAGTTAATGAAGTGCCTGAGGTGAAGGCAACTGCTTTACTTACCCACCATGAGGTTATATTAAGAAACAAACATTCATCTTCATCACAGCACCAACTCAGCATCTACTAAATTGACAGCTCTATCTGAGAATAAGTTTCTATCACAAAGAAAGTGGCATCTGCTGTCATCTGACAAGTGTACTCCATTCCCTACCTAGATTTAACAACTGAGACTCCTCTACTGCACAGCCTATCAGCTCCCTTGCTTTATAGTAGCAAAATGTGTTCATATTATCAGCAGTTATGTTTGTAGTAGTTTATTTTCAAAAAGAAATTTGACTTAGTGATGGCTACCATTCCCAAAGATTAAGCCCCTTCACTGATTGTTGCTTCTTATATCTGAGTAATTTTTTAGTTTAATTTTAGTAATTGGGATCACTTCACTGGTTTGGCTAAGACCATGGACCCAAGAGCAGTGGTCTCTCCACTGCTGGTGTGACAGTTAATGATCTCAGAAGAAGGTGGAATCCCTGGAGCAGGGTGAGGTTAACTATAGTTTGCTGGCCTTTCCCCTTCCACCAGCCCAAAAACAGTTGTGTAGAACCACTTCTTTAAACTCGGGTAACCTGGATGTTCATAAACTCTTTATCTGCTGGAGAAGAGAGTGCCACAGATATCAAAAACTCACAGGAGAGAGCAACGCCAAAGGAGTTCACCCTCCTGATACACTTGTGAAGAAATCAGGATGGTTAGGAGGGGAACTAAATGCAGAAGAGTGGCCTACAAAGTTTTTTATGTTTTCAAAGATCTTTTCCTCATTTTTTTAAAAAATAAAATCCATGACACAATGGCCTTATTTTTCCATCACATTGGCCAGAAAGGGCTAGACCTTAGTTGGGTGAAGCTCTGGGGTGAAGCTCTAAGTTACATCCACAAGTAACTCAAAGGTTAGGAATTTTCTGTTAATGTGCAGGGGGCACTCAGCAGTTTGGGGGTGGATCTTATTGATGTCTATATTTCGTGCAAAGAGGACAGAACCATACTCTTTTCAGTTGTGCCAGTGACAGGACAAGAGGCAATGGGCACAAATTGGAACACAGGAGGTTCCATCTGAACATCTGCAAGCCCTTCTGTACTGTACTGGTGACAGAGCACTGGAATAGGTTACCCTGAGAGGTAGTGAAGTCTCCCTCCTTGCAGATTTTCAAAAGCCGCCTGGACATGGTCCTGGGCAGCCTGCTCCAGGTGTCCCTGCTTGAGCAGGGGCATTGGGCCAGATGACTCCAGAGGTCCCTTCTACCTTCAACCATTCTGTGATCCTGTGATTCTGTGATATGTCCTGAACAAAAACAAAAAAAAAAGAAAACAAAACAAACAAACAAACAAAAAACAAACAAAAAAACCAAAACAAAACAGGAAACAAAAGATCTAAGTCTGTGCTGGAACCTGAAGATCCATTGACAATGGTTAGATTATACCCTAATGCAGTTAGTTTGGAATATGAAGATGAATCTGCACTTGGGGTCAAGTATACTATACTGGATACACTGGATAGTATATTTTGTAACAGAGATTACATGGTCTTTGATAATTTCATTTACATTTCAGTTTATGCCACAGATTTTCCTCTAGGTCTGTTTTTCTACCTCTGGTGAATATAATTTTATACAATATTAGAAATAATTAAAAAAATTATATACAGTAGGCTAAAAATGTTGTACATTTAAACTTCAATAACCTACAGGACTAAGTCAAATCTCGGGTGGAGTTAGGACAGCTTTTCTCTACTTCACTGATTGAAAGTTGGCTCTAACACTGATAATTTCTGAATGAATATTGTTACATTTGATCAACTTCTGCATCAAAACCATGCCCTATATTTGATTCATTGTAAGGAAGAAATGTCTTTCTTGCAGATTATTTCTGTTCTCTTCTGTTACTGATGATATTACCTTGCCCACTTCTACTAATTTACCAAGGTCTTAAACCTTCTTTGGAACTGGCAGAATAGCCTTTTTTGCATAATCCTTCAATCCAGCAGCTCCACAATGCATCAGTAGCTGCCCCAGTTGTAAAGTAGTGCATGTCCCTAACCCATCAGCTGAAAGCCTTTCTACAGTATGTGAAGTGTATCTGCAATGTTTGTTCAAATTGAAATTTAGATGATGCTCTCTTCACATGCATCATGACATTTTATATTTCTGTGATTTGGAGTTAATGTTTTTTCCAATCCCAGACAGAAAGAGAGTTCTGATTACCTACAGAGGATGATCCACAATTCTTTTTCATTCATCCTGGAATAGCAAATGAGTATGTTTACTCTGTCATCTGAAAAGATGATACCCTGAAACCACACTATTGAGCCTGTCACAGTTGTGTTAGAGGGAATGACCCATTTACTGACAAAAATGTCTAAAACATACAAAGCTAGGCTGAGATTTTATTTAAACAAAACTAGTCCTAGTATGAACTGCTTACTTGCTCAGACAATGGACTGAGTAATGATACCTTAACTGCTCACCTATTCTAAGACTGCCATGAACTATGAACACCATTTTAATTTTTAAAAAGCCTTTTCGTCACATTCCCACTTTCATTCTAATGCATCTTCTCCAGAACATGCTTTTGAATGACTTTTTCAAAACTTTTTAAAACTTACATGAAAATGTAGATCATCTCAGATACAACCAGTACAAAGATTGATCTTAGGCATAACAAATGGCACTTGAGAGATGCCCAATGGAATTACCATTGGATAACTTTTTTTCATAGAGGCTAACACCAGAAGAGGTCATTATATTGTGCTATTTGCTTTCCATTATGGGCCTTCACATTTTTACCAGATGTTCTGTACTGACCCCAGTAACTTCTGTTTGGTTAAAGCATATTTTCCAGAAAAGTAATCTGTCTTGATCTATGGACATTGAAAGATAGGCAACTGATCATACCCTTTTATAACTTGTTCCAGTGGTTAACCACTCATGGTTAACATGTGGCTTAGTTCAGCTTCCAGCCATTAGCTCTTGTTATCCCTTTCTTTGCCTGATTAAAGAGCACTTCAGTATTCTGTATTTTGTCATTGTGAAAGTACTTATACTTTCACAGTTACCTCTCAATGAAGTCAACACTCAATCTTCTTTTCGATACACTAAACAAACCAAGCTCTTAAAATCTCTCATCGTAGGCATTTTGTCCAACCTTGAATTTTTTTTGTGGTTCTTTACTACAACATCTCCAGATTAAAAAATAAAACAAAACAAAAGAAACAAACAAACAAAAACCTGCAAAAATAACCAAAACCAAACAAAAATAACAACAACAAAATATCCCCAAAAGCAACCCCCAAAACCCCAACTCTCTAAACTGTGGACAACAGAAATGGACAAAGTATTTTCTTATCTGTCTCCTAATTGCCAAATGAAAATACAAAAATTCCAAATCCTACTTCTCACTTGCTTATCTGTAAGATTTCAGTTGCTGTTTTTCTCTCCACTATGATACCTCAAACTTCCTCAGTCAATGCATTCCCAGACAAAGATACCTATCCTGCAGGGTTGGCCTGCATCTTTTTCTTCCATGCATGGTTTTGCGTTTGACTGAGTTGCAACTTTTTTTTTTCCTGAATGATCTCATTTTACTAGCAATTCAGAGCACAATGTATGGTTCTGTTGTCCTCATTATTATTTACTGATTCTCCAATCTTTCTGCCACCCACAAATTTTCTAAGAATGATTTATGTTTATGTTTTAACTCATGGGTGAAAATGTTGAATAACACTGAGTCTAATGTTGATCCCTGAGGAGCCTCCTAAGATCACTTCCATTTGATGATGATTTACCACCGACTAACTCTTTTTTGAGATCATTCACTTAAAAAGTTCCACATTCATTTACATTGTGGTCTGCTGAAACTGCATTGTGTTACCAGTGGTCTGAAAAAAGGACTTTAGAAGTATGCTGGTTACAGTGGCAGCAATTCTAAGCATTCATTGGGAC
This sequence comes from Anseranas semipalmata, assembly GCA_013399115.1. Lineage (NCBI taxonomy): Eukaryota > Metazoa > Chordata > Aves > Anseriformes > Anseranatidae > Anseranas > Anseranas semipalmata. The sequence goes on from VXAA01004868.1 coordinate 352,865, forward strand.
AGAATGAAACACAGGTAGTTGTCCCAGTTGTAAAGTAATGCACTCCCCTCATGTGTCAGCTGAAAACATTCCTACAGTATGTCAAGTACTTCAACAACATTTATTCAAATGGAAATATAGATGGTGTCATTTCATATCTATGAAGACATTGCATATATTTCTCCATTTACAAAACAAATCTAGAAAGATTAAAATGTTTGATAAAAAAAAAAAACCACCAACTTTTATTTTTCATTGTAGTTCTCATCTATTTCTGGTGTGCGGAAGAGGGGGAGTAGCTTTGTGGCTAGTCCCAATCAGTGCTTTGGAAACTCACGCGCCACACTTTGCACAGCATGCCATCTTTTCCTTCTACTCCAAATGACGCATGTATGGATACTAGACAGGAAGAACACTAATCATTTTAGGATATTAGGCCCAGAGAAGAGTTTTCAAATAAAATTGGGCTACATTTATGTGACTAATTTAGGCATACTCTAAGACTTAAAATTAGATGTGACTTTTACCTATTATCTGCAAATAGAGAAGCTTCAAACCTTAATTCTTTAAATTGCTAGTCATTACTACTGAGGAATTTGCTTGGAGCAGCATAGGCATCCCTTAGGCATCTAAATACATAAAGATTTCAAAATACTGCAAAAAAAATTAAAAGGCTGGGCATTTAAGGTTGGCTTTGTCAATTCCTGAGGGCTATCTTCTATCCTGCAACCAATGCAAAGAATCACTGGGGTAAGAAACACAGTATTCCAATTTATGCTGATGAACTTTCTGTTATGAAGTAGAAGCTGGTTACAAGCTGCATCATCCGCTAAGATAAAAGCAGTTAATAACAGAAGCACAAACAGAGGGAAGGTGAGGTGACATAGAATTGTATTACTAAGCTCCTACACCGTCTGTAGAATAACAACAGAAATACCAAAACAGTCTAGTGCCAATCATTTATGAAAAATAAATAAATATAATTAATGGAGTAACTATTGTGGCCCTCTTCAATCACTCACAAACTTCAAAATATGAGTGCATTATAAGGATATATCTCTTTTGATTAGAGATTATTCCCCCAAACAACTGAAAATAAATGCAAATTAGAATTTCCTCTTCTAAATGTTATACTGACAACTAAAATAGTACAGTAGCTTATAAACTGGGCTATGCCAAAAGGGTGCCCTTACCAGAAGCCTTAAAGATCTTGATTGACTGTCTGAAAGCCATCCTAACAAATTGATATAGTTATTCACTGATTTTTCCTGTGGCCCATGCTTGCCTAAAGACAGCACAAATGTGCTCAAATGGACCAGCTTCTATATGCCTAAGTCAGGTCCTCCTCTAACTTTCTTCCAGTTACTTAAGATTGTATATTTGTCTTTTAGGACTAGCACAAAGAATGATAAACCCTTTAAAAATTCACACAACTTTGCTTTCATCAGATTAAGGTATCTTAGCAACTAGAGTAGTATTTTATCTGTTTTCACTGGGATTTGGTTCTCTTTACAGTACCCTTGAACTGACCCTGATAGCTGGTGTTTCTATCTTTTATCAGCTCTGAGTTTTTTGAATCACCAGGTTATTGAGTTGTGAGACCCTGTCATCTTCACACATATACCTAAACTTGCTTATCCTCACCAACCAATTTGGGTCATTATTAAAGTGCCAGAAAAGGCGCATCTAGGTCCTATCTGCTGTATTATGACATCAATCCCATAGAAGACTCATGGTCAAAAATCTGATAATGTTAACTTTATTTTCAGCATGAATTTGTGATAACTAAGTGCGATTTATAGCCTACATGCCGACATGGCTTTTTTTTTTTTTTTTTCCTAAGAGATCTTCTTGCAAATGTGTACAGCATTATCCATCCTTTCCTATTCACTAGCTGGGATCCTTCCATATAAATGACTCATCATAGAAGAGAGTGGCTCTTTTGCCCTTTGTGGCATACTTCTTCAGTGTTGTAGCTATGTATCTAAATAAAAGGCAGCATGTTTCCAAGCACTTTTTTTCTCTCAGGGCTCACTGGTTGAAATAGAAACCCAAGTCCACATAGTGATCATATTTGCTACCTCGGGGACTAATTTTCTTTTACCTCCTTTCCTGTATTGCAAAGCTTCATTGCCATTATCCTCTTGCTCCCCATGCACTAACAAAAAGATTTTAATGTATTCATTATGCAAAATCTTGTCTTTTGTGACCTTTGCCAAGAGTGCCCCCAAAGGACTGGCCAGGCTTAATAAGCTCACAAATAAACTACGATGTCAGCCAAGGGCACTACTGGCCAATTGAGCCTGCACCATTGCCCTCTCTCCCAAACCCCCACTTCACACCTGAGATACCCCGAGGTGGGATCGCAGGGGTGTTGTCTGCCCTGGAAAACTGCTAATCCTTTCCGGTGGCTCCCAGCTAGGCAAACAATCCCCTTTGTGAAGGCTGGAACAATCACACAGACAATATCACCTTTTGCCTCTCCTGAGATAGACCCTGCCTTCCTTTAAGTTCCTCTTTTTTCCTTTCCTTTTTCGGCCACATTGTTTAATGCTTTCAATCTTCTTATTTCATTTATGTTATGTCCTGTAAAAGCTTTGTCATGGGTGAGCCAGCTGGGTCATTGGAGGAAAGGCACTCTCTCATCTGATTCCTGTGTTAGTCCATTTTCCTCCTGCTCAGAGTTATTGTCTAGGTTCTGCAGGGAAAGCATCCACTCGCCCATTCAGCTGTTGATGCTGTGGCAGATTATAGTGGTTTCTGTCTGCTAAGCAGTCAGCCAAAGAAAGGTAGAGCAGCCTCTTCATTTCATATATAAAAGATGCAGATAAAGCATATAATATCAGAGAATGACCTAGCCAGTAAAAAAATCTGAATTTATTGTGGGAGAATATAAACTTTCAAAACTCTAAAAGAGATCAGGCTCATAAAAGATAGATATTGCAAATGTTAATGCAAATTATTAGTAAATCTGACCCCTCTACCCCACTATGACACGCATTTAAAATTTATTATGGAACACATTCAGGGGAATAGCTTTAGGGAATTCATTGCTCATCTTTCTCTTTCTTCCTCCATCTCACACACTAGCAGTCTCCAGACAGCTTCTCTGAATTCTTCAGAAATACTGCCACTCTGACCTCTGTACCATAGATCCATTGACTTACTTCATTTGACTGTCTGGAGTGACAGGTAAGGTACTAGTACAACATGTTCTCACAACTTCGGTGGCAGTGTACACATCTTTCCAGCTCACCTCTATATTATGATGCAGAATATCATGACGCAGAGTACTTAAAATCTTTTTGCGCTTCTGATGTTTTAATATATATACTCCAAAGAAAAAGCATGAGCAAGCCATGGGCTTTAGTTAGCAGCATAATTCATCTTACAACACATATATAAGTTCTATTTCTGAGATTGTGTTGAACGGAACTTTTCAACATCATGAAAAATTTTGGGTATCCAACTGCCATTAGATGCAATTGAACTTCAATACATAATATTCTCTGCCTGATTTTTTTTTTTTTTTGCCAAAATTTCTAATCCATTCCAAAATCCCCCATGGATTTTAGAGGTTAAAAAAAAAAATGAACATCCTGAAATGATGATATTACTTTTCCAAAATCTGCTAGGGAACTTAAGGCTGGATTTTCATAGATGCTGAAAATTTAGACAATACTGTGGGTGCTCATCACTGTGAAAACCTAGTTCCTGAGCTTAAAACTCCCTTGATAATGATTTTACAAAACTCTTCTCTATGCCATAATGCCAAGATATGTCCTACAGGATTTTAATGAAAAATAAACAAACAAACAAAACCACACCAAATAAATAAATAAATAAATAAATCCTTTCCTCATTTTATCAGGACTTTTACCAGGTTCTACTTGCAAACTTGGAAAAATACATATTTGTTAATCTGACAGGATACGGCAATATCAGGATAACACATTTCCCATATGTGGAACTGGACTGTAGCCATTTGTTCTTTTAACATGTACTTCAGACACTCAGGCTGCATACAGTAGGTTCAAATTATCTGTCCAGAAGCTCAGGAAGAAAAAAAAGTACTTTTTCTGGCATCTCTGTCTCAGGATAGGGAAAGGCCTCCAAATACCGTAATAAAACAAAATGAAAGCAAGCGAGCTAGAAAGGCTAGAATGCTCATCAAGATCTGGGGAGAGAAAAAAAGGAAAGGAAAACAAAAGACACTTGTCAATAAACACAAGAAACACCCACCCTGTATTACTGCGGTTACTAAGTGCTAACAATGAGCCTCTGGCAGGCAGTGAGGTGTGCAGACAAAAGGCCCTTGAGAAGTTGTACTGCTGCATCCTGTATAATAGTTGAAATCTGTGAGTGTTTTTCAAGGTTAGGCACAAATAAAGCAAAATTTCTTTATTAAGGTTCCAAATTACTCATCTTCTCCTACATTTCAGTCCATTGTGGGGCTCTGAGTACTGTAACTGACCTTTGATAAACAGTCATTTCACCACAGTGATGAGACTACATAAAAACCGGTCTGCACAATATAATGCAGATTAACTGAGGGGCATTCCAGCTTTTCATAAAAATAAGCCAGAATGACACTGAAGAATCTGCTCATAATCTAGCCAGTTGCATGTGCACATATTCTTTGTGAGTGAAATTTCTTTCCAATGAGATAATTTAAACAATGAAGAAATTACTCTTGATATACATGGATCAGGCAATTTATAGTATTTCCTTCAAAGAAGAGTCTAGTTAATGCTTTGTCACAGGTGTGAAAGAACTGATGATTCAGTGTTCATATGCTTCGCTACATAATGAGGCTGATCACTGATGTTTCAAATAGAAGAAAAAAACTGCAAATGTGAAGTTGTTATAGGTTGTTTCATGAATAAGGTTCACCCTTCTGAGTGAAGCCAGTGACTAAGCTGGTATTGTAAAACTTGCACTGTTATCTAAAGATAAAACCAAGTACCTGTTTTGTTCAAGAAATCTTTCAATAGCTTGTCTAACCTGCGATCATTAAAAATATCTGTAAAATACAATTAAAAAGTTAACATACTTTGTGACATGAAAGATCAAACAAAGCGATCATGTCATACTGAAGGTAGCCTGAAATATTGACAAGAGATCCGGCTGAATTAATTAGTCTAAAGTTTCGTAAGCAAAGCCATGTTAACAGCATAGTATTGTTTACTATTTAGATGAAAAATTATCAATATCAATTTGCAAAGGTGTTTTAGCACACTAATAACAAAATAAGGGGGAATAAGATGAAAAGATTATCACCAGAACTAGCATTACCACTTTGTTGTGTTGCACTACCCAGCTTCTGTCATTATAGCTGGTCCCAATTTATCCTGTTCTCATTTTACAGGAAAAAATCATAAAAGGCACTAGAGATGAAATGATCAGTATTATTGTCAAGGCATTTTAAACAAGAATGCAGAGTCCTTGGGCCAGAGCTCCAGCAGTTCAAGGCAATCTTTAATCCAGCTTTGTTTCTCTTCTCTGTGTTCTCAATTTGTATGTCTTGATGCCCATCCGCAATGAAGTCTCTAAATTACATTACAAAAGGCTGTTGTCTTTTCAGAGAAGAAGCTGTAAAATTGAACTAGAATAATGCCACACATTATTACTGAAATGGCAAAATCCGAAAGTCCATGAAAATAAAATCTGCACTTGAGGATACAGATAATTGATTCACCTAAACAAAATGCTGTAGTCTATAAATAGCACTGTAAAAGGCCAAAGCACTGTTCTTGCAGGAAACAAATTTTTGAATTCCACTTTTAATCTTCAGAACTCTTGGATTGCACTTGATGAGGAGTAAAACCATTTTTAAGAGATAAATGGCTTTATTTTCAGAATTTCTAAGCAGTTAGAGCACCCAGTACTTTCAATAGAAACTGCAGGTGCTCAGGACTACTGGAAAATCAGACCGTACACATATGTATTAACTATACAAATATTCATATATTAGATGTATCATCCGTATACATAGTCACCAGTATTTTTGGCTGGTACATTTAACATAAAGGAAAAAACAATTATCATAAAGGCAATATAAAAGTAAAACAATACACACACGAACTGAATGGCTCTGATGTAGGCTTAAACAACTATGGGCAGCACAAAATAAAATACAATAGATTAGAGAAGCTTTATGGGTATCATCCTGCCACCTGGGTTTTCTCCACTGATTTGAATGGGAGTGAACCCTAAATACAAAGTGTGTTTAGATTCAAACTTTTTTTTCATATATGGTAAGCAATTAAGCAATATCGAAGAAAATAATAAGGAAAATAAAAATACTGTTTTAATTGCTTTAGGCCGTATTAGGAAAATTGAAGAACTATTTTTTGGATTGCCAGTGTAACTAGTATGCTGTCGATTTCTGAAGCTGCTTCCTCTGCTAAGAATAAGCCCCAGAAAATATTCATAGCAATTGCAATTTCTGAGGCACGCAGTACAATTTATAATCAGTCAAATTTACGCAGTTTAACAGATTCCCTGATTCTTGTCTTGCTTTTTCATTAAGCCCTTTAAACTGGACTTCTTGTCAATAAATAAAACTATTGACGTTAAAAGGTCACATCTGTGACCTTTCACATGTTTCTCCTGCTCTGTATCTATATACACTGTATACTTTACCTCGAGAAGAGATTCTTTTATTTAAGAGAGCTTAAACTGTTCAAATTTGTAATGTACTGGGGATTTTGGAATATCTAGAGGGCTTAGTGGATAAAGAACTGACCTTTCATCTCTGAACCCAGTTCCCATCCAACCTAAGATAAGTGAAAGAGTTTTGTGTCAGCTGCCCATGTGATAAAACTAGCTTTACCTTGTATCATTCAACACAATTTGGCATGACTGGCAGTTTTTTCCTCTCAGGAGAAGCACATTGAATATGGAAAATGAATTGCTTCTGTCTCTAGAGAGGGTGGTCCTCCAGGTTAGGCTTTGAAGTTATAAATGGGAAGTGCTGGAAAGCTCGTATTATTGCTGGTTGCCAGCTCCACATCAAACGTATGGATAAACAGCAGGTCACAGTTTTAAATCAGTGATAGAAGATGATTTACAAATACAAACACGTAACCACTTATATGACTTTTCCTCACCCAAATGGAAGCTATGCAACGTAGCCCAAAGTAGATGTGAGTAATTCTAAGGTCTACATTTACTTCTATAGGTAGTAAATTTCTACATATATTGTAAGAGAATGTTTATGCATTTCCCCTAAGGGAAAAGAAACATCTCCAGATTTCCAGAGCACTACAACTCCCTTATTTCTCTCTGTGTAAGGCTCCACTGCACAGAAGCCGATGCAGAAGTGGGGCAACCCACCTCTGCCCCCACTAGTGCCACCTCCAAACAAACCACTCCAAGATGCTGCACTCCCCAAACCACGGAGCTGCTCTCTTCTCACACGCTGAGCATCGTATCCTCTGCGGGGAGTGCTCGTCTATGAGTGGAGCACTAGAGCCAGTAATCAAACACAGGTTCCCAGCACGGCACAGTAGTGCCCAAACCACAGCGCTGGGGCTTCGTTTTCTGCTGGATATGGTGCTCTTCCACTGGGAATATTTTTTAAAAAAGAAGTTTTGATTTGTTTTGATTAGAATTATGTACTGTGTCTTTGTGACAAACTTTAAAAAGAAACCAACAGCCTGAAATGTGAATTCAGTTCATTTTGTTACTGAAACTCAGAACCTGCAATCAGTTAACATACACCCAGTAATTAACTGGATTTCTTCTGTCTGGTGAATGTATTAATTATCTGCAATATAACATAATGCTCCCTTTTCTCTTGCAGTCCTTGGAATTAAGTTTGTTTCATTTGATACTTTTTATGACTCTTTAGTAATACAAAACCATTTTTAAAATAGCAATAAAAAACTGCTCTGCAAGTATTTCTGGAGACAAGATATTTTTATAAACAAGAAAACCCACCTCTGTGGCATTCATTGATTAAATTTATCTTTATGATTTATCTATACATCACACAGATGGAATTTTTCAGAAATGCCATAAACTGCAATTTGAAACCATGTCGACCTATTGCTTGTCTCACAGCTCTGATCTCAGGTTAAAAAATCAAGAGAATAAATTTCCTTTAAAGATAATGACATCTTTGGAATGTTAATAGGACAAAACTTTCAAAAGGTAAAACTATTTCTTAGCTGAACTAGCAAAGAAGCAGATTGGCTTAGTCCATTTTGCACCTTTGTGCTAGAGAATGACTGGGTTTAAATTACAGCAGCTTCAGTCTTTGCTTTCCAATCCCTTAATCCTTAAGGAGCAGAGGTTTCAGTTCAAGACAACTTCACACAGAACATACGAAAAGATTCTGTGAGCCTACCTCAAGTATGATGATCATTTTTTCAGCTGTAATCTTTCACTTGCATCCCATAGCAAAAAAAAAAAAANAAAAAAAAAAAAAAAAGACTGAGGAAAACCAGTGTCAAATAATTAATGCATTTTCAGTGAAGGGTTCCTTTCCACTATGGTTTAATACACATGCATGAAAAGCGATAAATGCTTTCATGTGAGCCACTTGCAGATATTCGTACCTATGGTTTTCATCACATTTTTACTGGTATCCCCTCACATTAGAGAGCCTTTGTGATATGCCCAAGCTCAGATGGAAAAGGAAGCTAGCCTGGGAGGTTTTACATCTGGTAGCCAACACTATTACTTAAACAAGCTACGTCAGTTTTCAAAAAAAGCTACATAGGTCGAATCAGGGCAATTATGTTCTGATCTAAGTCACATACATTTGTCAATTATTTCCAGGTGTTTTTTGGGCAACCTAGTTTTCTTATCTATAATTAATATTTTGCTAATAGGGCTGACGTGAAATGTCAGGGGCCTCTCGACTTGTCTTGATTTCATAAAAAAATGAATTGTGACAGTAATCATTTGACTATGCTTAGGTTTTAAAGCATTATGTTATTTTGTATTACAGCTATTATTTAAATCATAGTTTGCAGGTACTATGTGCATTAGATTTCTATGCCACTCTCTAAGTACATACATACACAAATATAGAGATATACATATATACATACCTCAAACTTACTAATCTTGGAAAGTAACCAGTAAATGCTTGGAATGGACATAATGCAATTACAGAACAATTTTGGAAACAATCATGAAAACCTTTATTTAATTTCTACCTAGCATTTTGAACCTGCTGCTATTTTTTTAACCTATGGAGGGTTATAGCTGAACACTTTGAAAAATGTATAACTCAACGGTGTAGGAATAAGTATTCTTTACTAATACAAAACATTCAGATTGACCTCATAGGTCCAGAACCATTGTGGTTGGCACAAACAATCCATAAAATTAAAAAAAAAAAAAAAAAGTTTTGAACATCACAAAGACAGACATTAATGGACAAACGTGACCGCTGCTTTTTCTGGGGGCTGACTATTCCCTCTAAATTATAGGTGAAGCTGCATAGCATTAGAGTCATAATTTTAGGTGAGCATTTTCTTTTCCTATCTTTCATAAGTTTGTGCTAAGAAGTGCTGACATCTCAGAATTACAGAACTCAGTTCACAGTCTTTTCAGTTTCAGCCAGGTAAAATAATGCATGACACTTTCTGAAGAATGCAAAATGTATGCAGCAACACAGAGTTAAAATTTTATTTTTGATCTTCAAACATTGTTTGACCTTAATCAATGTCTTCCAACAAGCTTAATGTGACATAGCCCTGAAACAAAAACACACAGCTCTTGGGTCCAGCTCTGGAATGAAAAAGCTGTGATTATTAGTCCTCTGTGTGATCTTTTCAGATTGCACTGATGAGATGAAGTTTAATCTCGTTTCACTCCTCTCCAGTACCACAAACCACAGGCAGTTTAAGGCAGCCTGGAAATCTCTTACATCTGGAAGAGCAATAATTCATGGGATTTCACTTGACAGCCATGACAGGCAGCAGGGCAGCCAGAAACAACTGTCTCTTATGTTGTGCTATTTGCAAAAAGTCAGAAGAGGAGGAGCAGGCACAGGACCACATCCTTCTTTAGCATATGTTAGAGGAGGAAACCCTTTTATTTTCTGCCAGATGCTCCATGAATAGGTCCTAAATATTACATAGACAGTAGCTATCACTTCCAAACAAAATTCCTTGGTGTCTGCTAAGCTGCAAAGCATATGAAGGCCTATTGTCTGGCAAAGGGTCATGGTTAAATTTGCACAGATTTTTTTTATAGATATTTCAGATTCTACGTTTTGATTTATAGGCATTTGCACACCCTGCTGTGCATGAATATGATACCATCTTCTGAGCAGGATTATTTCATGAAATGTATATGGGATTTAGCTACAGTAACTTTTACTGGGCAGCTTAGAATGGCCAGCAAAGTACTAGAATTTACTGCAGCACAGCTTGTGCTGTCAGGCTCATGGCTGGTGTTTATGATTTCTGCAGAAGCAGAAATAAACAACTTCTCCTTAATGGCTCTCTTTATGTGTAGGCAGCAGTAGCTCTATCTGGTCTCACAACAGTAGCTGGTGCAGTGGTCTGTCCCATTTCATGTGGAACCAATGTCTGAAAATTTGCATTTCTGCTTTTCGGAGTTTTCAGTGGAAGCAACCAGGAATGAATAAATCAACTGCAAATGTCTGAATGAGTAGCATTCCATTCCACTGCTTTTTTTTCGGGCTATAAATACATCTGGTTGAAATGGCCAGGTTTTGGAGTAAGAGCAAAATGATCAGATTTAATCTGAGTTTGTCTTAGAGTCTATAGCCCCACTGTAAATACTATGATATCAACTGAGATTTACTTAAATTACTGTCTTAAGGAAGGCCTGTTTTCTGAGTGTCTGTGGTCAAGCAGCTTAATCAACATTTTTATAGGCATTTACATGAGTATTTAAGTAAACATTAGAAACTGGATGAATTACACCAGCCAGTATACAGATGAATTAACGATAAATTTCCATAATTTCTATCTGCATATACAGGGAAAAAAAAAAAAAAAAAAAAAGGCAAATAACAAAATAGCCAGAATGCAATTGTCTAAGTAAAGCTTTTTTGATGTAATAACTGTTTTTAAAGTTCAAACGAATGTCGACACGCACTGTATATATAAGCAGGCAGAAAATACTTTTTTTAAAAAGAAATGAGACAACTGCTCTATGCCAAAGAAAAACAATTCCTTTGCCAAACTACACATTGTTAACTTAAAATGTGTTCCATGTGGAAGTAGGAAGACTGATCTGATGGAAAGGCTAGTGATCTAAAGTCAGCTGGCTCTGTGCCTGTCAACTACACATTCTGGCTTCCAGTTTTACAGCTAGAAATGGAAATATATATTTTCTTTTCTTTTTTTTTTTTTCTCTTCGAGGGGGGAGACATAGTTCTTTCTCTTCTTCTGGTGATGCAATGAATTTGCCAGAAAACTTGCACATTTAATTTTCCAGACTTTAAACAAAGAGAACACAATTTTGGATCATATGTACAAATCGCATTATGTGTTTTAGGACTTTGTTTTATATTGGACTCATTTTCCAAAGTGAATTTCCCACCATTTTTGTGTATTCATCACAATTTTTCTAGGAAGAAATTGTATTATCCTATCTTTTTGGTATGGAAAAAAATATGAAGACAAGTTTGCTGTATATTCTGAGGGAGGTACAATATCTTACAGACTGTAATATTTCAAGTTTCATATTGTTTAGCATTATCTATGTTGATCAAGCCTTTAGTCTTTGCCACCCTCTCCTGCACATAAGATGTACAGAATTGTCCCTATATGTGGCCTAAAGCATATTGCAAACATAAAATTTTCAGATAGACACGAATGAAACAGCTACAGTACCTGGTAAGATCTTAAAAAAGGCTATCATCCCACAGTATTTTCTAAAGGATTCTCCAAACTTCATTTGTTTTTCACATTAAACCTACATCCATCATCCTATTTTAGTACATATTTTCCAGCACATGCTGCATGGTAATTATGAATACAGAAGGTTCTATTCATTGTGGAGCATTTTCACATTCTTTAGATACACTGAGCACTATGAGGTTGAATTTTGATTACTGTACTAGATTTCTGGGCATACAAAACACACATAGAGCACATTTCCACTTATTTTTAGTTTTAAAATATTCCTGAAACATCCAGCAAGTCTGCAGATACCTAAATGGCAGAATTTCAGACACAATTCAGCCAGAGCTGTTTACTGCAAATATGACTGTAGAATGCTTTTTTTTTTTTTTTTTTCCACTAGAATACCCACGTTTTATTTATGATTTTGGATTTTATTTCACAGCATTCCAGTTTAGTTTAGCACGATGTATTTAATAACCATGTCTACTGTCTTAATTACCCTATAAAGCAGGGTTCCATTGGCATTTGACCCTCCACAGCATTCCAGAGAAACTGCAGGACCATGATAATTACCAACTGCCTGTGAGAAAATTAAACAAAAAAGGCCTAACTTTTAAACCACCATTTTAAACGACCTATTACATCTCAGGAATAAATCATTGATGAAATAGCCTGCTTAACAGGAAAATAGCTATTCCATAGCAAAGAATTTCCCCTTGCATGATCATGAAGAGAATATTAAGTATTCTCCAGCTCAAAAGGTTAGGTTTTATGTCTGTCCAATGCCTTTTAATGACACATTTTTTGTGTAATTTTACTGTAATCAAAGGCTTTTCCTACGTAGGTTGTAGACTATGACTATTTTGTCAGTCTTAAACATTTTACTATTCAAAGAATAGAAAATCTATTTAAACGTGTAAAAAGACAGAAGTGTTTATAAATGTAGTATCTTTCACCATTAAAAGAACTTGAATTAATATAGCTTGATTTACTTTGATTAATGTAGTCATTTGCTATATATTTTTCAAAAAAGTGCTAATCAATTTACATGCATAGCAGGACAACACACTAACCACTAACAGTTAAAAAATTCTAATACATTTGAAAATCTAAATCATTGCTTGATTAATTTGATGACACTGTCCTTATCCTGTACCTAATGGCAATTACTATACTTATTTCTATTACCATCCTATGCTCCATTTCTTATTACTATACTTAACAAGAATTCTATTTCATCTATCTTTTTCTAAATGTCAGTTTGTATTTTTTCTAAATAATTCATCTGGGCTGAAAACTGACACTCATTTCCAGACCAAATCAGCATTCCATACACACAGTGTGACGTTAGAACCATACTAACAAAACAAACAAACAAACAAAAAAGGCAATTAAAAGCATTATTTTTTCACTTTTACATGTATGATACAATGATATATAGCAAAGGAATATCTATTACTTTTAAAATTCATACCAGAACATTTTCTGAACCTCCTTAAAACATTTCACTTGAAAGCATCTCTGTTTTCAACAGAAGCAACTAGAAGTCTAATGAACAAAGAGTTTATGGAAGAGCCAAGCCACAAATGAAACTTAAATGGTTTTAGAAAGGGAGTTTGAAAAATAATTCTGTGTTCAATCAAAAATAGCGCAACCCTTCTACTTTGTGCCTTGTGGCTCAAAAGAAGCCTTGTGACAGCTATCAGCATGGTTAAAGGCCTCTGGCCACAACTTTTATTTAAATTCCAATTTAATTTATAATCCAAAGCAGAGATTAAATGCATAGCAGGCAACTGAATCCTAGTAGTATATTATAAACTTCTGGGTTTGATGATCCCAGTGCAGTTGTTCCCAGCCCAAATTTGACACTCCTATACTATTGTTCCCATACTACTGTCCTCTGAAGTACCACCTGTGTAATCACTTAGACCAAAGCTGGAGTTAGTATTGCAGCCTGGGAATTTCTGGAATAACATGCAGTTTAAAATCATAAGGAAGTAAGAACAGCCATAATGATTCAAACCAAAGGTCTAGCTAGTCTCATATTCTATCTCTAAAAATGTCCTGTAGCAGATGCCAGCGGAAAGGATAAGAACCAGGCAAGCACGTAATACTGTTTCCCAAAGAGTTGTTTGTATTCATTTTTTTTTCTCAATAAATTTGAACGTGACATTTTAAAACATCTACAGCATATAGCGATGAGTTTCACAGATTAGCTATGTGTTGTATTCAGAAGTATCTCCTTTTCTTTGATCTGAACTTGCCAGCTGCTTCTTTCATCTGGTACCCCATATTCTTGTATGGGAAGGAACAGGGATCAATAATTCTCTATGTGCATTCTCAAGGGTGGTTAAAGATTTTATAGACACTTATCTGTTGCTCCCTTAATTTTTGTTCTTTGTTATTGTATTGTATTATATTGTATTGCATTGTGTTGCATTGTATTTATTTTTCCCATACTGCAGTGCCCTAGATTAATCATTTCCTGCCCGTGTCAGTGGTGTTGGAACTAGATGATCTCTAAGGTCCTTTCCAACCCAATACATTCTGTGATGACGATTCTGTGATTTCTAAGGTGTGGAAGCCTTTCCATACCTCTGATCATTTTTATTGCTCTTCTCTGCCTTTTCTTCCATTCCACTGCATGCTTTTTGGATAAAAGAATCAGAAATGCTTACTTTGTTGAGTGAAGCCTTGCTTCATATGGTACTTAAATTTAATACATCGTGCCTGACTGTGCTGCTGGGATGTGTACAAGAATCCAAAATCAGTCAGACATTTTGATTTCTCTGGCACTGAACATCAGGGCGATAGGTTCAAGACTGAGAAGAGGTTAAAACCATAAGGGTCCTTACCAAGTACTAACTAGCTTAGTCTTTTTGGAGCCTAAACTCTCACACTGTAATCAATGACAGGTCATGATCATGGATGTTTTCATAAGGCACTTGTCTGAGCATCTCGCACATGCCAAGCCCCTGTTCATGTCTGGTACAAAACCTTTCCACAAAATCCTTCACAGCCAGTAGTTCACTTGTTTATCTAGTGCACCAGTCTGCTCTCCAACTAAGCTCCAGAATTATGTGGTTCATTCACATGTCAGCCTCATTCTTGCAACCAAGTTGTTGCTATGGGGAACTGTGCCTCTCAGGGGCTCCATCTGTTGAAATCAAAAGTCATCTGAAATGGTGCTGACCCCTTAAACTCAGGTTCTGGATGAAACAGATTCTGTGGACGTTTATGGATTAATACAGATGTCATTATCATTCTTACATAGGGATGGACACTAAAAATCTCCCTTTGACTTGGTCACTGAAGATCACGAGCTGGATCCATGGGAACGATCCCCAAAATTGCCACATGAAATCTTTCAAGAATCAGGAACAAAGC
The DNA here is from genome assembly GCA_013399115.1 of Anseranas semipalmata. Taxonomy (NCBI): domain Eukaryota; kingdom Metazoa; phylum Chordata; class Aves; order Anseriformes; family Anseranatidae; genus Anseranas; species Anseranas semipalmata. Next base: position 368,071 of record VXAA01004868.1, read on the forward strand.
AGATTTTTACAGTCCATCTAGCTAGCTACTGTCTGGAGGACCTGCATAAAATGGTCTTGGAAAGTGTGCCTACTAAGGGAGCAATGAAATTCTACAGTTGCCCAGAGGTTGCCCTAGGTCTCCAAGCCTTGGACCCTCTTTCACACTAGACTCCTAATATTCTCTCATTAATGCTGGGCTTTTCCTGGCAGACAAAAGAGGTCAAAGGTCTTCCTCTTCAAGGTGAAACATGTTCCCTTTGCTCAAGCTCCAGTAACAGGATTGTGCAATATGGTGGAGTAAGGGATAAATCTATTGCTTAAACTTTAAAACAAAGCAAAACAAAACACAACAAAACAAAAAACAACCAAACCCAATCAAAAAACTATAAACTGAGACAAACAAATGAACAAACAACCACCACCAACAAAACAAACAAAGAAAACCCTCCAACCCACCAAGTTGGATCTAAGAACAAGAATGAAAACTGTTATTATTTTTATTGTAACAATATGAGGTGTTGGTAGAATTATTTGACAATTGTTACAAAGGGATCATATATCTCCTTATAATATCTCCACACATGGAAGAAGTCAGATGATAGCCTTCTACATATGCCAAAGTCTGAAGAACTGAATAAGGGGTGAGAGGACAGAAGAGAAGAAAGTGCATAATGGAAAACTTGGGTATATGAAGAATGATGAAGTTTCAGCATATGTGGAGTCAAGATATTGTACAGGTATGTAATATATGACAGTGGTGACAAACACCTCTTCAGAAACAGGATATTTAGGAGGGGGAACAGCACATGAGGTATTTTTAGCTGCTTTTTAAATAAAAACAAGGTCAATTTGGAAATGAAGAATTACAAGGACATTTGTAGGCACCAGAAGTAGTGGGGAAGGGACACCACAGCTTCTCAGAGTACTCAGGTAAATACAAATTTCACAAGCAGTCAGGATAGTAGTATGGGTATATTAAATAATATGGTAAATTTGCTTGAAATGTCATAGATAGTATTTTGGTCAGTCTAGCCATACCAGTGGAGTAATAACAAGGTGAGGGCAGTAATCCTGCAGCTGTAGTTGAAGCTAAAGGCTGCAGTAGTTTACTACTAATCAAGAATAATTCATGTTAGCCATATACTGCATGGTCATTTATCTGGGCTTCAGGCTTACATCTTTCTTCTGCATGATCTGAGGCAAGGACTTGAACACAGGCTCCAATTCTCAAGATTAAATAGCATAATGGTCTTTCTTGCCAATAGTGACCCTGCTATATAACTGATTTTAAGTTTGCAGGTAGAAGAGGAGGGAGTACTGGAGGAAGAGGCTCTATACCTTTGCAGTTAGTCCACTTGGAGGGGGCACTAGTATTCCTCTAAACATAATATTTAAGTGTTAACTTTCTTTACACTAGAAATCCTAAATTCAGCCAGTCAAAGGCTGTACTTCTGGATTTCAGACCCTGAGATTCCTAACTATGCCGCCATGGCAGCCTCAAGTGCTTTCCACACCATAAAAAAAAATCTAGCCCTATACATGTATGTTCAAATACTGACTAAAAATATGTTTTCATGGACATGCCTTCCACTTCCAGGATTGTTTCCTTCTTCTAAGGACACAGAAATATATCTGCATCATAGTGGCAACAGTGCAGTAAACATCTATATGGCTAACAGCTTTTCAGTGCTTATGTTATGCTCAGTCAGTTAAATCTCAACTGAAGGAAAATCATTAGAAAGGTCTATGACTATTATACCACAGAAGTCTTCCAAAACAATTCAAACAACTACTTCTGCAGGCCCTTAGCTAATATTTAAAAGACATCTTTCACTTCCATTCCTTCTTACATACTGTAAGTTAATTTTCATGTTGTGTTCTCAGAGATCTCTATTGACATTCTGGAGGCATGCTATGCCTCCAGAAAGTATATCAGGGACTCAAAGGGACCAAAATTCTTGTTTTCACATGAATTTGCTTGCTGATATAGTAAGAGCTCTTCTTCAGGATATGAAGTCTTACATGCCCATCCACTAAGAAAAGATTGTCAATAAGACAACTTCTGTATTTTTAATTTCGGCTTTTAATAGTTTATGTCAAAGGAAAGGACTGTTAGAAGATAAAGACAGACATAGGCAGAATGAAATGATTTGGCACAGTTCTGGCACCATTGTTGTCTGAAACTGGTTTTGGAGCAAACACCATGTAATTAGGAGATGCACCTGCTAAGGACTTGAGCCATGGCTAGTTTTTTTACACCCAGAGTACAGCACAGAATGCCAGAACTTCTGGTAGTCAATGCTGGCATATTCCTGAAGGGAACCAGAGCATTTACATGTGGAGGCAAAACACACTAAAATACTTTTTCAGAGTTCAGGTTCCTTTTCTAGATAGCCTCAAGTGATCCCCAACAACTTCTTTAAAACAAAGCATTATTTATTTGCTCAAAGCTGCATAGCAAGCATAGAAGGTGGATAAACCAGCAAGAGATTTATGCCCTTACTATTTAACCAAAGTTATTTTTTTTATTGTATACCACTGGTAAATCCACTCAGCTGGCTCACCTAATTCATAGGTGAGAGTTATCGCCAGCTTTTGTGAAACCAATACAAGTCTTCCTCTGGCAGTTTTCTTCAGCTGTTGCTACCTCTGCCATTTCTTAGAGACTTAACAGAGTACTATCCTCTGACCCCAGATTTGGGCTGTGAAGACAAAACCTTGTTAACCTTGCCTGGCTTCTGTTAATAGCCAGGTATAGGGAATACGGGTAGAGTTTTCAGGTTCTCTAGTGTTCCCACGCGGATTCTTCATAATCTACCTAATAATTAATTTTATTGACCATTGTTTGTCTTCTTTAAATATTCCTTAAAAGTCTTCTTGGAACTACCCAGCCAGGCAGGATAAGATCAACAAAATAAACTCCAGAGCCACTGTTGGTATTCATAAAAATAATGCAGATGTCTCTCACATTCTCTTCAGCAACTGTAGAATATTATTGTTATGATTCTCCAGCGGTTTAAAGAGGTAAAGCTGCACTGATGTCAAAGTTGCTTCCATTTACATGAGCAGTTAACTTTGCATAACACACTGTAATGGAGGAAACAGCAGTATTGGCACTGGAGCCTATGGAGCAGGCTACATTGTATATGAGCAAGAGATGGAGGTCTTTGATAAGAGATGATGTAGGGGGGTGGCTTTAATGCTCCAATTCATTTTCTTTGTGCGGGGGAGGGATGGCCTATTGAAAGTTTCATTTTAGGCCCGTTAACTAATACTACCCCTTACTGATTCTCCAGCCATGCTCAATTAGAGAGATTCCTTTGTCCTGACACCAGTCAGGATTACTACAATTCATCAACTTTACCCTGAAGAGTGCTTTTATACCATCTAGACCTTTCAGCTCTAGCTGTGAAATGCCTAGTCACAAGGTTGCCAGTAGATAATTCTCCTTGTCCCTGCAAATACTAGGCCATTATAGGTATGTATCCAAAGCTAACTGATAAGAGATAATCTAAATATGTATCAAGTGGTACATATTTGGAAATTAATTCAGAGAAGTTGTTAGCACACGTATTAAGCTGCACCAGGCGTGTATAAATATATCAAATAGCAAGGGATTTTTTTTTTCTTTTAAGATATTAACAACTTTGATGCAAGGAGTAGTTGAACTTGTCAGATGAGAAAGTTGCTAAATACCCAAAATAACTTTACAACAGCTTGGACAAAGACTCCAAAACAACCTCATTGGCTTCAGTGTCAGGAACAAGCAACCACAGACAATGCAATATACCAGTTGTTGCAGCTGAAAGAAAGCCAGGCTTTGCCAGCACAGCTTGTAAACTACAGAAGGTCAAATCACAGTGATTCAAAACATTTGCATATAATGCTATGAAAACCAAATGTTTTCCCTTTAATTCAAATGAATATACAAATTAAACTAACAATAAAAACTGGAAAAAAAAATCTGGGGAATATGTTGACATGTAGCAAAAATGAGTCTTCTCTGCACAATTAACTAAAATGTGAGTCATAATAGAGAGTTATCTCATTGCAACCATTCATAACTAGCTGTGATATGCTAACCTTTAGCTAGATCAAACAATATTGTCAAGATTTTAGCTGTCTTTCATGAGTATAGTTGAGCAAGCAGTTGAGTCACCAATTATAACCTGATGTACAAAATGCCTGAACTAATCTGAATAGCTCACATTTAATACTTTTTTTTTTGTGTTGTTTCAATGCCAATAAGAATTTCACAGCTTAAATCAGCCCTGCTAGAGAAATAGAATCCAAGAAAATCCTAATTTTTAACTTTGATTTATCTTAAAAAGTTTAAATATAAGTGTTTTGTTTTTTTTTTTTTAACTTATTGTTTCCTTTAGACAAATATCTGATAGGGCTAGGAAAGCACTTTCAAACTACAGGGCAAAGTACTATCATGATATGTAGAAAATGTGCTTTACTGCCTAACTAAAAGCATAAGAGCAGGAAAAAATGGTTATAGCATTTTTATTTTCAGGAGGGGACTAAGCTACATGAAGAACTGGAACAAGTAATGAATATCCGTTGCAAGATAAGAAAAAAATCCCAAATTCAAAACTGAAGTAAGTATGACCTTTCTATCGATTTAAACAGAAGCACAAAAAAATCTACAGTTAGCACATTAGTAAATATAAAAAATCACAACCCTAAGCCAAAGCTAACAAAAAAATAAATTAATTCTATCAGTCAAGCTCTGGGCATTGTTTAAGCAATTATAGAATATATGTGGTTACTCTGCTTAATACATCTCTTTCAGGTCTATTGTTTCTACTGACTGCAGAAGGACACAACCAGCAAAGTTTTTAAGAGAACAGTGGGACTGAACAGACAGATGGGTGCTGCCAGTAGTAGTGGTAATTGGGAAAGATTCTGGGTCACTTGGTTCCTGCTGCCCACTGCAAGCTGATTAGTATTCAAAGACCACATTGAGCACAGTTCCAACATGGTAAACTTAAATCCCAACTTTCTAGCAAGAAATGATCAGAATGTTTCACGTCTTTGGCAAATTTTGAATTTCTGTGGATAAATAGGATGGATTTTATATACCAGAATCCAATTTTTGATGGATTCTGGTATATAAAAACACAGACTCTTTATTTCTTGCAAATGGAAGGGGAAATTACGGAAATTACAAATGTTTTCACCTCCATTTCAATTTTTATCTAAAACCAGAAGTATCTACACACAGCTTAAGCAAAAAAAATTAAAGGACGCACCTCACTTTTAAAGAAAGTCTGCTTTTCACTGCTAGCACTCTCCCCTGCCACATTTTTGTCACAATTCATTCAGAGTAGCTTTCCTCTGAGCTGAAGGTGGAGGAAAGCCAGAATTAGGTCACAGACATAAAAACTCACACATGTATCTATACAAAAGTCTCTGTACTTATGAAAAGTTTGGGACAAATCCAATCTCAGGTGTCAGTGAGTCAATTAACCTTCAAATCCTGTATTTCTTAGTCATTCAGGTGGTAGTATGTATTGCCTCTTACCTACTGCATTAGTACCAAAGACATACAATTCTTATCTGATACTCTGTATGTTTTGCCTCAAAAATAACAATTTAAAATAACAATAACAAAAAACATAGAAATTCAATTATCCTACATTGCATATATTTTAGATACAAAAGTGCTCATTTGATACGTTTTATTTAATTTGCTTTAAAAACACACCAAGTATCTAGGGAAAGCCAGAATTTTGCACATAGCTCTCTGTATAGAAACTAGAATGTTTCTAATGTACTAGATATGATTTCTGAACTGAAGAGAATTTTCTGAGTGTCATTACTGTTTCTGCCTTCTCAGCAATCATAGAAGCTCACATCTATCATTTCCTTTGTTCTGTGAGAGACAGACTTCTTCCAAGGAGAAAAAAAAAATAATGGAAAAGGACTGGAAATATTTACTGTGATGCAATGAAAAAAAAATTAAAGACACAGTCAAACTACTCCCTGCATTTTATATTTTAGAGGTTTAAATGTATATTTGTAGTTATAGTCTATATGCTCATATATACGAATTACACTGCAGATATTAATATTCTAAATATTATATATATCCATATTTTATATTATATATTATATATATCCATATATATCCATTATGTTAAAATAACTGTATTATATAATTAATTCTGTTATTCTTATCTACTGTTTCAAAATCTATGTACTTTGAGATTAATAGCTAGATGAAGTATTTGAGATGATAGCAAAATCTTCTTCTACTGTGTTTTCATTCATACTCAACCATTTCTACAGTTACTCACAGAATCACAGAATGGTTGCAGTTGGAAGGGACCTCTGGAGATCCTCTAGTCCAACCTCTCCGCTGAAGCAGGGTCCCCTAGAGCACATTACCCACAACTGTGTCCAGACAGCTTTTCAATATCTCCAGAGAAGGAGACTCCACAACCTCTCTGGGCAACCTGTTCCAGTGCTCTGTCACCCTCACAGCAAAAGAAGCTTTTCCTTGTGTTAAGATGGAACTTCCTGTGCTTCAGTTTGTGCCTGTTGCCTCTCGTCCTATCACTGGGCACCACTGAAAAGAGTCTGGCCCCATCCTCTTGACGCTGTCCGTTCAGAAACTTACACACATTGATCAGATCCACCCGAGCCTTCTATTCTCCAGGCTGAGCAGGCCCAGCTCCCTTATCCTTTCCTCATATGAGAGATGCTACAGTCCCTTAATTATTTTAGTAGGCCTTCTCTGGACTCAGTCCGGTATGTCCATGTCCCTCTTATACTGGGGAGCCCAGGACTGGACACAATACTCCAGGTGTGGCCTCACCAGGGCTGAGTATAGGGGGAGGATCACCTCCCTTCAGCTGCTGGCAACACTCTTCCTAATGCACCCCAGGATACCATTGGCCTTCTTGGCCACAAGGGCACATTGCTGGCTCATGGTCAACTTGTTGTCCACCAGGACCCCAGGTCCTTCTCCGTGGAACTACGTTCCAGCAGGTCAGCCCCCAGTCTGTTCTGGTGCATGGGGTTATTCCTCCCCAGGTACAGGACCATGCACTTGCCTTTGTTGAATTTCAAGAGGTTCCTTTCTGCTCATCTCTCCAGCTAGCTGAGATTTTTCTCAACGGCAGCACTCTGGGGTATCAACCTGTTCTCCTAGTTTTGTATCATCAACAAACTTGCTGAGGAGGCACTCTATCCCTTCATCCAAATCGTTGGTGAGTAAGTTGAACAACAGTGGACCCGGTATTGACCCCTGGGGGACGCCGCTAGCTATAGGTCTCCTGCCTGACTCTGCGCCACTGATCACAACCCTCTGAGACCTGCCATTCAGACAAATCTCAATCCGCCTCACTGTCCACTCATCCAGCCTGCACTGCCTGAGCTTGCCTAATAGGATATCATGGGATACGGTGCCAAAAGCCTTGCTGAAATCCAGGTAGACACATCCACTGTTCTCCCCTCATCTATCCAGCCAGTTGTCCCATCATAGAAGGCAATCAGGTTCGTTAAGCATTATTTCCCTTTTGTGAATGCATTCAAACGAATCCTTTTAAATGGAATGTGTTTTGCTTGTTTTGTAGACCATTTAAGTGAAGCTTTTAGTTTATCACTGATTTTTCTATCAGATTTTCTTTGCGATTAGCCAAATTTCTTTAATGTGATGTATTACTCTGGGTTTATGCAGAAGAGATCTATGTTCTTTTTTTTTTTTTTTTTTTTTTTTTTTTTTTTCTAAAGAGGCTCATAATTAGAAAATTTGGCTAGAAAATTCTACCCTAGCTGAAAATTTCATAATGAGCTGGCAGCAGGTAAAGTAGTCTCTGTATTTTTATTTGGTTAATGTGTTTGATGGCATTTGAGATAGTCAGCTGCACTATTTTGTTGCACTTGTTGCATGGTGATGCCACTCTCGTGCCCCTCTGCAGTGGAGCAGGTTGCTCACACGTGTGTGGTTGTTCTCAGCCCCAAGTTAGTGTTACAACATATAAGGTAACCTCATTTATGAATTTGAGACAAAAAGGCTTTTCATTTTCCTGGGTCATTTTCAATAGGATTGAATAGCATCCTGGGAACCTCCAACCTATTTCTTCACTTTCTAGAAGACTGTATGTTCTCCTCCTTCCCACATACAATTTACTTATTCAGCTGGGCAATGCACACAAACAAGCAGAGCCTACCTTTGACCAGTGGCTGCACTGAGGGTGTAGTGCACCCTTGCATTTCAGGTCTTCTGGTCCTTAACTCCAGGGCAGAACAAGAGATGGAGATTTGGTCTTCCTAAATCCCTGCAGCACAAAAGGACTAGGTAAACTAAAGTACTACACTGAGTAAGACAAAAGAAATTATTTCTTCAGAATCATGTTAAAATAATTCAGAAATATTCCTAAAAAGGCAAAGACTGACTTCATTTTATAACTTATTTAACTGCTGCTGAAAAGATGAAGGAAGGTAAGTAACAAATTATTTCTGCAGGAGTATATATATATATTAATAATATAAATATATGATTTTATTAATGCAACTCTATCTATCCTCTAACAAGTTTTAAGAAGTATACTTCTATAAAATGAGAGTAGATCCATCCTGGATTTTTCCTAAAATCCTTCCGTATTTTAGGAAACAATCCACCACTGTTCTTAAGTGTCTGTGCCAGCTGCTAAATCTTTCTTTTCCTTTTTTTAAGTACCTCCAGGTAATTCTTAAAAATACAGTTCTCCACATCCCACAAGCACATGCCTTATGGATAGAACAACCATTGACATACCCTGTCACACCTGACCACAAATGATTCCTAAAATTATTCTTCCTCTGACTTTTTTCCAAGTTCAATCTCTGTTCTGACACAGGTGAGAAACCACAGCTACTGGGTATATGTTGAAACCAATTACCTCACTTTTTTATTGAAAATACTAATAAGTTACAGGAATGAAGGGTTTGTATTTTTTTTCCCAATTCAAACCATAACTTCTAAAAAGTCATCAATTAAGAACTTTTTGTAACACATTCCTGCTCTTTTCTGTTTCTCCTTATCAAGATCATCTCCTCTGTATGAAAAAAAAAAAAAAAAAAAGCTACTGTCAGCACTTAGATGAATTGGATCAGTTCTGAGCTGTGCTAAACCTGGGTGTTGCTATCTGAATGGTTACAGTTCAGCCCTGTGACTCTTGAAGAGATGCATTGAGGCTAGAATGCAATCATCTACCGAGAATGATCTATCTAGAGATTCAGTGACTGGAAAAGGCAGGTGAAAACCTTAAGGAATACTTGCTGCAGGAACAGGGAACATGGTGAGCAGGTCTGAGAGAACAAGCCAAGCTTTTCAAAATGATAAATAGATGCATTACAACCTACAGGAACAGCCACCAGTAACAGCAAAAATCCAGGCAGATCTAAGTAACTGGGCTGTACTAGCAACAACATTTTCAACCATGCAAAGGAGCTGGCTAGCAAACTGGCCCTTGCCTTTCTGCTTTTGTTCTCTGGCCTTGTCAGCAGCTCCTTCCTTGTATTTGTTCCTAAGACAGAACATGGCTCTTCCTTCTTTTCAGCTCACCTGTCGTCTGTGCAGTTTTGCAATGGACCAGATAACCCACAATGCAGTTAAATGCTGATCCTTTATCTCATGTGTTTAGTTTTAGCGGTGTTACCCTCTGTGTTCAATTGTTTGGTACAGCTGAAAAGGTGAAATTAGTCTGCCTTTCCAAACAACATAAAACACCAATGGTCAGTTATTCGATAATTGGTGTTTTATGAACTTCTGTATTACTCTCACCCTGAAAGCCTAGCCCTTGGACTGGGGTCACTTCACTTGCATTGCATAAGGCCCCATTTTAAATTCCATGCAAAGCTGTGTCGCTTATATACATACATTTTTCCATCCCATTCACTGCTGGCTGCTTCTTACAGTTTTTGGTGCACTAGGAGAACATTTAGAAGGGCATAAAGACAGTGTATTTTCTGACCCATGTAAGACAGGACTAGATGTTTATAGTGTTCATTTAGGGAGAATACATAATGAGGAGCTCTAAGTCTCTCCGCTGACGCCAGGCATTATGTTTTATATATAATTTGTTTTCTAGCCCCATATTTGTGCTCAGGACCCCATTGTATGCTGGGCATCATGCGAAGGACATTCAGCCTTTTCCTACTGCTCTACTCCCCAGCTCCCATACTTTCTCTTCTTCTTAGCCATCAGGCAATGAGAGTAATCTGGCAGGGTACTTTGAATACACTGTTGCTCCTGGCTTTTTTGCTGATTGGAAGGTGTGGTACAGAGAAATGGCGTGGAGATGTTTGTGTGATAAATGGGAAGATAATAGACTGGAATGCTTGGCAGGGCAGAAAAAATACTGTCGTGTGCGTGCAAGATGGGAGTGAAAGGAGGGGAGGGAGACACGGGCTGTTAAAGTGAGTGGCAGTAGCCTAAAACCTAACCCAAATAAAAAGCCTTGGAGGACGGGGGGACTAACTGAAGGTGCCCCTGCAGTTCGCACCATCGCAGAAGGATCAGACAGAATCGTGGTGGGAGCCTCAGTGGGAGCAGGCCTCGGAAAGTCCTGTGTCACCTTGCTGTTCCCTCTGCCCCGCACGGCAGATCTGGCTGGGGGCAGCCAGGAGCAGGTGCTGCGGCCTCAAAGGCTGGAGCAGCCAACGCACTTCTCCACAGGCCGCAGCCAGGCTTCTGGCGACACTGTGCCTGCCTGAGGCACCATGCCTCCCGGAGCTCCTGCTGAGCGGTGCGGCTCTGCATCCCAGTGCAAGCCCGCAAATATGATATACGACCCAGTCCTGAGTGGTGGGAAGGGGGCTGCTTGCCATGTTATTATGCGTCCCCCTTAAGGCTCCAGGGGAGGCACTGCATTCAGTTGTACTTCTACTGGATGAAAACTGAAAATATCTGTAAATGATTAAAATGGTAAGAGAGAAACAATCATAAATATTCATCATCTATCACTACCGATTTATTTTCCTAATGCTGTTGTTACTCATAGGACTAGATCTGGCTTGTGTTGGCTTCAGTAGCACATGTACAGCACACTGGAATTTAGCAATAATTATGTTTGCATAAATTTAAAACATCGCACAGTTAAATTAAAGGGAATTATAGGTGTAACCTTTGTGACCTGCTGTCAGATTTTTCACATCTTCTCTCAAATGTAACAAACAAATGCACATGGCATTTGGAATGTTCTGTACTTTTCAAACGCACCTTTACAAGTAGCACTAAAATATGAAGCTTTAAGAATTAATGTAACAACTTGACCCATTCCTGAAATTTCAAGCACCACCTAATTATTATTTTAATGGTATTTTGGAAAGATAGGTCTATATTTTTCTTTGTAAACGCTAGGAGCTGCATTTATCACCCTCATGTATCCAGCATGATTTCAGCTTAAATTATTTTACTGGGACACGCAGTGCTCCATTTGAGAATGAGATGAATAAAGATATACTTGAGGTGTAAGAAATTAAGAGAAAAACAGTGTAACATGCCAGCAGGCCTATGGCTCATCTGTTATTACTGCTTTCTTTAAAAATCTCCTTTAGTTTGCAGTCAAATCCCCTTCTCAGGTCTGTTTTGATGTAATATTTTGCAGAGAAACAATTCATCATACAATCTATATGGCAATAAGTAGCAAACTGTTGCAGCTTTTCATACAGCAAAACCAAATCCTGTCCTTTTATTTACTAAACTAGATGAGTTTTCTAAAACATAGGGATTTTTTTAATAGTTATGTGGCTCAGATCCAGCAGGCAAACCTGTTTTACTGATGGGGTCTCTACTTATCCAGTGTTTCTGTCATCAGCCTGACCTTGCAGCTTTCTACAGTGCCATTATACCCTGGGTGCTGGCTTATTTTCATACAGCAGCCCCCAACTACTTGATCCCACTTCATCTACTTCACGGACACAGACATTTGTTGGGCTTATTAGCTCAGCAGGAGCCTTATCATATTTTGTATCTGAGGCTGTTGGAGATGTCAAGAGATGGAAATGCTGTGTAGCTTTTTATCCTCCCTTCTTGCACTTTCTCTGAGAGCCCAACAGTGCATTTGGATTCAATGCTCTCCTGCCACTAGCTGCTGAGATCTCTTTAAATATGTCTAGCTTTGCCATCTGTACCAATAACACTGCAAAGGCTTAGCCATGATTAGGCTGTCAAGATTTATTAAGTTAAAAAGTATCAAAGTTTCTTGCTGCAACCCCAGACCTTTTAAGAGTCCACCTTCTTTAGAAACCCTTCCCCCTCCTGACTAACACTACAGTCAATGTGCTTCGCTTGACCTTGACCAACATATGCACCCGGGGAACACTAATGAATTTGGGCCAATTCATCTTGGAACTCCAAATTTAATCAAGCTGACATGCCAGGGAAAGCAGACTGTAATTAACTCCTAGCATTTTAGGTAATCTGTAAATTTCATAAACTTAGCTCGATCTGTTTTTGTGGTATTAAGCATTTTTTTTTTTTTTGGTGGATTTGCTCAACAGACTACAATTGTTAAAATCATACTATAATAACAATTAAAAAGTAAGCATTTTCTCATAGCGTTAAATCCCTTTAAAAACTGCTATTTGTCCAGGGGAATAGGATGCCACCAACAATGTATGCTTAACAGCCTGCGTAGTAAAACCAAATGAATCTAGAGTTATCATTTCTTTTTGAAAATTAGTCGTGCACTCATTTCAAGATGTGTGTTATGAAAATGTGCAATTAGTCAAAATAAAAGATAAAAACAAAAACAAAGCAAAAAATAGAAAACTGCTTGGTGTTATCTTTCAAATGGTTTAATTTTGATGTAGAAGAGATAGGAGCATTAAAAACTAGCCCATAGGGCTCCTGTTTTGTTCTGCTTCATTTTATTATTATTTATATAATGGTAGCACTCAGAGGTCCCGGTCAGGATCAAGGTCCCACTGTGTGAAGTGCTGTATGAATGCAAGGTTCTAGCCCTTAGGGAAAAAAAGGAAATACAGTAAAATCTTGATTAAAAAAAAAAAAAAAAACACCCTAAACCAAACTGCTCTGAGACTGCTACTCAAATCTCCAGGCTGAAGTAATTCCTCTGACTATTTTTTAATTCTTTTCACATCTGCATAGAGCAGCAACAGCACACCTATGCCCTAGCCTTTGCACAGTGGTCCTGGTAGGCAAGAGATTCTAGGTGGTAAGGAACAGAAGAGAAGAAGAAAGTCAGAGCTCAAGCGATTGAATTATTGTATAATGATCTAAAAGAAAAAAGAATAATAATGAAAAATAATAAAATGAAATATAAAGATAATGAAACCATGGCTACATTTACAGTATATGATCTCAACAATTATAAGCTTTTGATATTTTGTACATAGGAACAAACAAAATTATCTGAAACAGAACCATTCCCAAGACTGATACATACACATACATACATACATGCATACATACTTATACATACATATATATACATATAGTATTGTCTACATGTATTTACTGAAGACTTGTTAAAGAAAACCAATCAAATAAAGCTGGAGATTGCTTCAGTCAAATGAATGTTACTTACTTAACAGCAGAGGCAGAGAAGTGCCAGAGCTATTAATTTAAGCTCACTTCTTGAATGTGGGGTTTGTATTAAAAATAAAAAATAAAAAAAGGCAAAAAAAAATTTGGAGTTCTGTTCTGTTGTTTTGTGACCCCAAAATTAATGGATGTGTTTTTTTAAGGCAGACAGCAGTACAAAGTACCACAGCGAGCAAAAAGTTCACCCAGTTCTATAGAAATTTGTACTCTTACATTGCAAAGAGAAGGATGAACAATATTTTATTGATAACTAATTCAAATTTCTTAATTTTTGAGTGTTTACTTACTTAAATAAACATATACAAATAAATGTACAGTGAGTGACAAAAGGAAGCATGTGCCTTAATCTTTCCACACTGACTCTGCTAGGCTGGAGATTCTGGATGGCTCTGTCTAGAAAGGAAGAACAAGAGCTGAGCTCAAGCATAATATGAAAACAAACACACACACAAATGATGTATGTACATGCCCAACAATCATATACAAGCAATCATAGAATCATAGGATCATCCAAGTTGGAAAGGACCTTCAAGATCATCAAGTCCAACTGTCAACTTGACCTACTGAGTCCCATCACTAAACCATGTCCCTTAGTGCTATGTCCACACATATTTAAATACCTCGAGGTAGGGGAACTCAACCACTTCCTGAGGCAGTCTGTTCCAGTGCTTGACCACCCTCTCTGTGAATAAATTCTCCCTACATCCAATCTAAACCTCCCTTGGCACAATGTATATATAAAATCTATGGGATGAGATTTTTGACTCTGTTCCAAATGGTTAATAAGACTTTAGACGGGCAAATCAGTCATGGTGTCTCTTTCATGAACTGTTTCCTCACAGTAAAGAAACCACAGGGTAACACTGCACAGTCATGGAAGCTCCTATACCATCCTCAGACCTGTGGTCAGTAAAGTCTTTGGTTTCTAAATGCACTGGACCAAGGGCAGTAAAAGCAATTGAAGGCTTCCTTCCTTCATCAGGCTAGAAACCTAGGCATACATTGTTTGTTTTCTTTGTTGGTATATGACTGTACACATGCATGGGTCTCCATCACAAAAGCAATTATGTATTTTCACATTTTTGTTGAGGTTCTGAAAGTTGAAAAATGAATCTTACCTACCCTCACTCTATATCAAAAACAACTATGTAGACCTTTTCTTTAATGTGTGGAGCACCCAGGCCTTTTGAAAACTGCACAAACACAAGTCAAATACTCAATAAAAAAAAAAGGTGGAGTCTATATAGACATGGCCAATAGTGGGCTGTGTATTTTAAGAGATGAAAAAAAAGTCTTCACATATGCTGTTATGATTTATTAAGGAAATTCCTGACCCTAATAGCTAGTAAAAGCTAGCAAAGTGCAACTGGCTACTTTAATGACCGGAAACATAAATGCTGTTTCACAGAAAATAATCTCCCAACCATCATAATGTGCAATAGATCTTTTGAGACACTAAACACTTGACCGGAGTGATCTCACCTGCTGTTGAATGCTCTCTAAAATCCTTTTCTTGACTGGTCAATGAGAATGTTGTGGTGGAAAGAAATGACTTATGTCAACATATTAGAGCCCTCATAATCAGGCTACATGCAGGAATAGACAATGCAGACTGCTTGGGTGGTTGTGATGGGTAACTTTCATTTATTTGGTTAAGGAATACCCAAGGTCATGTAGAAGTATTTTAAGTAGATCTCAGTGAATTGTGAGCTATCTGTCCAACCAGAAGATACCTATATGGAGTCCTGCAAGGACTAATCTCACCCCTTCTTTTCAGAGACAAATGGGTCTGTGGAGATAATTGCAATACCATAATTTTGCTGTACTTGCCACCATCTCCATCTTAGCCAATTACAATTAGTGTATCACCAAAAAAAAAAAAAAAAAAGGAAAAATAAACTTATGAAAAAAAGTTTCAATGGAGACAAGGTCCTGAGTAGCTAAAAGGCCACTGATAGTCAGCTGAACAAGACACTTAAAATTCTTGAAGCAATCTCTTGCAGGGAAAAGTAAGTTAATGCAAAACACTGAAAGGAGCTATCAGTAATGTTGACTGTACCTTCAACAGAGGATATCCCTCCACTACCTGATAATGGAGAACAGTCTTGAGGCTGTATTAGATTCACTGATAGTCCTGACTGAAGAGATAATTGTGGTAAGAAATGGTTGCACTTCCACTTCCCCAGGAGACTGTGCCTATTCCTGTCAAAGGAAGATCTGGAAACTGTGATTCATGCTTTTATCATCTCCATGTTGCTAACGAGGGCTAAAGGCTCCACAGAAGTTTCATCTTGTGCAACGCTCAGCAGCCCACCTCTTAAGCAAGAAAACCTGCCAAGAGATCATAATGGAAATCTGCACACTCTAATGGATTTCTGCATTCATTATCCAGATACAAATCAACTTCCTGGTCCTTATATTTAAGACCTTAACATTTTAGATACTGGCTTCTATCCAAGATCCACCAATGCAACTGTGCTTATTGCAAATGCTAAAGTGTATGGAACCCATGTTCAAATGCTCAAAAGTGTTTTCTCTATTAGGTTCCTGACTCTGAAAGGAATTAGGAAAATTTAACATACTTCAAGATGTAATGCAAATCACATCTTCTCAAAGCCAAACCTTCCCATAATAGTGCAGATGAAGGAGGAGTAACAAGGAGCAAAGGAAAAAGGAAGTAAAGTGGGAAGAAAAACAGGATAACGGAAGTGCATACCTGCAAACCCAATTAATGTTAGAAAAAGCTATGGGCAGAATCTTTTTCTTACACATCCATAATTTACTTCTGAGAGTTACGGAGATATTACATGTATTGATGGAATTAGTGACACTTGACAAATTTCTGCACAAGAAGCTTACAATCTGAAGGTCCTTGTATGATATGCTGAGCAGGAGCAAAAGGAAAGAGAGAAGTGAGTTGGAATGGAGATAAAGCTCATACAACTGCAAGGAAAATAGGGTCATGGCATCACTTATGTGTGTACCAATACACCCACATACTCAACTCCTTTTTTGGCTACTGAAGGATGATTTACCAAATACATTTTTTAAAGTAAACAAGGAAAGAAGTAGAAGAATGAGAGAAAGAGAGCAGAATATCAGCTAACAAGAGTTAGAACTTTAATTTTAGTGTTTTTCACGTATTGTATTTTGGCATTACATTTTGAGCATAGCTAGGAACTACCTGATCACAGGATCCATATTTTACCTAGTTCTAAGAATGTACTGTGGATATCTGCTGCTGCAGTTTAAGCTTACTTTGCAGTTTTGGCACTGTTTAGAGGAAAATGCACATTAAAATGAGCACACATTCCTAGGTCTAAATGCCAGCATAAATTTCTCTGAATCAAAATTATTTTATTGTATTTTGAATTTTTCAAGTTAATATATTTTCCAAGCATGCAGAGGCAAAGTTCTAGCATTTAGAAAAAAAGGCAGGATGCTTTGAGACCCAAAATTGCCTTTTTTTTTTTTTTTTAATCAGGATTGATGTTCCCCCAACTTGAGCTTTTATTGCTCTAAACTACTTATGTTCAAAGTAAGTAACTTTGAAATTAAGGACACAGAAAATATTAATTCTGTCACATTATGACAGCAAGGTAGGCTTGTCAGCTGGCTGTTTTCTATCTGGTCTGCCTATTTTTATTTTAGTTTATCCCAACTCTTCAGAGCTACTTAGTATGGACAAGCTCATCAGCGCATGAGCAGCACCCACTAGTCTGAAATGTTCATTAGAAATATGCTGTGGTGGGCTCTCTGCACAAGCTAGTAGGAACTTTCTGTCCCATCAGGGAATGTGACTTTCTCCCTGTTACTGTAGGTCTGAGTTTCACAAACAAAGAGGCTCAGGGATGAGGCTCCAGTGAAATCATAAAACATTTACCAGTCTGTCATTATCACCAACCTGGTTATTAGTGGGGTGGGGTGCTCCATCGACTTTCTGGGACTAGCCCCAAGACTGCTGACAGATTTATGTGAAGCAGAACACATACGCACTTCTAGGCTCTGCCCAACATGGTGAAGGTCTCCATTTTTTCCCTACATCTGGACAACCCCAAGGTGCAGCTAATACTATCTTAGTATTCTGACATTGTAAATCGAGAATAGGTAAAAGAGGTAAACATTTTCGGAATCTGTTCGAATACTATTACAATTTATTTGTATAGTGCAAACAATAGACTAGGCTATTAAGACAGGTAGGAAGCCAAAGTATTTTCTTCTAACACCTTATAACTTGAGCAGCATTCAGACAAAGAACCCAGTCTTGCGAGATGCTGAATTCATACCTACTACAGTCCTATAGAACAGCCTAAGTTAGATTCCTAGAGCAACCTGAATTTACTCCACTGAGGTGAAAGGTTAGCACTGGATCATGTTCGATGCAAGGGATAAGACAAAGCCGAGCTGCTAAGAGGAGTAAGAGTTCAGAGCTCCAAATCTAAAAATATAATTCTGTAGAGGCTTTTTAGAGAGTACAGGATGCTGTTGCTGAAAGGATTAGTTGTCAGTCCTAGATTTCATTAATTAGGTGTAAGCCAGAAAGACTGATACCCCTGTGCGTTTTTAGGGTTTTTCTTGCTTTTGATTGTTATTTAACAAACACTGCTCCCGTGGTATCATGCTAACTTCACTGAGTCTGGGATTAGCTGGGGTGATAGCAGGGGAGATATCCTAGGTTTATGTATTAAGGAATGTTTCTAGGTCCTGCTTTAGGATCTGCCACCATTTGGCAGGGGTTGTCTAGATGGAGAAGATAGATGCTAGTAAGCATTTATGCAAATTTATAACTTTGTCTACTCTGTGCAGGGACAGCCTTGAGTAGAAAGTGGAGTGGGTAGCACCAAACAATACATACTGGGAATATCCATACAAAAATGTACTTGTTTAGACAGGTATGAAGACAGAGTACTTTACTTAAAGAACTTATTATCTAAACAGCACATAAAGAAAGAACCCAGTCTTGGGAGGTGCTGTAGTTAGTGCTCTGTTAATTCATACCCTTGCTAACTTCTTGTAGAGACAAGCAGAATTTAAGCCTTACAAAATGTGCATGGTTGAAGTGATCTCATATATCCTTTCTAATGGGACATCCTGCAGGTAGTGTCATCAGTAGCCAAACCATTTGGCTTTGGAGAATTCCTTCTTTACATTGCTGCTGCTTACAGGCAGAACAATAACTCCTGCAATCACATCTGATAAACTTCCACTGAGTGTACCAGTGGAAGTTTTGCCACTACAGATGTCCAAGGGGACACTGCAAGACAAGAGTCATGGAAATATGCCAATGGTCATGGCATCAGTTCAATGCCTAAGATGCCTTCAGGCGCTGGGCACTTCCCTAGCTGTTAGGTGCTGCCCTCCTCAGTGCTCCAGCCAACCTTCTTGGCTCCTACCACTAGGCATTATTTGTTGTTATTTTCCTGTGAGGGCAGCAGCAGCCAGAAAAGCCCACACACATCAGTGGAACCGCAGAGGGAGTGCCTATCTTGCCTCTCCTATGGTTTCTGGGCCTCATTCAGAGGCTTAGAAAAATCTGCCTGGCCTATAAAACATTACCAGCTCAGAATTTCCTAGGTGTATGCAGTATAAAAGGTTCAAAATTATATTTCATAATTCACCAAACACATGAGCAATTTCTGGAATTGAACAGTTCTGTTCAGTCCTTTATTCTTTATAAATTTATGAGTGGGTTTGTGGCTTGTCACTAATAGGTCTCTAAATTAACAAGCTGGTGTGTATTGCAACACTCTAGGGCAAGCTTCTTTCAAGTTTAGAGTCTAGCAACCTGCCTTATGTCACACTGTGGATTCACCCTTAGCAAAGGGCTGAATTTTCAGCCTGACTCTCTTTCTGTGATAGTTTACGGTGTCAGCTTCTCATTCCATGTCATCAGTTAATATTAAATACAGAAAAAAAAAAAAATCACTGTCCTAGTACTGAAAGAAGATTAAGCTATTCTTTTAATGGAATTCTGGAAAGAAGGGAAGAGAGAATAGAGCTTTTTTGCTTTACAGAGCCTTTTCAAGGAGAATGAAAACAACACTGTTTCATTACATGCAGGCTGTGATTGAAGTCTGTAAATTCCATGGCTGCCCAGGGCTGAGTTCGGAGTCTCGGGCATCCATGTGTACTTGCACACCACCTCCAGTACAGCCAACTTAACAATACACCAGCAGAAGGACAAGATCACATTTGCCGTGCCACAGCTGGGTCCATGGATAGCACTGTGGCTGCCCAGAGATAACAGGTTTTCTAGACAAAAAAGACAGAAGGTATACCTCGTACAAAGACTGTATACTATACTCATCTCTTCCTGCCCACCCAAGACATTTCTGTGGGCCTGGGGTCAAAAAATGCCTAATCTCTCTATGATAACAGGCAACAGAGAACTGGGATTTATACTGCTAGCTCATTGCACAAATGTGTTTTTTACCTCCTAAAGAGCTTTGCTGTCCCTGTCTGCAAACAGGTAAGATTCCCATCCCTCACACCCCCACATGCATCAAGCTGATCTGTGAAAAATTGTGACGTGGTACACATTTGTCTTATCTGCACTAGGAGACTTATGTATTGTGGGTTTAGCTGGGCCTATGAAGAGAACAGCATGTGACTAGATATAGTCACAAAAGTATATAAGGCTATTAGTTATTTAAAAATGGTCAAAAAGATAAAAAATCAATTTGGGGAGGAGGATTGTGGACAGAAATAATGGAGTAGGCACTGCGATACACCCATCTTCTCTGCATTTAACTGTTCAGTCACCACATCTCTAGAAGGAAAGCGTGGTTTAAAGCAGACCTGCAGCTGGCATAAATCAGGAAGCATCTCTGAAATCAGCGGTTTCAAGCATGTTCATCGTCTAAGCACCGTGTTGCAGTTTTCGTCATTTCTTGAAGACCAAATGATCACCGCATATTATGTAAGGATTATTTAGTAGGCATAGGTTAGCTCTCTGTTAAACAGAAACATATTACAGATGGAGTGCATTCATACATAACAGCAAAGTGCCTGCAGTTCTGATTAAATAAAAAGAAAGGTGCAAAATCATGGTAATTAATGTTTCTGTAAGGAATAAAAGTAAGCCGGAGCTTCTGGGCAGTTTCTATAGGCATTCTATAAAACAGAATAAATGTATACATGTGGGTGGGTAGGTGGATGGGTGTGAGAGAGAGACAGACGGAGAGAGAGAGAACACAGACAGAGTCAGAGAGACAGAAGGGGGGAAAAATGTTTAGGATGCATGCTGCAAAAGTATTTTTGGACAAGAGGAAAAATAAAGATCGTAGTTCAGATTAAACTGCCACACAGTCTCCACATGTGATCTGCTCATTATATATTTATTGTTTCTTGACTATTGAAAAATGATCACTATCACTGCTATTATCACCCAACTTTCAAAAAAAAAAAAAAAAGAAAAAACACTGAATACATGTTACCTACTGCATTATCTCAACAGGGCAGGTTATATACTGTACATAGTTAAACATACAACAATGAGACATCCATATAGCCTGCTCTCATTTCCCAGCTTTTCATTTTCACACAGAGCAGCTAGGTGTGCCAGATTCCTTTTCTCCTCTCCTTTGGCAAGAGGGCAAGCAAGCAGTCCTTTCAGGAACTGGTGCCAGTGCCACCCATGAGTCAGCCTGATGTATTTAATGCTCCATTTGTTAGAGGCTAAGCACATTACCCTCACAGTGCCCTAACCTCTAATAGCTTGGTGCCAGGGAGCCCAAATCCGGTCCTGAACCTGAATGACTACTCCACATTTTACTGCAGTGTCAGTTGTCTCTAATACATACATTAGGTCCAGGCATCACAGTGTATCATTTTAGCATTAGAGTCTGGTATTATGAAATGTATCTTTATCAGAATATTTCTCATTTTCCTGTAATGCATCAAAAAAGGGAATGAAAAATTAGACATGAATTTGAGGTGCAAAAATTTTATGTTTTCATCATTTTGTACTAAAACTGGAGTAAAAATATAGGTGCTTGTAATATGGTGCACAGATCTGACATATAGCTCTTGATGTTCAGGGTTAAATTTAAATCTACATTGCCTGGTTACCAATCTCCGCAGTTGCACCCAGGCAGGACTAGGAAAGATTGATGATTGTGATTGTGAGATTAATCCTGTAATGTTTACAAGACTCCTGAGCTGAAACCTGGTTGGTCATATCATGCTATCCAGAGAAGGCCGCTTGGCTTGCCAGGGTAATTTCTTCTGATGCAGTAAATAACTAGGCATAATGAAAATACTCTGATGTATTCTACTGCCTGATTGATGCTCTGCATGCGATACGGCAAAGCAGTGCACTTCCTATCACAAATTTACATATACAAACCAGCAGAAGAAGCATGATAATGTCAGCATCCTCCAGAAGCCCTAGGATGCTACACAATTTTATAGCAGTTATGAATTACTGTTGACCTTTCTGGCCTCTTATACCAGTATGCTAGACTCAAGCATATTGAAAGTCATCAGTCTGAAGCAGTCATTCTTTAAATAATTATGGCTATTTGTGTGTGGGAGGATAGTGTTTCTTTTATTGTTAAAAATTAGCATTGAAGAATATCACTGCTGTGATTCAATGGCCAATCTGTTTTAAGCATATATTTTAATGGAAACAGAGGAAAGGATGATTTGAATTCTTCAGACTATTTTTATAATGCAAACAATACCAAAACATGGACTTCCACAATTTAATACGTAATGAAAGAGCATAGCTGGTGTCCTCGTTTCAACACAGATTTTTTTTTTTTTTTTTTTGATGCAGGTTAAAAGGTCTTAGCACTACCATTTAAACTAAATTTCTTGCTGGATATTACAAGTTAATAATTTGCAAAATTAACAGGAAATATTCAGTAGTGGTATAAAAGTCTTTCAAGTACAAATATAGATTAAATCTTTGAAATCATGTAGATGCATTAGTTAAAGGAGCTTCCATATCTCATACTAAATATTTGAATAATCAGGCTTTCAGAACATCACTAAAACACAGCTCCTTATTATCATTTGCATTTTAATGTCCTTAAAATTATTACACTAAGGGAAATGTTTTTGATACATTACAGCATTTCCTCTAAATGTGTGATTATGTTAATGGGTTTTCAATCAGGATCCTAGCCTGACACCATAGGAAAATTTATGCAAAGTTCATACCCTGTCAGGGCCTTTAATCAGGACCATTTATTAGACCCCTGCCTTCTTTGATGGTTGCTGCTCCCTTTATTAAATATACTGACTTGGCCATCTGAAGAAAAGGACAATAAAAGGTTACTGGGGATGAAAGCATGAATGCTATTTGCTCATGTTTCCTTTACAGACACTTCTTCAATAATTAAGGAAGGGCTTTCTTTGGCCTTTTAGGCTTTTGAAGTGCATATCAAACATAACACTTAGTTCTTGTTTTTATGGAATGTTTAATGCACAGATTTAGGCTTAAGCACAAGTAAACTAACTTCAAGGTTGCTAACAGAATTCATTTAAATAATTTTCACCAAAAAATCACAGCAGTCACGTATGTCTACTGACAAGTCGAGCTATATTTAACTGAGGCAATTAAGCTTACTGTAATTTAGGAGAACTATTAAAAATAATGTTTTTTTTTTTACCTCTTCTTTTTTTTTTTTTTTCCTAATGCTGGTCATTTTTCTAGCTTTTTTTTTTTTTTTTTCCCTAGGAAAACCTTAGCATCACTGAATCTGACAAAAACAGCTTTCAATGTGTGAACTGCTTCCTGGAGCTTTCAACATGTATGTTAGTTATCTCAAAAATTAGTTAATACACTGCTTAGGAAGTTATAGGAGGGTTGATACTGGCATGAGTGACACTATTTTTTCTCCAGGATTGCATGCAGAGAAAAACACAACAAACTGAAGATCTGACTAAGTAGTATTGACAACCTGGGGTTTGGATACAAATTCAATATGAGAAAACAGACTCACTTCAATGAAATACAAATAAACAACGAATTCTGTTTTAACATGTCTAAATAGGTAGTAGGTGACTGACAGGCTTGGGTCTCATAGGAAAGCCATTAGTAGAGCATTTGATAGGAAAACGTTTGATTTGAATGCAAGTTGCGTTTCCCCTCAGGGGGTGATCTGAGTGGTATACTGGGGATTCACAGGCGCCCTTTTCACTAGAAAATGCCTGCTGGGCTGTATCTTGGTAAATGAAATTTGTAGGATCCCCTAATACTAACAAGTATATAACTATATCATCTATTTAGAAGGCATGCTAATTATATTGGTTCACTGATGTTCATTTTCTCATCCTGCAAAAATATATTAAAAAGTTTTAATAATGAGCACCTGGGTCAATTCTGTGTCCAGTCTGGGAAAAAAAATAATACTTCATTAGTTTAATTATCAATATTTATTGCTCTGAAAAAAGGAATTCATTATTTTTCCCCACAAGCAATTGGTAAATGTTCAGTGAAAAGAAAGGATTACAGCAAGAAATTAGTTACATAAATGCTGCTGAACAGATCTAGAGTAAAGTTTTAAGCTAAGAAACTTCAAACTGCACAGTTATCTGGCATTTTTTCCCAGATACTAGACTACCACATAGAAACTGTATTTTAAATATTATCACAGCCATCATAAGCATTTGTATAAGGAATAATCTTTAACAAGTTATTCAGATGAAAATTGAAACATCTTTACTAGTGTTTAGATTTCTACATGCTTTGTGTGCATGTCTTTAGATGGTAGATGCTTTTGCAACAAATGAAATGGGTATCTAAATTGCACAGCACAAAATATTGGTATATTCTAGAAAATAAGGGGAGATTTTTTTTTTTCACATCAGAATCTTAAAGAAAAGTTATTTAAAGTATTATTTTATACACTAATATGTGGTTCACATATACGCCCTCTAAATTTTAATTTGTTTCAATCACAAAGCAAAAATAATAATAAAAAAATTCAAATAATATGGGGCCAAGCTCAAAATAAGGGAACAAGGCACTAAGGAGTTAATGTTCAGAGATGAAGGTTGGAGTTAGGGATTGTTTATGACACAGTAATGCTGCTGAGAATAATCTTAGTAAAACAACCCTTCAAAATTAGTATTATGTTTAATTGTATGCATGTGTTTCTGATATATCTCATCAGTGGTATGCATCATTTTATCTTTCTGTTTGTCCACACAAAGAAGCAGGCAGACTAAATGAACCCGGTAATGCCTGATAGTTTGAAAGCAGAGAATGCACGGTATGCAGCTTAAAGCACATCAAAGAAAATGTAACAGGACCTCAGTATGTCTTCCTATTATACAACACGTTGTTATTAAGTAGAAATACTATTTCTTTTATTTATGCAGTTTAGTAGATCAGAAGATACCTTTCAGAATTAGTAATTACTAAAAGAAAAAAAAATCCTTCCAATGCAGTAGAAAAATAAAATAAAAAAAAAAAAGAAATTTTATACTTCCTTGAATAAGGAAAGCAGGAGGATATTAATTCATGTAAAACATGGTTTATTGGTTTATTCTGCAGTAAAGTACCCTGATTAGCTACATGGATCAGGTGTAAGGACATTAAAGGGGATAAGGTGGCTTCTGAACATATATGAATGTATAACATGTCATATAAATATATATCTGTAGCTGTCTGTATTGCTCATGCGCATGCACACACATTCTGCATATGTTAGGCCTTTCTGAGAAAGAGGCAAACAATATAGATGAAAATCAGCATCTGCAAAAGGCAGCAATCCCAGGGTTCCATCTGAGCCAATCACTTAACATATCATTCATAATGCTAGCCTGCTCCCATCATCCTCACCCTGTCACTGGCATCTTTCTTCATTTTCTTCTGCTTCTCAGTTCCAAGAAAGTGGAACCACTGTATCATTTACTGTCCACAACCTAAGCTGCTGATTTAAAGGCTGATTTTTTATTTTCCATAATGTCATATAACTATCCTTTCTGCTTTCCATAAAAGTTAAACTTCAGAAAGATCTTTGGTAATTTTAACACTGAAAACGTTACAGGGAGCTCTTTTTTTTTTTTTTTCCTCTCTCCCACATTCTCTTTCCTTCATGATAGATTTTATAATTACAAGCTTTAAAAAAATCTGGTATATGGTTCTCCCCTTCCTTTTTTTTTTTTTTTTTTTTTTGTCTTCCAGGGTTATACAACTAAGTCATGGAGGAAAACTTAAATGTTAGCTTTTATTTATGCTCAAGGAAATTTCTAAATTCATAAAAATAAGCTGATATAATTTTTTTCTTTAATGAGAAGACATATGACATTTTTTAAGCATATCCCCAAAATGCTGATAGTTATATTGCTTTTATTAATGATTCCTAAAAGCGAATACAGTGTTTTTTTCTTTTTTTCATTATTATTATTATTGTTGTTGTTATTATTATTATTATTGTTACAGTGGACAGTGATGACTCTGTGTCTTAAAACCTAATCACTAGTGCCTATTAAATTTGGGTTTCATATGTTGCTGGAGGTAGAACTGATTATCATAGTGAATGAAATACTTGTTTGGTGTATTCCCAGAGGGCAAAAAGTCATTCTTCAAGGTGATGCATCTCATTTGAGGAATACATTAACAATTGAAGGCAGTTAAAAATACATGTGAACTCCCAGTGAGGCAAATCTGAGGTTGACCACATATATTTACTGACTGACTCTTGCCTCTTTCAGGGGAGAAAACTGTGATATGGAAGGCTGGTTTCTGCAACACATGAGACCTTAATTTACAACTCTAATGTGGCAAGTAGATCATAGCTGCTTAGAAAATATTTAGGATTTAACGCTCTGTATGGGTTTTAGATGCTTTTTGTATCTTCGAAGGTTAAAGAAAAAGTATGAGAAAAGATAAGACTCAACAGCATTAAAGGTCAAGTTTGTGATAGAAATTAACTTCTCATTTCAAGGTTGCGTGATAAAATAAAGAATAAGACAGATGCATTTTTTGAAACCATGCTGAGATCCACAGTGAAAAGTTTTATACAATAGAAAATAGGACACAGGCTATATAAAACCCAGCATTATTGCTATGAAAGGCAATACAGAATGATTGTATTAATTGCAGCAGCGCCCTGACTGGATAGGGTGATACGCAGGATATCCTATACGATGATGAAACAGATTGCTGTAACAAATGCCATTTTTTCTCCAAATTCTTTTTCAAAACATTTGATATTTTAGTGGAAAGTAAAGCAGAACTAAAAATAAAATCAGGATATCTGAATTGCTCAGGTACGGCTGAGCACAAAGCACATGAAACATGAAATGTAAAGCAATGATATGTAAAAAAAAAAAAAAAAAGACAGTATGGTATTTCAGTTTGTTTTTGTCATCAAATAAAAGTCATATTCTGCCATGTAGCTTTTTATTGCTTTGAAAAGAAAAAAGAATGATTTTCAAAAGGTGTAAATGTTTTCCTTTTGATTCACAAAGAATCCTAATTATGAATCTCCCTGAAAGTATATTTAGACAAATGTAAAGGTTTGCAGAAGGGAAAATAGATCAGGCCAGAATGTTTTTCATCCCCAAATAGTATCTTCTTCCAAATGCAAGAAATGGTAATTTTTACCGCACAATGTAAGTATATGAATGCATTCATATATTTTCACCCTTATACAACCACCATCACAGTGAGAACCTGCATGTATTTGTCTGAGACAGCATAATACAGCTGACATATGTATTACTATCAAAAAAGTTTCGAGCCAAAAAACAAAAACAAAAAACAAAACGACCACACTGATATGCTCCTCCTGGCCCCAAAATGTTGGCCTATTAAGAGCAGCTCTATTCAGGCAGCTAAACTGTGGCTAATATTACGGCAACTGTTCTGTGCCATAACCCAAGCCATCAGTTACATTATGGCTGAAACCTTTTGAGATCAGTTCCTCTGTATAGTGAAGATATCACGACATTTTACTGCAGTGTATCAAGCCATACATTTCTTGAAGCACTGTTAGCACTGCTGCAAGATTTCAGGATATCCATGTTCAGGAGGCAGCAGCTGAAGGCACTGGAAGGTAGGGCAATATAGAAATAGGATAAGGAAGAAAAGGGACAGAATTTTGCCAGAAAACACCCCCTCTCACAAAAGGTATCCTTTACTCAGTCCATAATCCAAATTGCTACACAAGAAATCCTGTGCTGAGCCTATGGATCTGACATTATATAGAGAGCAAAGCTGCATGGGGCTGGGGAAGCCAGCAATTACATAAGAAATATGGGGCTGGAAAGCCTGAGGATTCAGCACTGAGACCGATGAGATAGGATTTATACAGGAAGCTCTGGCTGCAAGTTTGGTTAGCCAGACATGTGAAAAGGAATATAGTACTTGGCCAGAAATTCCTGAAATGGACTGCTGGGGAATCAGGAGATGCGGCAGAAAGAAAACACTAACCCAGCTGTGCCTTTGGAGAGAGAGAAAGCTTCATGGAGTGACTTGCTGGAAGGCAAGGGTAGATTTTGTTAAAATTACTTCACTGTGGAGTTACAAGTCTAATAGGCACCTAATGCAGAACCACAGGATCCAGAGCCATAGAGGACCATCACAGAGAGGCATGGACCGCAGTCAGTGAGTGGTACTCACAGGTTGGATGTATGCAGGTTTCTTGAAAGGATGCATGATCTCGCTTTCAAGACTGACAGAAAATCTGCCATGTATTTTCTTTTTTAATTGTCATCATGATTTGGAATTATTCCTAGAGACAATAACACTGCCCAGCTTCTTTTACAAAATGATTAACTGAAGAGCCTTGGGTCCTAACACCTTTTTCCTCTGTCTTCCCCCAATTCCTTTATTATATTTTTTTCCTCTCTCTCTAGTGTTTCCTACATCTGTGCTGTGATAGCAGCATCTACATTCTTGATAAAGAGTTTTGCTAACACGGAATCAAAATTTGAAATTCAGGGACAGACTGAAAAAGTCCCTTCATCATATCTCAGCATAAACCACTCATTTCTGTGATCTGTCCATAAGCCCAATTTTATGACTTGTTAACCTCATAGACTCAAGCTTTTTAACCAAAATATCTGTTAGTAATAAGTCAGTTGGCTGCAAGAAGTCCCTGCTCTCTGCCTAATGTTTTCATCAACAAAGTCTTTCCTACTATTAAAATATTAACAAACAAACAAACAAACACACAACTTGATGGCAATCACTACCTCTTAGGAAGAAAATTTAGTGGCGTTAACTATACTTTTGCTCCTTCTTATAGTTATATTTCTACCTGCTCTGTGGGTAAAGGCTCAAATTAACTATTCCTTTTTTTTTTTTT
>VXAA01004868.1:396897-409397 GCA_013399115.1 Anseranas semipalmata
TTTTTTTACTTCAAATGAACATCATTCTGTCCTGTTAGTAACTCTCTGGTTCTTTGTCCACACTCTTTTGAAATATTTGGAAATTATTTAGAGTCTTCCAGTCCATTGGAATTTGCCCTGTTTTCCATTTCTTTATGGTTAACATTTATGGTTTAGAGACATTCTGAGTAGTTCCTACGTGTGAGATATCTTGGCCAGTTAGCTCAAAAATGTTTAATTCCAGCAAAAAGCTTTTCTACAGAGGGTAAAGTTTCAATTACAACAGCATCACATGGGACAGATACATCCCTCTGTTTTATTTCAAATAAAGAACTGAAATATCTACTGAACATTCCTGTCTCTATACATCAGTATTTGATCAAACAAACCTAACGGTGAACCTATCCATGCTACCAATGAGATTTTTAAAGCATTCTTACTACTTTTAATTCTATGGGCAATTGATATTTCATTGAAACCTTTGGCTTTCCTTTACTTCTCCTACAGGTTTTAACTTGCAGCTTATATCTACTTCCATTTGTTTTTCCATTTTTCTTTCCATCATATACTATTACTTGTTTTATTGTTGTGCCATAGCAGCTTAAAGCCAAGAAATCCAATATAACATTTTTTTCTTGTCTCCCAAGTTCTAATTTCATTGATATCTATCAGGATATCCTTGATAAATTTTCTCTTGTTAACACTTCATAAATTAAATGTGCATGCAAGTCCTACCAACAGTTGCTGTAGATTTGGGAAAATCAGCTGTTTTAATAATGGTGAGTAATACTAAAGCATTTATATTTTGAAAATTTTTAAGACAGAAAATCACTTTATTTATCAAAAAGATGCCTGATATCAAGTTATCTATATTTGATTAAACATTTTATAAATTATCTATTATCTTTAGAAACTCAGATAGCTTTAAAATTGGCTGCATGAAATGGCAATCAAATAACCACGTTACATTCTAATGAAGCAATTTTTCTTTTTAATGACTGTAGAGCACTTTGTGCTGCTTCCTGTTGTGATCAGTCATTGTGTGTCAGATGCCCACCTGCAACACCATCAAAACTTTGTAGCAGGTGCAACTTAAGTCTGCAAGTACCAAAGGCTTTGTGACTTTCAGTAATGTCTGACTCAAACAATCTCTGATGTATTTTGTCACCTTGGGTATTCCATTACATGGTTTGCTTACAAAATTGGTTTTAAATGCTAGTTTTAATTGTCTGTTCATATGATAAATCCTGTCAAGTTTAAGCCAACACACCACTTCATATTTCTTCTTATACACGAGTATCTTCTCTTGTGAGTCCTGTAGCACTTAACATTAATAAATACACAATAGAAAAGCCTCTGTGGTTGGATTTAGCATATGTGGGATACCAAGATAAGTTTTTGAACATGTGTATTTTGTATCAGCGGTGATCTCTAGTTTTGGAAGCCTTCTACTTGGAATCAAAAGGAAAATTTTGTGGACTCTGACCAAACCACTTCTTGCAGATGAACTATTACATGTTAGTTTTAAATTAAGCTAAACAAGCCCTGAAAATATTTTTAGACAAAGTTTTTCATTCATAAAACAATTAAAATCAGTTTAATATTCAAACATTCATCCATTATCCCTTTTAATCTGTATTCTGCCAAACAGACAGATACATCTGTACTCATCACTCTGGTGTCCATTCATCTTAAATTATGCTTTCTGCTCCTCACTTGTTTGACCATGCTAATCTTCGCAGGAAGGATATATCCAGAGGAAGGAAGACTGACAGCTTCGTGACTGTCTCTGCTGAAGGCAGACTTTTGCAGCAAACTTATTTCATACATTGTTTTAAAGTATAAATATGTCTTTGCCATCTGCAACTTGACTCAGGGGCTGCTCCCACATTTTCTTTAAATGGATACTTTCAAAAAATACTTTCTTCCAAAATTGCTGCATGTTTTGTTCAGCACTTCAAAAAGATAATCGCTACTGTTGAAACAAAGGTTTATATGACTATTTTTTTCTAACTTCCTAACGTTAAAGTACTTTGTGTGTGTGTGCTCACACGTTTGGGTGTCTGTGCAGGTTGGAAGATTTCACAGATGACAATTTCACATGTCATAAACATTCCCATCCCACAATGCTTGATCTGTGACTGTCCCAAAAAGATACACTCCTGCCAACTTCTTCAAAGCTGCCACATATTCAGAGAGCTCTTGCCCTTCTAGCTGATTTCCCTAGTGTAGTTTGTATCATTCTGCAATAATGTTTGTTCTAAGAACAATATATCTCCTCAAAACATCAAGCTTTTAACCCAGTTTTTTTATGGTGTCTGTCAATACTCAGTCAACATTTCTCCTAACTCTGGTCACAGAAACTACCTTATATTTTTCTTCAGTAGAAATTCATGAGGAAACAAGCCTTGAAGTTTTTCATTTTTACCAAATAAAGCTATTTTCATAGTCTCTCGTACAGACAGGTTGATTCTTCTTTGTATACTCTCCCTGATGTGATTCTTTGGGGGCATGACAAACCAACAGAGCTCTTAACTGATTCAGACCAGTGCTGGATTCCTCACCAAGTATTCAATTCTGTATACTGAGGGGAATCTTAAAGCTCCCACTGAGTCTTCCTAAGCAAAATGCAAGCTTAACAGAAAGTCATTCCTAGGAGAGGTCCAAAAGAATTCAAAGAAGAAAAATGGCTCTGGATACAACTTCTGTAAACACTGCCCGACCTAATTAGAAGCATCACAAGTAGCAGGAAAGTTTCATTTCTAGATCAGTAGTGTTCCCAGTAACTCAAGCACCGGCAGGAGCACAGATACAAATTCTACCTAATGCATTCCTTCATTTTCATTCAATGGTTTCCAAAGCCAAACTCACCACCTAGCTCCCTGGAAACACAAATCACTTTTCGCCCATTAGGTCCCTGAAGAACACTCATCCAGCCTTCTTCCCTTTATCCTTCCTTTCCTAAGAAGTCCTACCTTTCTTAGCTTAACTCTCCACCCAGACCATTAGGGATTTTAGAACCAAGAGTAAATAATTTCACAGAATCACAGAATCACAGAATTACAGAATCATTTAGGTTGGAAAAGACCTCCAAGATCACCTACTCCAACCTATGACCTAACACTACCAAGTCCTCCACTAAACCATATCACTAAGCTCTCTCTGTCTTAAGACATCTAAAAGTCTTTTGAAGACCTCCAGGGATGGTGACTCAACCGCTTCCCTGGGCAGCCTGTTCCAATGCCTCACAACCCTTTCAGTAAAGAAGTTTTTCCTAATATCTAACCTAAACCTCTCCTGGCGCAACTTTAGCCCATTCCCCCTCATCCTATCACCAGGCGTGTGGGAGAAGAGACCAATCCCCACCTCGCTACAGCCTCCTTTAAGGTACCTGCAGAGAGCGATAAGGTCACCCCTGAGCCTCCTCTTCTCCAGGCTAAACAACCCCAGCTTCCTCAGCTGCTCCTCGTAAGACTTGTTCTCCAGACCCCTCACCAGCTTCATTGCCCTTCTCTGGACACGCTCCAGCACCTCGATGTCCTTCCTGTAGTGACGGGCCCAAAACTGAACACAGGACTCGAGGTGTGGCCTCACCAGAGCCGAGTACAGGGGAACAATCACTTCCCTAGTCCTGCTGGCCACACTATTTCTGAAACAAGCCAGGATGCTGTTGGCCTTCTTGGCCATCTGAGCACACTGCTAGCTCATATTCAGCCAGCTATCAAGGTTTCTAGTGAAACAGCCCTAACCAATTTTTTTTATGAACGGAGATTTTTTTTACATGATAGTAATAAAAAAAAAAAAAAGAAAAAAAATTAGAAATAAAATCTTGGTCTTCTTTCAGACTAGATGTGACAGGCCAGGTAGGTAATATTTATACTACACATGCGCAAGCCCTGACACTCTTTCATAAGGCATTCTGGATATTTTACAACAGACCTATTATTTGAAAAATAATTTGCAATTTTGAATCATATATTCCTATCTATAACATTATTATTTTTTTTCTTTTGTGCACACACGGAAAATCTCAATAAGCAAGCCACTGTAAAACTTGTAAGTATAAAAAGAAATATTTCTCTTCGTATGGATTCAATATATAGAGTAGCATTTCTTTCTACTGTTGAATATAGTGATTAATTCTAAAGTATGCTAGGTAATCCTGAAGGTGACAAATCTGAAGCTTTGTAGCTTTGTAAATTACTTAAGAATCATTTAACTTGATTAAATTATTTATATGTTATTTTCAGATGACAAAGTTATCCAAATCATCTAGAACACTGTCAACTTTAATGAGTTAAGGTTATTTTACCATTTAGCTTACAAGTGAAAATCAATAGATAAGCTTTCTCTTTAGCTTTCATTCAAGTTCAGACATGTTGGAAGCTGGGGGACTTAAAGTTTATTTGTGGTCCTATCATTCACAGTAAAAATCTCAAGAGGGTTACTACAATTTTACCTTTGCTTGACCTCTAAGTTTTACTAGTTTGAGGTTTTAGGATGTCAAATATATGTCACACCTGACCTTCTGTTGTCAAACAGTTTTTGAGATATTGTGCATAAACTTGTCTTTTAATGTGAGTAGTAACACGTTTTCCAAATCTTGTGGTATGAAATGAAATGCAGATTTTTGATTTAGCTGGTATAGCTGTGGACTATACTGAGCAAGTTAATATTTGTATCAGGAACATGAAATGCATAGCTTAAACATGTAAGACCTAAATCTTCTCCCCTTCTCTCCCTTAAAGACTTCACTTTTCATAGACAACACCCTTCAACATTGGCAATGCTGCTTCAGTATGTCCATGGAAAAGTTGTTGCATACCACTGGCTGGGCTGAATCTTCTCAGCTTAGCAGCAAGAAATGTATTCCCTAGCCTGGAGGGAATCCTTGGTCTCTGAAAAGGATGGAATACATTCCGTATTAATGACTCTTCATAAGTAATTTTTTTATGGGAATGGGAATGCATATGGGAACTACTTGGGAAGACCAGAAGAATAACTACGTCCTTGCAAGAATACAGCTTATTAATACTAATAGCAGCTATGGATGTACTGGTTACCCACTACCAATCTGCTGTCCTTGGAAGCAAAAGAGAACAGATATCAAAGCTAGTTAACAAACTCTCCCTTGACAAATTCAGAAGTCCAATCAGTATATAGAAAAAAAGCAAGGTGTGATTCAAAAGACTTTGCAGACTACTGTCAAATTTTAATCCCACGGTTCAGAGCAAGCTAATTGAAAATGTGGGGAAAAAATCTACAACACTGCCTGTCAGCTGCTGCATTCTAAATCATGTATATTTGATGTCGAGTCTGTACATGACACAGAGACAATATTTGTCACTTGTTGCTCTGGTTGATATCCCTTCCTTGCTCATACACAAGAGAAGGACACCTATTTACTCTTGTAGATTCTTTCTTTTTTTTTTCCCCTTCTCTTTAATTTAATTTTTTTCCTCTATCAGCTAAGCAGTAGCAATGAGGCTCAAACAATGCCTTTCCATTGCTTTTTCTCTCTTAACTATCTTCATGACTTTATTTCTCTCTAGCTTTTGAGCTATTTCTTTTATTACAATGTCCACCTACAACATTGGTGTCCCTCCTCTGGCTTTGTGTCACAGTAGATATCACCATAAATGGCATACTGTCCAGACACTTCTGGACACATAAAGAAAAGACCATAAAGGCAGTTCAGAAACTTTCTGTATGTTCTTCCTTCTATTTTTGTCTATATTATTCTGTTTTGATTTCAATTTTCTACGGTTTTGAAATTTTCAGTATTCTCTTCGACCAGCTCACTTCCACACTTAAGATCCTTTGTTTGACAGCTTTGGTCATTTTCCAGCATTCTGACCCAAGCCACAATTAGTAACATGACTGTGGCCAAATACATGCTGCAGTTGTAATTTTCCATCATTGGCTGTCCCTGCTTTTCACTCCAAAACTGCTATAATCAGCGACTAGAAATACATTGGGAATACTGAGATTGAGAACAGTTTTTGCATTTCTATGGTTAGGTTCAGTCTGTTGTTTTAGGCTCATTATTGCTAAACTACCAGACTACGGTGTAAGAGCCTGGTGATATAACACAGACAAAAGTGGCAGCAGCATGCAGTGACTGTCTTTTTCACCCCAAACTTTTATGCTTTGCTTTTTCCACAGAGGCAAGATGTTAGACTGGTGATGACTTCAAGACACATCTAGGTACATATCTCTGGAACTCAAAATGCTGACGTTAACAGGATTTATATCAAAGCCTGTTGTTTTTTCTAAAGCACTAAAAATATGAAAAATATTTTACATTCTTGCTTGTGATTTCGTTATTTAAGGAGTTTCTGAGAGAAGATATAAGAGTGCTAAAAATAAAGCAAAAATAATTACAATTTAGAGAAATAGACTTCAGTGTTCCTAAAATATATCAACAGTGCCTTAGGTGAAATGACTAATGGCATCACTACTCAGAGGTTTAAACTGTATGTGACCAACACATGTAGATATGGCTTGTCTAAGAGGAATTTTGTCCATACAGTTTTAAACCATCTTCATCTATGTCTTGAGGCATTCCAAATTATGATATGTTGCTTCAGTACATGACTTGAGGCAGGATGAGCTTGATTAACAAGGATGAGCTAGTCACAAGACCAAAGAAGCTAAGATGAATATACTTGGTTTATTATGAAATCATAGAATCATAGAATCACAGAATGGGCGGGGTTGGAAGGGACCTCTGGAGATCATCTAGTCCAACCCCCCTGCCAAGCAGGGTCACCTAGAGCACGTTGCACAGGATGGCATCCAGGTGGGTTTTGAATATCTCTAGAGAAGGAGACTCCACAGCCTCTCTGGGCAACCTGTGCCAGTGCTCTGTCACCCTCACAGTAAAGAAGTGCCCCCTCATATTCAGCCGGAACTTCCTGTGCTTCAGTTTGTGCCTGTTGCCTCTCATCCTGCCGCTGGGCACAACTGAAAAGAGCCTGGCTCCATCCTCTTGACATGCTCCCCTCGGATATTTATATACATTGATGAGGTCTCTCCTCAGTCTTCTCTTTTCCAGGCTAAACAGGCCCAGTTCTTTCAGCCTGTCCTCGTACAACAGGTGCTCCTGTCCCCTCATCATCTTAGTAGCCCTCCTCTGAACTCGCTCCAGGAGCTCCACGTCCCTCTTGTCCTGGGGAGCCCAGAACTGGACACAATACTCCAGGTGTGGCCTCACCAGGGCTGAGTAGAGTATGTAGCAGTTTTGCCTCTTTTTGCAAAAGCTCAGATAGTACTTGAAAAAGAAGCACAGATTCAGGTGCCTATCTCCTTTGGCTGTTTCTTCTTGCTCAGAGGGCATGGTTCAGAGGCACTTTCCCCAGTTAAAAGGTAAAAGCTGTGTATGCTACCTTTGGTTTGCAATGATCAAAGCAGTTGTGATCAACTCAAACGAGTATAAGACAGAGTCAGATTTCTATTTCCAACACTGCCAATGACTGTGTGGTATTGTCCCTTTACCTCTGTCTTCTTTAACCATCTAAAACCAATATGGTTTGAAAAGTGCTTTTATCTATACACAAAGGGGAAGCAGTGTAATATTTATGGGAAGCCTTTTCATCCAGTTTATATAGCACATTGCTGGGTTGTGCAATATAAGATTTTATCTTCACAATGATACACTGATTTACTTCATCAGTGTTTTTAGAGTCTTCCATTATATTAACAGTAGCTATATGGACTTTGAATGTATGACTTGGGAAAGAGACTTTGCCTTCAGCTTGGCAAGCCAGCTGGCCTGCTACACTTACGTACTACAGTTTCAGCCATGTGGTATCAGGTGCCAGAGTCTTGGAGAAGCAGTAACATCTGACTAATACCACTTCTTTCACACATTTGGGTCTTGCTAAGTCTAGCCAGAGATGAAAGCATTGTTTGTGAGCCGCACTCTGCTGGTAGGCACCCTTACTTGAGTGTTTGGGGTCACTGAAGCCCTGTGGGGAATGGGAAGGGAAGAAAAAAACCCACTCATGTCCGTTACCAAACTTAATTGATAAATGGCAATTAGCAGTGCTAAGACAAGTGCCTGTTACCTTGCAATATCATAGAACTCTAGTGTCAGCGGAGAAACACCAGCTTACAGTACGACCTTCCAGTTGGGACAGATCATCTTGTGCTCTGGCTACTGGGAGAAGGCAGGTAACAGCATATTTGAATTGGGTGCTTTTTGCTTCCCAAGACTGGAAGAGAAAAGGCATGCACTTGCATTTGGGTTTCTGCCTCAGCTGGAAGGCTATGTGGTTAATCGCAGCTTACTGTGTAAGACCAGAGTCCACTTGTACAAGGGCTATTCCCTGTCTCCATTCCTGCAATGGAGCAGGCACCAGTCTCAGCTTGCAGGCAGCCCTGTAAGCTGATACTTCCCAAGAATGGGAACAGATCTTAGCAACCCATCCCTCTGATGCAGTTAGGAGAAGCTCCCCACACAACCTCATCTGTGCCATAGATTTTGTCTAGTGAGCTGCCTCTGTGCCTGAGAGGCAACAAGGACTGGGCTGGGTGGCTCTGCATCTGGGGTTCAGGGTTTGACAGTGTCAGACAGGGATTTAATAGTGTAGCCAATGTGCAATGCCATAGTGTTCTGAAGTCTTTTGCCTCCTTGTTTTTGTCTAGTGGTAGATTTATTTGGTTTTCCCTTTTAACAGTCAGGTTTTGTTTCTGACCACAGGAAAGTTTGGGGATTTCAGCCATGTTTGCAGGGGTGATTTTGAGGTAGCTGGATTTGCCCCATAACATATTTCTGTAGCAAGTTAATGCTGGCCAGTAAAAAAAAGTCTTGATTTTATTTAAAGCTGAAGCAGGCACAATGGAAGCATTAAAAAAGGAAGAAATGTCAGAAGATTTGCTCTGAAGTTCTATGCAGAACTGGGTTTTGTAGCACTCATGGCATATCCTGTAGCAATGCACAGGTAAAACTTGTCTTTTTCAGTATGGACAGTGTTGAAAGTGCATATAGTTACACTGTAAATGCTACGTGTTGCCCCCCCCCCAGTCTTGGACATTTGGGCACTTTCTTTTCTTTTCTTTTCTTTTCTTTTCTTTTCTTTTCTTTTCTTTTCTTTTCTTTTCTTTTCTTTTCTTTTCTTTTCTTTTCTTTTCTTTTCTTTTCTTTTCTTTTCTTTTCTTTTCTTTTCTTTTCTTTTCTTTTCTTTTCTTTTCTTTTCTTTTCTTTTCTTTTTCCTTTTCTTCTAAGACACATTTCTGTTTTCCTTGATTTGTGTCCATATTTAGAATGTGGAGAAACCATTTCAAGGAAATAATCAAAAATATGTGGAATGAAATGATTTTGCTCAGCTCCACTTATATCCCTAACATATGTATTTTGATAGATCATAGAGGCTTTGTCTTTGGACAGATATGCATTCAGGGCTTTATAGCTCCTACTTTGAATAACTTGCAACCTGATGAACAGTTAAGGCACTTGGGGAGAGAATGAAAAACTATCATCAGAGATTCACAGATGAAGAACTGAAACATAAAGGAATTAAATCATTTGTCCAAGGCTAACACAAAGAAAGACTTCTAAAACCTGGCAGAGACTGGAGTTTGTAATGCAGATTTTAACAGTCTCGGTGCTGCATCTTCCTCCCATCCCAGCGAGATCTGATTTTAATCCTGGTCTCTGTCCCACAACTCCAGTGGGAATGTGATCTTTCTGGGAGCCAGAGTTAAAGATGTATTCCAGCAGCATGCTGTGCTAAGTTGTGGTCAGCCAATCGAATATCAAAGGGATTAAGTCTGTGAATCATTTAACGGGAAATTTCTCCTGCCTCAGTAGCATTGATGTTTTAAGGTGTGAAATTCAAGAACGGCTTAGTTCTCCTTTGGTCAGACAACCACTCTGTAGCCTCTGTTATCAAGAGGCAGTCAAGAAGATCCCCTTGGGTCATGTGGCTGCTGTACATTTTTGTATTACCATAGTAGGCTAGTTTTAACTTGCAGGATGTAATCCTATTTACTTCACATGTGGTCTGTGCCCAGGGAGCATGTGCTCCAGTTATTATATGCATTACCAGAGTACCCAGCAGCCCAAATAATGGACCGGGACACGACTGTGTTATGTGCTACATAAACATATAGCAAAACAATGCCCTCCCCTTCAATCAAAGGTTTTATAACTAAACACAACAGATAAATTTCACACAAAGGGGGGTGGGAAACAGCATAATAGACTGGCATCAGGATGCTTGCAGCCTGTTGTCAACGTTTTTGTTTGTATTGATGACCATTTTGAAAGAGAATTTTCAAAGAGATTAAAGAGTTACTTAAAGTCAGGGGAAACATCTCCCACGTAGCAGGAATAGGTGGAAGAGTAAATGGCAGAAAATATAGCAAGTAGGCAATGAGAACCGCCTGTTGGAATCAGGGGCAGTTGGAAAGTAGAAGTCCGTCTCTCCTTACTGAATAGGATAAGAGGTAAGGGGCACAAACTGAAGCACAGGAAGTTCCGGCTGAATATGAGGGGGCACTTCTTTACTGTGAGGGTGACAGAGGTTGCCCAGAGAGGCTGTGGAGTCTCCTTCTCTGGAGATATTCAAAAGCTACCTGGATGTGATCCTGTGCAACCTGTTCTAGGTGACCCTGCTTGGCAGGGGGGTTGGACTAGATGATCTCCAGAGGTCCCTTCCAGCCTCAACCATTCTATGATTCTGTGATAAATTAAGTTGGAAAGGGATAGCCCAGAGAAAGAATTTTGAGACTAATAACAACTTATATTTAATTGAAATACAGAAGCGAGGGGTGATATTGTTAAGATGTAGTCCAGCATCCTTGGTTACAAGTTGGAGAAGAATGCATTCATCAGGTTTTAAGAAGAGGTACAGGCGAGGACAAGATTTTTGGTGTTGTTGCTGTTTTTTTTGGGTGGTGGTAGTATTTTTTTGTTTGTTTGTTTGGGAGATAGTAGGAGACAAGAAATAATGTTTTAGAGGTTAATCTGCAAATACACAATGGGGAGAGAAATCAAGGCTGGAACTGGAGAATGTGACCAGATTATGGGCATGAGTTGCAGGCAAGATCCCGTTCTCGTTCAGAGTCACCAAGAGAGAAAGTGACAGGAGAAATTTCAGATGCATCTATGAAATACTTTTAATAGCCAGTTTATACTTGAGAATCACAGAGTCCGAATGAAAGAATAAATACAGACAAAAAAAAAAAAAAAAAACAGGTCTACAAATCAACAAGTTTTGTGAATGAAACTGCCACAAAACCTGGAGGGAAAAATGTTTAAATATACGTGCCATATTGGGCTGAAGTAGTGAGCTGGTAAGAGACAGCCTCAAATTATAATAAAACTGCATCTGAGACTGCTCAGCTCTGCTTTCCCATTATGAGTTTCACAGCATAACAATGAGGAAAATGTACCCATATCTATGATATATTTTACAAAGCAGGAACTTAAGCAGTCACATTTATTTTAATTCACAAAATAACTATCAAAATGTTAACAGGTCTTGAAGCTGCCAATGTTATATCCAAACACACAGACTTCAGCGATCCAGTAACCCATGAATAAGAAGTATTGTTTATTTTTTTAGCTAAGGTGATAATTTTCAGCCATTGGTCATTCTGAAAGCACAGTGTTTCAAAATCATAGAGCCCCTGGAGTATCCAAGGTGAAACAAAAGCAAATGTTGGAAATTCTCCAATTCTTATGAAATGAAAGGGCTTTCTCTCACCAGCTCTATTTACTACAGAGCTCAGATACAAGCCTTGATTACTTATCCTTCCTCAATTAAAACAAAAATCAGTGTTAAAAATATTCTTAGCCAAGCATAAGGCACGTGACCTTGTAAAAGTGATCTGCCAGTTCTTAAATAGTCGCTGTTTCTTCTGCCTTTGTCATGGTGTAGTTAAATAAATGTTTGCTTTTTTCTCTTCATGTTAGTGATTTTCTAAGGGGCTGCCTCTTTATAGTGTTACTGTAGGTTAGCTGGAATAGCAGATCCTTACTGCACGTACAGTAAGTTTTGAACCTGGTTATAGAGACATATAAAAGTGAATCCTGCTAGGAACTCCACTGCTCATGCTGAGGTTTAAACACTGGAATTGGGTTCCCAGTGGATTTTCACTTTCACAAGTACTTAATGCAGCTTTAGGTGTCCCTAGGGCAATCTGAACTGGCCACTGAATATCCTTTTTAAGGGGAGTGAACAATGGCTTAGTTCCACCTCTCTTGAAATACAGGATTCATGTTTTCCTCTCTTAAAATTTAGTGTTCCTGGAGGCAGTCAGTAGCATTAGAGAATGAGACTGTATTTATCTATCCCAAGGCTAGGTACAATGTAGGTAAGGGCAATCCAAGCTTCCCTATGGTGCTTTGTCAAAGCTTTTTAACCCTAAGCTGAAAGGATAACCACTCTAGAGTATGATTACAATTGAGACTCCAGGCCTATTAAAAAGTTGGGCCTTTAAGATTGGCAAAAGCTTTTGATTACAGAAAATTCTGTGTTACTTTTTATGATGTGCATCTTTGTACTGGGGGC
>VXAA01004868.1:411897-422270 GCA_013399115.1 Anseranas semipalmata
GTTTACTGACTGACCCAAGTCTTAATCTGTCCATTGTTTCAACCCGAAATACCAGTTTTTGATATATCCAGATTCGTTGTAAAGCAAAATGTGCGTGTTCACATGCACACGTACTAACCCAAAACACATGGCTAGTATATCAGTCAGCCATGGGCATGCCCTTTGCAGTGTCCCTTGGCTGTTTGGCTAGCTGCTGTCTCCATGAAGAGTCTACATAGAGCAGATTCTACAGGGTTCCACAAAGAGCGCAGTCTCAGATGGATAAAAGCGCACATACTAATTTACCGGTAACATGCAATTCTCACCACGATGCTAAATCTTTGTTCTGAGTTCATCAACATTAACATTTATTTCCCATAGGCATATGCGTAATGATGAGGTGTAGGATGTTCTGGGAAGTTCTGCAAGGGCTCTAGCAGTGTCGTGTGAAAACTTCCAGTCCCCAGAGCATAAGGGGGTCATTAATCATAGACAACAATGGGGGAGATGCATGCCAGTTCCAAATTCCCACTTAAACTTCCTGCCCCTTCCATCCCATTTTTTTTTCCTGACTCCAAATACTCTCATATTTCACCCCCCCACCCCTTTTCTTGTCCCATCATACCTCTTAATAATGTCTGCACTCTCTCTGTAATGTCTTCTGACTCTGGTGAGAAGTGCTTCCCAACACAACTGACAGCCTAGGTCTGACAGACTAAGGAGCCCCTGGTGGCAAACTACAAGTGCTTACCAGCACGGAAAACTGTCTGAACAGCAGCACACTTGGCTCTGGAGACAGCATAGTTTCCAGCTGAGCTACCAGCTTTATTGCAGAGCCTTCTCTTAATGGCAGACTACCTATAAAGTTCATTGCTAAGAAATATTGGGATGTTGAACCAATTCTGGTCAGACATCACAGTGATGTGGATAGTGAAGAAACAGAGATACACCGGAATAAGTGTGGGAAAGGAATGGCATCTCCAGACCCATTCCACCTGGGAGAATGGGAGATAGGAGAATTTCTCCTATTCCCTCCACAACTGCTTTTCCATCCAAAGTCTACTGTAACCTTCAGTCTATGCTGCAGAAATATGTAACGGAAATGTGCAATGAACATGCTTTGGCATCTGTGCATTTGTGTAACAGATACCATCTTGGATAACTTGCTGTAGATTACACCAGGCACCTCCAGAGCTAACAGCATGAGCTACTACAGCTTGAGAAAACAAACCAATCCCCTGTAGCTGTGGCTGTAACAGACATATATTTCCTGTGGATCCAGCACAGAGGGGGACCTGTAACACATACTCATCACTAGTTTATACATGCACATT
Source organism: Anseranas semipalmata (assembly GCA_013399115.1). Classification (NCBI taxonomy): domain Eukaryota; kingdom Metazoa; phylum Chordata; class Aves; order Anseriformes; family Anseranatidae; genus Anseranas; species Anseranas semipalmata. The sequence goes on from VXAA01004868.1 coordinate 413,211, forward strand.
CATGTGTGAGATTTTTGTGCTTATTGGAACGGGATTCTTTACTTAGTGGAATCCAAGAGAAGATGAATCAAAAACTTAAATAGGATAACATTTATAAAAAGATAAGGCTACTAATGTTACTGAGGTTTCAAAAGACAGGGTAGATTGTAAGAATTAGCTTGTTATAACAGAAATCTACAGCCAATCATTAAAGCAGAATTTTCCAACGTGAGATGTTCTTTTTGAAAGCTATAGGGACTAGAAGAGCTGTTGATCATAGACACAGGTCAGCATTCTTCAAGAAAAGTGTTATACTTGTGAATAAATAAAATAAAATAAAATAAAATAAAATAAAATAAAATAAAATAGTGTTTATATGAGACTTGCATGTGAAAGCCTGCCTGAATTTGTTGGCAGCCTTAATGTATAAAGTGTAGCATTTCATGGAATGGTTTCCAAGGCAAATACTCACAGTAACATCAGTATAATGATCAGCTAAGACTTTTAGATATAGTCTTCATTTTCTTTTTCCTTGAAATCTGAGCAAATATTCAGTTTGGAGGGATATGCAATGCATTATTGGTTTGGTTTTTAATGGTTCAATTAAAGGAATTCCAAAAATATTAGAAGAGCTTTTTCTTTGTCTTAGTCTCTGGTGTTGAAAAAGGAGAACTACTGTTTTGGATAAATATTTTAGTGTTGGACTGAAAGAATGGCCTATTGTGTGCAACCATTATTTTGCAGAGCTGGTGTACGTACAAAATAAAACAATATTGAATGGCGTATACTTAATTCCACAACACTGATTTCTTCTTATCTGTGAATTTGGATGATAATATTCTGAACATTAGTTATTTTGTGGAGTGGAGCCAAGCTCTGAAGTAGACACACCAAAAAAATATTATTCTTGTGAGTTATTAGTCCTCTTAAATCACATGAGACCAGAGCAGAAGCATTTGGAGAAAATTAAGAAAGAAAAAATAATTTTGAAATATGCTTAAAGTGAAATACTTCCTTTTTTCTTTTCCTACACAACTTGTAGTCAATAGGGCCCTGATGTGAGGAGTCCATTTGTAACAGGAAACCCACCCACTATCTTAAATATAGTTTTTAGGAAGCTTACTTGAGTCAACTCAAAATATCATCAGTAACGGAAGTGTCCCTAACAAATGAACACTAGCTTTCCTTGAAAAAAATTGCAAGGCATAAGACAGTTCCTTCAGCTTCAAACTGGCCACTAGACTAAGACTTGACCCTATTGAAAAAAACAATGTTACATGCATTTCACCTCAATGAGAGCATCACCACACAACATGAAATGTCTTAGCACTTTCACTCAGTTTTTATTATCAATATCCACTATGTACCATTTTCATAGACTGTTCCTTAAATACTTCTATGAAAACAGTATTAGTACTTTTTAAATATTTTGATTACTTACTAAAGGCTAAACCATGCATTTAGCTACCATCCTGAATAGTGTACAAAGTAGACCACAGTATATTAGAAAAAGCTCCACACAAGAATTATGCTCTGAGTTATAAATTTAGTTTAAAGATGTATAAAAATCTCTTGAAAACAGATGTGATTTACCTACAGTTTTTGAGGACACCGCTCTGTTTATTCTAGAAAGCATATGGAATATATTAGTCATGAAATTAGCTCCTAGTTTTAAAGGAGTATGCATAATGGCTTGGATGCAGGACTCGAAGGTATACTAAGTAAATTTGCAGATGACAGTAAATTGGGAGGAGCTGTTGACTCCCTCAAGGGTAGACAGGGCTTGCAGAGAGATCTTGACAAATTAGAGAGCTTGGAAACCACCAACAATATGAAGTTTAACATGAGCAAGTGTCAGATTCTGCACCTGGGACGGGGCAACCCTGGCTGTACGTACAGACTGGGGGACAAGAGGCTGGAGAGCAGCCCCAGAGAAGAGATCTGGGGTTGTGGTTGACAGCAGGTTGAATATGAGTCACCAGTGTGCCCTGGCAGCCAGGAGGGCCAACCGTACCCTGGGGTGCATCAAGCACAGCACTACTAGCCGGTCGAGGGAAGTGATTGTCCCGCTCTGCTCTGTGCTGGTGTGGCCTCACCTCCAGTATTGTGTGCAGTTCTGGGCACCACAGTATAAGAAGGACAAAAAACTATTATAAAGTGTCCAAAGGAGGGCAACAAAGATGGTGAAGGGTCTAGAAGGGAAGGCGTGTGAGGAGCGGCTGAGGTCACTTGGTTTGTTCAGTCTAAAGAAGAGGAGACTGAGGGGAGGCCTCATGGCGGCCTGCAGCCTCCTCACGAGGGGAGCGGAGGGGCAGGCACTGATCTTTGCTCTCTGGTGACAGCGACAGGACCTGAGGGAATGGCATGGAGCTGTGACAGGGGAGGTTCAGGCTGGGTGTTAGGAAAGGGTTCTTCACCGAGAGGGTGGTCGCGCACTGGAACAGGCTCCCCAGGGAAGTGGTCACGGCACCAAGCCTGTCAGAGTTCAAGAAGCGTTTGGACAATGCTCTCAGCCACATGGTCTGATTTTTGGGTGCTCCTGTGTGGAGCCAGGAGTTGTACTGAATGAACCTTGTGGGTCCCTTCCAACTCAGGATATTCTACGATTTTATGATTCTATAATATGTGATGTCTAAAGTGAAAGTCTCATGATTTTGGAAACCCTTATCTTCAGGTGAACACTAACATATTGTATTCATCTGTAACATGACACATTTAAGAATTTCATTATCTAGATACTGCTCCATTTATGTGCTTGCATTCCAGTGGCCACCTTGCACACATGTGGTTCATTTTTAAATGCTAGGCATGAGCATTCCTGAAAGAAAAAAAATGATTCAATTCTGAAAGAAAAAAAATGATTCAATTCTGAAAGATGCTAAAATGACCTTGATTTTCCCTAGTTTTGGTGAGAATAACAGTGGGAATAATTCAGTGGGGATCTAGAACAGAGTAATTAGCAAGTGTTCAAATAGCAGCGCTCCGCAGCTTCATTTATAAGAGTCATGTACTCCTAGACAAATAAAAAAGTGCATTCAGTGCACTACATACTTTCTTGTTGATTTTTAACTTTAATTTTTGCACCATTAAAAATAACCAGGAACTTATGATGGAAATAATGACAGTTGACAAGAACTCATAATCCTTCTGAAGCCAGAAATTCATCAAAATATGTTTTAGCAGTAACAGCACAGTATTTTTGTATGAATAAATAAAAATTCTTGTAAAGACACAAGAGATTTCTATTTTGCATGATACAAATAAAACTGTCCTCACAAAATTGTAATCTTGCACAATTTATGGTAGTTTCCCATAAATTACATGGGTATATTGGAAGCTTGTTAATAATTAAAAGTCTTTTACTTTTTCAACTCTCAAATAAGTATTAGAGTAAATAATTTCCAGTCTTCATCTGACATGACATCTAACCAATACAGGCATCACAAAATAAATAATTTATGAAAAATATTTATTTAAAGAGCTGTAATTTACCTTGCATTTACCATATGCCATTCATCCAAGTATCAATATAAAATATTCATTAGAGAAACTCATTAAAACAAACTTATATACAATGAGGTGACGGGCCAACAAAAACCATCAATCATCACAGGGGTTTAAGTTGTTATTAGTGCATATAGATAAACTAATATTTCAAAGTAAAAAATTATGAATATTTTTACTTTTACCCTAGAATCACCAGGGTTGCATTGAAGGTTTTTCTTCACCTGTTTTATGATGCCCAAGTCATCCATGACAGAACACAGCGATCTAATTTATTAATGATGAATAAATCTGATGCAATAATTAATGGGAAATCTATAGCTAATTTTAATGGAAGAAGAGCTAGGCATGTAATGATATTTAAGTTTGGGATAAAAGATCTTAGTGCATGCATTACCAGCAGGGCAATTACTTGTGAATGTATGCAACTCTAGATTAACAGGAGGGTACTAAGCATTAAAATTGTGCAGGACTACCCACGCTCAAAGATAAGGCATCTCTTATAATTCCCAATACACTGCTTTTAAGCTCTACGTCAGGTTAGCAATATGATAGATATGTGGGTAAATAACTGGAAGAGTATATATTATCAATATCTTCCGATGAAGGATAACTAACTATCCTGTGTGCAAACTTTGTAAGGTAAGCAAATAATGTGACTTCAACTCTAAACTCAGAAAGTGTATAATACCACATCAATACATTTGTGGGATTCATGTAGAAATCTGTAGCTTACTTCCATATATAGACTCTTCCATATTCATTAGGAAGTTCTGTTAAATATCTGCTGCACATAGACTACATTTCTACTATGCTGTTGATCTGTGATTAAATGTTCTAATAAAATTAACTGGCTTTGCTACAAACAGAACATCTGGAGCAATGTTTAATTTCATGTCAAACATATACAGGAAGCACCTGTCTAGGTGAAGTAATTTTTAAAAAAATGGCATTAATCCATATGTTGTGGAAATGCATGTCACAGTTGTCACATTAAAAAGCAGTATCAACAAACACAGAAAACTTACTTTGAATTACTTTGGAAGCTAAGTCTTCTAAAATTAACAAAAAAATCATTAATCCAAATGTTAGCATGTCAGTCTGATTTCATGCTGAATAAGATCTCCCTTTTCTCTTCAGATTAAAAATGTCTTTCAATTATTGCATAGTAAAACTTCCAGATGTGAAATTAAGCTACATAATTAGGAGATTAAAAGTACTGATGTGGCTTTTCCTAAGCACCTGTACAAAATAATGTTTTAAAAGACTCTTAAGAGAAATACAATGTATTGTATACATATAAGGAAAAATGCAGAAGGAAAGTTAAATATAGCTGGTATTTACAATTAGGACCCTCACAAGTTTGTATCAGAAGCAATAAGTAAGATAACATGCTTGTTCGGAAGTAAGAAAAATCAAATGATACATGCAAAAAACATTAATATTTTGTGGGATTTTTCCAGTATTTCTTTTCTCCAAGATATTAATACAATGTATACTATATAATTTCAAAAAGAAATTACGAAGCTATAAAGATAATGATAAATATATAAAGAAAGAAGGATATGTGGCATTTGTGAAAGAGTCTCTTCCTTACATTTCTCCATGATGTAACTAACTTTCAATGAACTTTCCACCTAAAGAAGACTTTCAAGGCTGCAAGTAAGGCTGCTTCTTTAACCGAAAGGAAATTTAAGAACTATAAAAAGAAAAAAAAGGTGAAGTTAAAAAAAAAAAAAAAGAGAGAGATTCTTGTTTCAAGGAATATTATGATAGAGGCTATAAAGAAACTTTATGTAAGAAAGGTAATAATTATACATCTCAGTGTCTTAAAATGCCCTCTGCCTCATCTGGTACTGTCCATTGTTAAAGACAAAATAGGTTACCGGCTAAACTTTTATTTGTCCTCTTTACCAGTTAGAGTACTCTTCTGCTTCCCATTTCATCTATTTTTTGATTGTGGATACTATTAAGTGCCATTTTGTTGAATCATTGCTACTGTATTTCAAAACAAAATATTTTGTATCTTAAGTACGTTCTGAATTATAAAGTCATCCATTGGGATGGCCCTTTGAGGTGGATTAAGAGGAAAATTTATCATGAAAAAGTGCAAACAAAACATAAATGCACCCTCAAAGTACTCTGGAAGTAACTTTGGGACTGAAGTTTCTAGATCTTCCTATATTGTTATCAGTAATGTGAGAATAGGAGTATGGGAAAGGGTTTGCAAGGGTCTTCTTGGACAGCCAAAGACATCTTGAGACCTACAAAACCAAATGTAGGGATAATAAGACAAATAACTATAGCAATCTCTGCTTGCATGTCAAGGGGTCTCAGAAGAGACCATGGGGCTTATGCCTTACAAGCTCCTGTTTGCAGGAGGGTGAGAGAACTCCTTGATCTTGCGCGGGACAAGCAGAAAATCATGCTGGAAGCATCAGAGAAGTCAGCAGTACCATATGTGCTGGACTTCCACAAGAGAGTAAGTGGGTTTATGGCCTTAGTCTACCATAATAACCTTGCTGAAACACAGCAAAAGCAGAAAATCTGGTATGATTGACAAGTTTAGGCTTAGACATATGAGGTGGAGCAAAAGGTCATAGTTCTGATCCCAGCTTGGCAGGAAAACTGTAAACAGACTAGGAGGGACCATTTAACAGCATTAGACAGGTCAACAATATTATCTACATCATACAGCTTCCAGAGAGATAGTGGAAGCACAGACTATAGTTTTAAGACTAGCAAGATCTAGCAAGGACAGGAATTTTCTTCACTCTGTGTGGGCACAGTGTGAAATGGGGGTAAAAATCATACTGGATTTAACAGGGAAAACAAACAAAAAAAAAGCCACAGTAGAGGGAATGATTTCCCTACTCCAGGTTTTATCTATGCAGGGAATTCAGAGGAGAGTGGTGCCAAGTTGTGTCACCGATGTTCTCCAGACAAGCTGGGGCAGAACTCAGCAGTAAAACCTGTAAAGCCTTGGCTGAAGCTTGACTCTTCAGTGGTACAATTATAAAGATGCAACAATCATATCAAAGGGAAGGACTGTGTAACTACACCTTGTGGGCTGGATCTAAAGCTGTAACTATTTCTGACTTCTCACAAGTATTTTGTGACAATGTTTACAAATATTTGCTCTGCTGGATACTAAATTGTGCTTCTTATGTAAGGTCAGAAGAAGTGAAAATAACCCATAAAAGATGAAAATATTTATATAAAAGAAAATAATAACTCTCTCAACCATTTTAAATTTTGGATGGCAATTGTTACTGATAATCTCCCTTGACATTTAAAGTCGTTCTCATGGCCCCATGAAAAGCAAATACACTAACAGTCCTAGCACCTCAGAACAACAACAACAACAAAATTACTTTTCTAGTGAATTCTTTTCATTCTTAATGCCTTATCTTCAAAGATGTCAGGCAGCTTGGCTACCACAGATGGGGAATGACAGCAGGACCTCAGCTGGAATTAGGAGAGACAGAGAAAAACTGGAGAGTCATACTCATTGAATGATAAATCTAAATGACTCAGAAGCAGAGAAGAAATCTACCTCTGAAATCTCTACAATGGTTGCACATAGTTCTGAGGGTGAAATAAAGCACGCCCATCGTTCTGGCCACAGCTGGTGGCTCCACACCACTTGTGTTGCTATGGCTCAGAGCAGACATGTTCAGAGATCCACACACTTTGATGCAGGGGATGCTGCTTCCAGGAACGAGTAGGAGACAGCTTGGCTCCCACATGAGGCTGTCACAAAACTTTTCAGAATAAAGTGAGGGGGGTAGTCTGACCATGCACGTGGTCAGAGGGCAAATCCTCAGTCAGGCACCAAGGCTTACGCTGCAGGACACAGATTCCTGCTGTCTCTCAGGTTTGCCAAAGCCCATGCTCAAGTGCAAACATACTGTGCTCGATGAATTTGGATGCCAGGTATATTTGGACTCAAGAACAGGCTTAAACTTGTATTTTATAATGCATATACACATATTCAGTGTATATTACATATATCCATATTAATACATACCCATATATATATATATATATAATCATAGAATCGTTTAGATTGGAAAAGACCTCAAAGATCATCAAGTCCAAACGTTAACCTAGCACTGCCAAGTCTACCACTAAACCATGTCCCTACCCTGAGATACATTGGCTAAACCAAATAAAACTTCTAGTGTTAGAAACAGGACCTTGAAACAGGACCTCAGGACTGGAAAGAAAAATAAGTAGTGCAAAGAACTTTTCAGTCTCATGTACTTAATATGCTGTTGAAGGAGAATCATTGAGAATTTCTTTGTGGCTCTGTCAGACCAAGATCACGCAGTTCAGTTCTCAGGTGATGAAGGCATGGATCAATGTGACTGTTCACACTTCAGAGCATAAAATGTGTTGCTTCCTGAACAAGAAAGTGGGGAAAAGGATTCATACCACCTTTGCAATTTATATGTCTTACATATATGTATGAATCATTGGGAAATCCACTCTTTTTGCCTATATCTTCCCCTGAGGCTGAAATAGTGATATCAACATTCCTTTTCTGAATTTTAGCTTTGTCATCTTTTTTTTTTGGCCATAAACTCCGTGCTGAGAATTAGAGTTTAATATCATTAATGGATTATGAATCAAGAAATAATTGTTCAAAAACAAACAAACAAACAAAACAACAACAACAACAAAACCCCACAACCCAACAACAGAAGTAATTATTTAAGTTTCTGAATAGAAAAAAATGAGACCTCATGACTGGTTTCCTGGTATTAGCTTCAAAAGCAAAGGAGGAGAGACACTTTTTCTGACAACTGATCTTCCTCTAGACATGCAGAATAAGCTCTGTATTTGTGACGCCTGTATCTCATTCAGGTCTGAACCCTAAATATCTTCTAGAACTCTCATCTCATGTAGGCAGTTCAACGTATTGTTCATGTCTGAAACAGACTGTAATTAGACTGAAAATAATGAATATTTCCTTGAAAAAATACCATGCTTTGTTAACTACACACATATTTCTACTTTTTTTTTTTTTTTTTTTTTTTTTTTTTTTTCTTGAATAAGAGTGTTGTATGAGGACAAAGTTACAGTCTCTCACCTACACCATATTCCAAAGAGTTTACTAGGAATATAAAGACCTTTCCTGCTTTCCTAGAATTTCATTTGCAGAATCCATAACTTCTTGCATAAGACTGATTTAAATCAATGTAGAAAGTCTCCTATATCTCCCTCCTTCAAACACAATGTTACAAAAGGCATAATGTGATGCTTTATTAAACATGCATTCAAATCTCCTCTCACAGTTTAGATCTCTTTACAATACGTGAATATATGAGAACAATTTTTAGCCATTTCTTAATTCTATAAGGAATCTACAACAAATGTTCTTTCAAGAGATGATGCCTGCTGTCATTCTACTGTCATGAATAAATTAAATAAAGCTTCATTTATCTAGTAGTTTTAGTCCTTTCTTTTCTAACTGTCATCAATAATGTTGGGAAATATTCACCAGATGCAAAAATTACTTTAACCTGGTAGAAACTTTGTTTCTTTTTTTTCTTTTCTTTTTTTTTTTTTTTT
>VXAA01004869.1:8389-29448 GCA_013399115.1 Anseranas semipalmata
TTTTTTTAAATAAGGAGGAGGTCCCTTTCACCAGCCTGGCAGATTTTTACATAATATATACTAGCATATCTAAGTCACCTCTGTTTGACTGACACAGAAAATTCAGTTATCTTTCCTTCTTGTAAGCCCCCATAGTTAATATTCTGAATTAGATGCACAAGGGGGATTATATTCCAGCTGCCTACAGGGCTGTCACAGCCCTGGCTTTATCTAGTCCTGGATTGATTTAGCATGACCTGAAAGTTTTTGTGGTAGATTAGCCATTCACAAAGTGGAATTCGGAAGTAAGATGTGGGATGAGGTGCATTAGTCCTCCTCTTCACATTCCTCAGGGCTGTAGATGTTTTACATAACTGCTATTAAATTTAGATGCGTGTGAACTGGACAGAAGAAACTCAGACCTGGTCTTCTGACGTGTTTGTGGCTAGTAACACGTCCACAGATGAGGAACACTAGGAAAGACTGTGGGTTGTTTTTTTTTTTTTGACATTATAACTAAAATATTAAATGCCACTGCTGGCTCCTTCTTATAATATTCTTATAATATTGCCCTGAAGACTTTGATTCCAAGTAGCTGAACCAATGATACTTCCTTCAGTATTTTTAGAACAAAAGAAGAAAAGTACACTTCTTCCTTCAGAACAGCTATAGCAGCTGGTTTGCTGGGACACTTCTAATGTGCTTTGATTTGGTATTTCTGGCATCCAGCGATTGCCTGGTCTCGAGGTAGAAAAATGTGTCTTTTTTACATCTAGTTAAAACTCTTAAGGCTACCTGAAAGCAGCATGTTTTGAGGCAAGAAGTAATTTCTTTATCACTAAGTGCTTAAGACAAAATTAATTAGTGTTTAGAGAAGTTATTGGGCATGGCCAGTGAAGAAAGTTGGATAGTGCTAATTTTGAGACATAGCTATACTCAAAGAAAAAGTATCTGGAATTGCCGTGTATTTTGTGCCTTCTGTTAAAGGCACAACTTGTGGCTCATCTTGAGAGCGTGGAAAACCTGGCATACAGTACTGGACAGAAAGGGCAAGCTTGCCAGGATTACAGCAGTGGAATAAGTGGGCAATCATACACATCATATGTGGGCAACTCAGTTAACAATTTGTAGTTTCTTGCTATGACTCTAACTGAATAAGTAACCTGCATTCAACAGCATTTGAAGTTTACAAATCAAAGAGCTCTTTCCTAAGGGGATATTTTACAAGAAACATAGAGGAATAAACATTTTGTTGACTCTCTTCAGTGAAGCTCTTTGCAGGAATCAGGGAGCTTCTGTTGACTTCAAGATCCTGGTCCAATTTTAATGAACTTGCATTTGTAAAAGTTGAAGGGTGTGAAATATTAATGGATACATTAATGAGTTGAAACTAGAATGAGGTTAGATCTGAAGTCTAAATGCTACTTGAATAATGTTTTCCAGAAGTTTGTAACTTCAGCAACTCACTTCATCCTTAGCTTGAGATAAGTTTAGTACATTTGCTCTTTTTTTTCTTTTGCAGCTCTGACCTTACTGAAGTTTCTTATTCTTTCTCTTCTCCACCTGCATTTTGCTTAGGGACCCAATCATTTTGTTTATATCGCTTTGCATCTTTTCCACCTTCTTTCCTGTGTTCAGCCTGTACTGCCCCCCTCCAGGAAAAGGGTCTGAGATATCTGCAGAGGGTAGTGGGCAGTGCACCAACCTATGCACAGTACAGCTCCCAGCACCCACAGCCAACACCATGACCAGTAGAACAAGGCAAAGTATTTGACCAAGAAATCTTGACCAAGAAACCTTGTAAATTCCTGTTCTAAAAATATATTCTGTATCCTAGATCTGCTGAAATATAGTGCTTTTAAAGTGTGGCTAGGTGTGAATCTAGACTTTTTCTTGGTTACTGACAAGCATTTAGTTTGGACAGTGTTTCAGTTCTATACCCATCAGAAAGTCATGAAGAAGAATGTGCAATTCCTACAGTGTCAGTTCAGCTAGATTCAGAACAATATCTCCAAAGGACAAAAGTGAACGTAAGCCTACATTGCTGCCCAGTTTCAGATACCAAGTCCCAGAGGGGGTGCTATGAAATATCATTAGACTGAAAGTAACAACAGTTCAGGTTAACATGAAAATGCTGTTGCTTTTACAGAAGTTGTTTGAATCAATGTAAAATCTATAATGTAGACAGAATGTAAATTTGAAATTCATTAAGCACGCTGAGACACTTATTTAAAATATTTCCAAATGACCATTGGGGTCATTACTGAGTACAACATTTATAGTTTGAGGAGAATTCTTGAAAGCCAGAAGCTTAATTCTTGGTTTGTCCTGTGTATTCCTAGCAGTTGTTTTTCATGTCCAAAATAGCACGTTTTAGTAGTATAGTGGAGTAACATTTTTTTTTTTTTTTTTTTCCCCAGCTCTTTAGTCAGTAAGCACCAAGAAGCTGACAGGAATATAAAAGGCTGTCATTAAAGTGGTACTCTCACTGTTTTAACTATCAGAGTTTTCTGTATGATCTGGAGATTATTGGTTTCTTACTTACTGCTTTTTTTTTTTTTTTTTTGTCTTTTTTTGGGGGCCTGCTAGCCTGGTCATGCATGATCATTAATTGCACAAACAGTAAGAAGCTGTTTGAGATGAGTCACTAGATTTTATTTGCTGCTGAGGACCTCCAAATCCATGGGCAGAAGACAGAATTTCTGATAACTGTTGCCTCTGAAACTCAAGTCTTTAAGCTAGTGTAGATAGAGACACAGACAGAGATACTTAACTTTCTCTACATAAACTTTGATCCTGTCCAGAGGTTTGACCTTTGTAGTCACTGGATGCAGTACTTTTATGAAGGCAAAGTATTATTTAGTACATTCTCTCTGCCCAAGTTATCTTTTTCTCTGTAGCTTGATAAATGTAGATGACGGCATCTCTTTCTCCAAAAGCAGTAACATATACTTCTATTGTTAATATGTTGCTGTTAGCACTCTGCTTCTGAAAAATTCCATGGTCTCTTACAAGACTCAACTCCTCTGGGAAGCGTGTTTCATTTTTTAACATCTCTGACTTTGGTTTTATAAAAATATTACATATCTAAAGCAGTATCCACAATCCTGTATATTGAAATATTATTAGTCATCACAGAAAGCAAGCTTTTACAACATCAGAAGACTTGAAAGATACTGGATTTTATTCTAGATTCTAAGTCTTTAGTTTGTATTAATTTCTTTTTCTTAGGCTTTTCTGCCCAGCTAGTGGCTGAATATATATATATCTAAAAAGAAAGGAGAAGTTCTGAATTCCACTTCTTCATGTAAATCAAACACATGTAACTTAAAGGAGATACCATACTTTTGAAGATCTGCAACAAAAGCAACTGTTCATTTCAACCTACAACTCATTCTGTTTGTTGGCAGATCAGAGCTTTATATCTGCGGCCACATCCATGTCTAACTACACACATCCGTGAGTAGTTTGCTCATCACCCGTTTTAGTACCTAGATCTGTTAAAAGAATCTATTATATGTCCAAGAAAGTGTTTTCTCTCCAAAAAATGGTGTTTTCTTTTTTTTAATTTTTGTAGACTAACTTCAACTTGTAGCCAAGTACCATCCTACTTCTGCAAAACTTTAAACAAACAAACAAACAAAAACAACCCACCTTATTACTATGAAGATATGTTTCCTAAGTTGGTCTTGTTGAAAATAGTGAAATTGGGTCTTATTTTGAGGCCCAGTTTACTACTGAAGGGATCTTACTGAGCATCAGCATGTAAGTATGGAGGCATATACTTGTCTTTGCTTTTGCAGTGTTAGGCTCACTCAACTGCCATTGGGAATGTATTTAAGAGCTTTGGGGTCATTACATCTGTTGCTTGTTAGCTTCGTAAGTAGTTTCAGAGAAATCGTTTTTATATTGTTTGAACACATATGTAGGTAAAAAGTAAAAAGTCAGTGATGAGAATTCAGTCATCTAACTAAGAAATTAAAGGAAATCTTTAGGTCTGAAAGCAGGATGTACGGAATTATTTTGCATGCTTTTAACTGTAAACACTTGTGTGATGTGAGCTTTGGGTGAGATTTAGCTCTAAATGACCACTTCTTGAAATATACTGGTCTTCATGAGCATAGGGAGGAGGAATCTGGATATTGGCTTCATTGTTCATGAGGAGTTCTCTCTGCTGGAGCAGAGATTGCATCCAGCTGTACAGAAATCAGTCCCTGGCTCTGGCCATATTTGACTGCTAATTTCTTTCCTGTTTTCTTTCTGTGCTAACTTAGCAAACATAAAGAATCAAGAAAATCTTCCCAGATAACCTGACTTACGGCATTGAAGTGCCATATTTTCAAGATGAAAACCAGACAACCAGTGGTGAGGGAGGTGGAAAATCTGTGATGACTGCTGTGAAGAGGAAGAATTATGGAAATAAGAACATAGATCTGTAGTGATGATCCAAATATCCTTATCCATATGTAAGGACTGATACTCTAAGGAGAAAAAAAAAAAAAGCTCAAAAATCACAATGAAATCATAGTTATTTTGGACATTGCTTCAGCAGCAAGTAGATAGTTTTGAAATTAGTCTTACTCCTGAAGACTGTAAGGCTCTACAGTCTTTCTGGCAACTGGAGGGCAAATGGTCATCTTAACTTCAGTCTTAACTTCAAAAGTCTTAACTTCAAAAAAAAAAAATTACTATACAGATCAGGTTATTTACTGGTCATGTGTTTGCCAAATTTAAAAACAAATAAGTATTTTCTCTCTTTAATGTACATATTGCACAAAGATGCTGAGTGTTTCTGAAAAAGAAAGCCTGCAGGAAAGACAGCATTGAGGCTGGTACCGTGGCATGAAATTGTCTGAAAGAGCATTGAGAGTCCTTGAAACAAACACATGCCATACCTTGCCAAAAAATCACTTGGTTTACTTCCCATAGGCACTTAAATAGCACTTCAGTTACTACCTTACCAGTACGATGATACAAATTGAGGACCATTATTTTAAAGTATCCCAGATTAAAATGTATTTTGTTTACAATAAATCTGTAGTTGCTACTTCTGTCAACTGACATGGTGTTTATGACTCCCTGGGTTCACAGGAAAAGTCTGAAACTGTTATGACTTTTCAGCCCCAGTCTTATGACACTTTTCTTTTGTGTGTTTACCAGCACATCTTTTTGTCTGATGATATAATTTTATATTTTGTTGTTGTTTTCTAATGCTGCTTTAAAAAATGGCAACGATGGAATTATAATATCATGCAGTAATACCTTAAACAGATTTATTTCATGCTTTTTGTCATGAAGAATTTTGAAGCACAGATTTTCCAAGAACTTGGTTTTTCAGATCAACTGAAAATGGACTAAAGAAAAAGATTGTCAATTACATATAGAGTGAAAAGTGCTGCCTTGAAAAAATCAAAAAGTTTTGCAGAAATATATTAACTTCAGTAAATTCTCTCCAAAACACTAGGTTTTAACAACTTGCCTGTTTTTTCCTCTGTGCACACTTGTGTACTGAGCAGCCATTTCCTTGAATTTGTGCTCTGTTTTTGGAATAGTGACCCTTTTAATTTTTTTTTTTTTTTTGGTTGATATCTTTAAGCTAACAGAAGCTGGGGTAGAAAATTTTGAACTTCAGATGCATGTACGATAAATCTTTCTTGCTAAGCTTTGTCAGGTTTCAAGTGCCCTGAGCTTGATTCTCAATAAATATTTATTATTTAATTGCATTTATTTGGCTCAAGCAAAGCAATCTAAGTTCTGTCAAACGGGGAGTGGCACCGCTGTGAACAAGTGAGGGTGAAAGATGTGATCACAACTGTGTTCTTTTCTGGTCAACAGAAAGGAAGTTGTGAATGAATACTGGAAAATGAGAAAAAAAATGATCTTGAACAAAAAGAAGGAAAATCATCTCAGAGCTGCTGCTTTAGGAGCAGAGACTGGCCTCCTTTTGTCCTGCAGCTCCTCGCATGTATCTTTTGAGATTGTCCTCCAAGAAACAGCAGCTGAGAGGGGGATTCCTGCTGGTGGCATTTCTTCCTCAGACACTGCAGCGCCCTGCACCTTCAGATACTAAGGGACACTGAGCAAAGTATTGATTTCTTTATTCTTAAAGATTAATTTAGTTTCTTTACTCTTCTCTTCTTCTAATAGTACTTAAACTTCTGTTATTAAGGACTAACCTACCTCTGTGATGCCTGGATGTCATTCCCCACAGGTGAGTTTTAATATAGTCTTGCTTAAGTTCAGACGCTTTGACCCTCAGAGTAAGCAGAGGGAAGAAGTCATGGTCTAACAATCACAGTTGTTTTCTTGCTTTTCACCTGGCTGTCCCTCCACTGGAAAGTCTGAATATTTTTTTCATGGTGTCCCTTTACCTAATCCTCAGGACAGAAGTATCTAAGTTTGGAGCTCATCCATACATCATCTCGAAGTAATATCCACAAAAAGATGCTTTAAAGCATGTACTCAGTAAAAACATGAACAAGAACTTGAAAGTTACCTTGTTTAAAGAGGAGAAATTAAAAAAATCAAACTAACAAAAACAACACAGGATTAACTTCAGTCTACTGGAAGAGCCGTGTCCCAGAAAGCTGGCCCTTCCCATTGAGCCCTATCCTTGGTGCCATCTAAGATGTTAAGTTCTATGATGAAAATATAAGAAGCCAAGCGATGCTTACCAGGGCAGACCAGCTGTCTGCCTAATGCTGTACTCTGTCTCCACCAGCAGCAGGAGGAGATGCTGTTCAAGGAGAGTATGTGAGCAGGACCATAGCGTTTTGCTCCCTGGTACTCTCTCCTCTTTTACTTGGGACATTGTAACCAGGCTGCCTGCATGATGGTCCCAAGTTCGTTCCAGGGGCTGGATAATGCAAATACCAATGTGGCCTGAACTGTTACGGTGTAACAGGACAGCCATAAGCCTATGCTCTTGACTTGAAGTCTGCCTGAAGTTTGCACTTGGAAACCATTTTAAAAGAGTGGTGGAGGCAGGGTAACTTTCTCCTGGAAACAATTAAGTAGTTAGGTATGTAAGTGCTACCAAATGGACATATGATTATTTGGCAACTATGTAAAACTTTTTCTGATTACAGAACCACAAATGTCATCTTAAGATCATGCTCTTACTACTGGGATCCAATTGTTTTATTTTCCACTGATGATAGTGGGTGAGGAAGTAATGAATCAGTTAACCAAAGTGGTCAATGTAGTCATTTATTTATTTATTTGACCAAAAGGTATTGATTTTCTTCTTGGGGATTTTTGGAAGCTGATTAAGAAACAGTGCTAGCTGGAATGCAACCTGCATATTCTCTCCTGATGGTTAGTGATGAGCAATCCAGATAGAATATAGCTAACTGAAGTTCTCCATGATAATTAATAGTGACTAGCAAGTAATTTTTACTGAAACAAGCATTAAGAAACATAATACCTATTAAAACTGTATATGAGAGTCTGGATCTAGTAGAGGCAAGGCAGTCATGCTAGAAACTGTTTCTATATGCTTAGTGTATGAGCAAAGTAAAGCAGACACCTACATTAGTGTCCTAGTTCAGACCAGGACTGTACTTCTGATGGAAATCACCTGATGGGCTCCGTTTCTCACCCTTTGGTTTGCACTGGGGCTGAATGCACTTACACTTCAGCCTCCCACAGGCAGTAAGGCTATGGCACAAGGGTAGAGCTGGGTGAATGTAAAAACCTCTGAAATGGGCATATTGTGGATGCTGGCTTCTCAGATGTTGACCATGTTGACCCCGTGGGTAATCTGCTGTTACTGAGCTGCATGATAGCCGATAGCTGTTGAAATTCCAACAAGAACTTCCAGCTGTGCTATATTATGAAGTCTCACCAAATTTGAGTTCATCTCGAAGCAACACCACAAGGGGATATAGCATCATCACTATTTGGAGCTGAATATTGAATATAATATGAATATATTGGTAGAACTGCGTATGTGAGTGTTATTCATGTGAATGACTGGTTCTTTTTTTTTTTTTTTTTCTTTTTCTTTTTTTTAATATGAGCAGGTTTTGCTGTTGTTCATTCCCCGAAAACAATTGTAGTTAAACAGAAAGGCCTCTTATATAAATTTTCCTTATTTCTGTCAACACTTTTTTAAAAGCTCTATTACAATCTGTTCCCTAAGCTCTTGGAAAGACCATATGTATTTTTCCATTATTGTTTTGCTTTATTTATGCAGTTTTCCAAATTATTTTCATTTGTTTCATTTCTCCTTACCAATTAAAATTGCCAAAGAAACCCTATGTGGGAGAGGAACTCATTGGAACATCCAAATTTCATGTGGATTAACTGCTGATGTAAAGTGGGTATACAGAGAGAGAAGAGCATTTTGAAGCACAAATAATGTCATTATTAGCACTTCCTTGTGGAATATTTTAGTTGAATAAACATAGCATTACAAGGAAAATTTTTTTGCAGAGTCGTAGCCAGTTTTATCTACCTTCAGACAGTGCCTACATCAGATTCTTGTACATCCGCTTTTCTTTGAGAAGCTACAAGATGCCTTCTGCTGTAGCAGACACCAAGCTGCGGAGGTTGCAGTGCTTTGCACAGGGATGCATGCTCCCAGCTATTCAACATTCTTTTCTCAGCAATCCAAACTCTAGGCTGTGGTATGCTGGCTGCAGGGGCAGGAAGAACATTTTCTTTTTCCCTTCCTCCCTCTTTCCCAAAAGAAGATCAAGTAGATTAGATTAGAGGGTAAGGCATTGTGTTCTTCTCTGTCATTAGTGACCTTTGCTGCAGCCACTAAATTTACTTGAAATAGTTAGGTCTTGAGGAAACTAATCAGCACCTGCCTGAATCTTTGATCTGGATTAAATCCCATCATAGCATCTCCAGAACTGGTAGGACTAGACACACTAGTGTTTCTGTTTGTTTGTTTTTGTTTGTTTGTTTTTGTTTGTTTGTTTGTTTTGGTTTGGTTTGGTTTTGTTTTTGTTTTGTTTTTGTTTTTGTTTTGTTTTGTTTTTTAGGAAATGATTTTATAGTCCATCCTCTTCTTCTTGTTTTCATCCATCCTCTTCTCGTTTCAGCTGCTTGGGCACCATCCTGGCGACGCCGCAGGGCAGCTGCCCCGGTGCCGCAGTGGTGCTGAACTGGACAGCTGCTGCCGGCGCGCCCTGCCCGGCTCCGGGCACCAGCGCGGGGAGCGCTCCAGACCCCTCCTGCAGCACCCCAGGGGGACGCTGTCTGCAGCTGGAGGTGGCACGCTCCTATGGCTGCTGATTGCATCAGCCGCCTGCTCGCCGGTTGGCAAGCGGCTCGCTGCGAGCAGTAGCGATGTGGTCTGCAATGGATGCCCTCGTGCAGGAAGCCTGAGAACTCCTTTCTGCTGAGGTTGTGTAGAAGCTGCTGTCCCGGTTCAGATAACTCCAGTCTTGATACTAACGTATATAGTAAACATTAGGACCTAAATGCAGAAAGTGTGCTGATTCAGACACAGTAACGAAATTGCAAGGAAAAGCAAAAGATCTGAAGGCTCTCAGTTCTTCAAGGAAAGACAGAGGGTACAAAATGCAGCTACCCTGGGGAGAAGAAGAGTTGGAAGCATATTCAGAAACGAACCGGAAAGTTAGTTATTCAGCTACTCAAACAGGAAGGCATTTCTTCCTTCAAATAAAGGAATCAGTGAAGGAAAGCTTGTATAAAAGGAAGATGAAGTCACATGACCATGGGTGAGCAGCAGAAGAAATGCCAGAACAGACATGACCACTATCACAAAGTCCAAAGGACAGAACAAGATATGATTTAAGGTAAAGACATATAGCAACCTCACAAGTTAGTCTACTCTGCTTCTTGATATTGCAGTATTTAAGAGGTTATATTTTCAGGTTCTATCAGTTTTTACCTTACTCAGGTAAAATCACAGCCTGTTTAGCATATTTGGGAAACAAACTCTTCCTGAAGGTGTGTATTGGGTTTATGTGGCAAGGTTTTGAAAGGGGGTGGGCTGCAGGGGTGGCCTCTGTGAGAATAGTCCAGAAGCTGCCCCATGTTAGATAAGAGCCAGTTCCAGACAGCTCAAAAAGGAACCTGCCAATTCCAATGCCTAACCACCGTTTCCATGAAGAAATTCTTCCTGACATCCAATGTAAACCTCCCCTGCCACAAATCAAGGCCATCGCCTCGCCTCCTGTCCCTCGTCACCTAAGAAAAGAGACCAGCACCTCCTTGCTGCAGCCTCCTGTTAGGCAGTTGCAGAGGGCGAGGAGGTCTCCCCTCAGCCCCTTTTCTCCACATCAGACATCCCCGGTTCCCCCAGCCGCTCCTCGTGCCGTGTTTTCTACTCCCTTCTCCAGCTTCGTTGCTCTTCTCTGAACATATTTCAGCAATTCAATATCCTTCTTGTAGTGAGGGGCCCCAAACCGAACACAGTATTCAAGGTGCAGTCTCACCAGTGCCATGTACAAGGGGACAATCACTTCCCTAGTCCTGCTGGCCACGCTATTTCTGATGCAGGCCAGGAGGCCATTGGCCTTCTTGGCCACCTGGGTGCACTGTGGCTCATGTGCAGCTGGCTGTCGACCAGCTCCCCCCAGGTCTTCTTCTGCTGGGCAACTTTCCAGCCACTCTTCCCCAGGCCTGTACCACTGCATGGAGTTGTTGTGCCCCAAGTGCAGCACCCAGCATTTAGCCTTGTTGAATGTCCCACAGTTGTATGCAGCCCATCAATCCAGCCTATCCAGGTCCATCTGCAGAGCCTTCCTACCCTCAAGCAGATCAACACTCCCACCCAACTTGGTGTCATCTGCAAACTTACTGAGGGTGCACTCAATCTCCTCATCAAGATTGGTGATAAAAATATTAAACAAAACTGGCCCTTGGGGAACACCACACGTGACCAGCCGTGAACCAGTGTAACTCGATTCACAATGACCCTTTGGGCTCAGCCATCCAGACAGTTTTTTGCCCAGTGAACTGTACATTGATCCAAACCATGAGCAGCCCGTTTCTCCAGGAGAATGATATGGGAAAAGTACCAAATACTTTTGAAGATGTCCTAGAAAGAGTTGGATTCACTCAGCTTGGTACTTGTCTAAAAGGGACTGTGCAATGCAGGGTTTTTGTTTCTTTTAACTTGAAACTCACCAGCAGAAAGTCTGAACAGCTGCATATTCTAACCACTCTTTAGATATATCAGTGGATTTTTTCTGAGTTCAAACTGCAGGATTGTTACCCTGTCATCCAGCGCAGCAACCATGCATCTTGAAAATCAAAGTGTATAATCCCACTGGTTCTATGATAAAACGGGTAAATTACTTGGTTTCTATCCTTCTCCTCAGCCCTTTCTATCACATTTAACTAGATTGAAATTAATGTTCTCATCCATCAAAACATTCAAGAGGGGACTGCACTGTTAACTTTAAAAAAACGTTTTCCATCCCTATACAAAAGCATCTTGACTTTTTAAAGCTTGAGTCCAGGGTTTTGTGGTATGGTCCTTCAGAAGCATTGGCCCAACACTCAACCTGTAATTGTGGTGTTCTTCAGAGTGGACTCAGAAAAGAAAGCAGGCAGCAGTCAGGAGAAAGAACATTTCTTGATCACTTTTTGTTCATGTGAAAGTTCAGCAGGCAAATAACCAATGACATTTTGATTCTCATGGGCAACAATTTCAACTGCTTGTAAAGAGTGCTTCTGTCCACCTATTCCCTGGGAGGGGCCTGTTCCTCCTCACAGATAACTCCTCGCAGCACCTCTCCCCGCTCTTGCACCAGTCAAAGCTGGACATGGTTTTGCACTGGGCTGACTGCAACTGTTTATCAAGGCATTGAGGGCTGTGCTTTTTTGGTTTTATTTTTAAATTTCCCTCTTTTGAACATAGACATTGATCTAGACTTTTCAAGGAAACGTCAAAACACAGATTACAGTTGCCCTAGTGCAGCAAGCCCTCTGATTTGGATGTGAAAAGTGGCTGCCAGGCAAAGTTATTTTCCTAGAGCTAGCCTTGCTGGTGAGGAATTCTTCTATAGTTTAGCACATGGTATTTTAAAAATAACACAGATGTTTCATATACTGCTGTCCAGGTTGTTCCCAAGCTGGCAGGTGTATGGAAAATCCACAAGCTGAGAGCCTTGCAGGAGGCAGGTGTGCCTGGGAAAAGTCCTGTGCTAGCCAGGGAGCCAGGAGAGAGCTGGGCTCCTGTGAAAGAAGAATTGGGGTGACTCCTTCCCCCCAAAAGACCAATGGTTTGAAAGTGCCCACATATAAATGAAAGAAGAAAAAAAAAAAGAAAGAATAAAAAAGAGAGAGAGAGAGGGCAGAAGGGCTTTATTCAAGACTAAAAACTCCTACATTCACTTCTCAGCACACAAACCTCCCCTTCTGGGAAAAAAAAAAAAAAAAAAAGAACAACCCATGTCTCTTTTTTTCCCACTCAAATTTGCATGAATTCCTTCACATCAGCTCCATGTATGTGCAAGACATGGAAGAGCCTCTCAAAAAACCCTTACTCCTGTGAGATTTTCAGGAGGGGGTCAGGGAGATACAAGGAAAGACTCGTGTGCAACATCCACTAGTTTTGCAGTGTTATACAATAGTCCTTCAATGCTGAAACACCAATGTGTAGAACGGGACTGCCTGGTGAGTACAGCCTATCCACGTGTTTCAAATTTCCATCCAGTTCATGCAAAGCCATAAATGACAAATTTCTCTCTGGTAACAAAAACAAGTGTTCTTCTGTGGCCAAAGATCATTGTTTATTCACATAGATTTGAGTGTCAGTGTTTCCCTGAAGAAACAAAGACTACACCTCCCACTGAAGCACAGAAATATTTACTAGCTTTCTAGACCATCTAATTTACATACCAAAGGGCATTTTTGCATGCCCTTTACCTAACAGAGTGAGCAGTGATAACTGCTGTAACTGCACTTGTAGAGAAATGAACAACACATGCTTTTAATTTTTTAGTTACATTGCATCTTAAGAATGAACAAAATAACTTTTTCATCAAGAAAGGAGAGAAACTCAACAACTTTGTTAACCAAAACAATATGAGCTGGAAGTTATTTAAATTTAACTGGAAAAATTATGAACAATGTCCTGACCACAGGCTGATGTGTGTGCTCAAGGAGACACTCGTATATGGCACGAGTAAATGAAGAAGCCAACTGGTAACTGGCCTGTGAAGGCTTGTGTATCTCTAAAAGAAGTAATAATAAGAAAAAACAAAAATAAAAACCAAAAGTTCTGTTGGGTATAACACTGAATCTTGAAACAAACTAATGGTACTTATAGCACTTTAACTACTGAAGTGTAGATCCTAAGGACTAAGTGTCCTTGCTTCTCCAGGTAAAGCAAACAGCTCAACAAATCTGTCCACTGCTCCATACTAGCACATCTAGGTGGCTTTAAGTACCTGAACTAGTGCTATGCAGTGGTATTCTGGAGTGTTTGTGCATCTATGGAATTGTCCTGCTGGCACAGGACTTGTGAGGATACCCAAATGATCTGAAAAAGAGGGAAGGATCCATTGTATGAGCTGATGCAGTCCTTTGTCTTCACCATTGCTTGCTGCACTTCAGTGAATGGCATTCAGCATTCCTGCCTGGCTACAGCATGAACTGAAAATGACGATCATCTTCCAACACGTAACCTCTGTTTGTGTCCCTGCCGATACCCTGTGAGCCTGTGTTTGGTTTTGATTATTGGTTTAGTGTGATTTGAAAACTATGTTACAGGTGTTACCATTCAGACTACTTCTATTCATACACTCAAACAAGTGCAGTGTTAACATTTCTACAGAATTAAAAAGATAGCTCAACAGCTTCTATATGGCATGGGACTATAAAATTGTATTGCTTCAAATACTTACTAATTGCTGAATTCAGATTAAAGCTGTATTTAGTGAAGTACACTCAGAGGTTGTGCCTGGATGTCTGTACATACATGTGACCTCTGTTATATGCCATGGATCTGCAGAGCTCTGTTCCACTCCTGTTGGTAACACTGAGCTGGCAGATGTCTGTTTACTGCCCAAGCATTCAAATACTAGATGCATTGCTTCATACCAAACACTACAGCAACACAGATTCTAGCACAGCTATTTGCAAGTAGCATTAAGGAGACAGCTGGCTATAACAAGCCTTTTGTTCTTAGAATTAAAATGTGATGCAGATAGAACAGAAACAGCCACTTCGGGTAAGACATCGTAGTCACTACAATTTAAATCAGCTGCGAAAGACACTGAAGAGAGCGAGTGTTTCCACTGGTGCCAAGACTTGTCCAGAAAAGGCTGCTCTCTGTCATCTTTGTGATGACTTACAGGTGATGAGCAGAGCTGTATCTATTAACATTCATGGAGTTTAACATACTGAAGATGCATTGTATTGCAACTCTTTTCCTTGACTTACAAGCAACCACGGGCTAGTGCTGCCTGAGAACAGAGAATTTGTAGTGCTTATTACATTTAACAGATTTTTCTCATTCAAAGAAGTATTACATGTCATTTTATCAGCACTCTGCTCTGCAAAGAAGCTGGTGATTTTTAACAACTAAACTGCTATACGCTGTTGTCTGGACCATGCTGGGATTTTGGAACCTTTCTAAATACATTTGAAAGCACCTACAGGCCATATCCTGCCCATGTGCTGTCAGCACAGCCAGACTGAACCTCAACTGTGCTGAAACACAATGTCAGACTTCTAGCTGTTCCTGAGCAGGCAATGTCTTCAGCAGACCCAGACCATGTTTCAACTGCAACAGGCCCAGCTGAAAGACTAGCATGAATTTTATTCCTAGCTGTGCTTCGGGTGCAGAGCCATTACTTTAGAGAACCACTGGGAGCAAGGCTTTCTAACCAGAAGGTCTGCAACAGGCCTTTATTCCAAGAATATTTAAATATTTTAAATGATGAGAAAATTATATTGAAGTAGACTTCCAGGATATGTTCATAATTCCTATTTAACATCAAAACAGAAAATGAAATGAAAGTTTCTTAATGTGTTTGTACCACAGACTCTTTCCTAGAATGTGAAATATATGAAATATAGATTCTGTATCTGGCAATTTTTATGTATTTTTTAAAATCAATATGTGATAGGGCAAATTGCAAAAGAAATTTTAAATAAATGAACACATCTGGGCGTTCCTTTCTGCTGACTGGATTCTTTAGTAGTTTTGTTTGAAGTACACAAACATGAAGGTGTCAATATATTTTGTAAAAGAAATGTTGAAAGGCAACATTTCCCATAAGTGTTATATTTTGACATTGCCATTTCCTTTCTTTCAGCCAAGTCTGTTAGTGAATTTTCTATCCATAAAATAGCATCTTCGGTGAATTTTGAATAGCTTGTAAAAAACATCTTGCAAAATCTTTCCCCTTATTTCCTTCCCAGGAGCTTTAGACTGGAAATTTTTAATGTCATAGTACAATGGAAGTGCAGGTATGGATTTCCTTGGGGTTTACACATTCTTGGATCCCACAACTATTTCCTTTAATACATTTCTCTGATTGTTTTTCATTTTCACAGTGGACATACTTTTCAAACTTATTTTACAGACTTGAAAAAAATTCTTGCTCCTGCTTTCAATTAATGCAGTAATGGGTTCTTGGATAAAATAGTACTGTAAGATGGTGTCCGACGTTGCTGTGAATAGGTTTGCTCATTAACCAGTGCTAGCAAAACTCTAAGTTCACTTCTTAAGTACTAATCTGAAACAACACCAAAACCCCAACCCCGAAGCTAAACATTTGCCCTAGGGGCACATGGGGATTGGGATGGAGACAGAGACTGGGAGGGAGGGCAAGCAGGGGAGAGTCAGGCTGGGTTTCTGTCTACAGAATGACTGGAAATGATTTTGATTTTGGTTGCATGGTGGACAAGCCTAGATCCCACAAAGACATTTTTACTTGTTTAAGTAATTTAAAAAATATATAACATACACTACAATTATCAATAATAATAAAAATACTTGTTTAAATGCCGTACAACAGTCTACCGAAGCCAATTATCCCACCTGGAGTGTGTAAAGTAAAGCACAAATATCAGGTTTTGCAAGACATGGACTGTAATTTACCATTTGGATTTCGACACCTCTGGTTCTACAGGGAAAACTCTGTGGAAAGATTCTTCAGCCCACAAATCTACTGGGGAGGATTCTCTGTGTTTCAGCGAGAAGTCAAGTGAGTTATGGATTTCAGTTGTTTAGAAATTGGGATTTGTAAGTTTCCAAGTATGATAACAATCCTTTACACCACATAGGAGATTGAAACCATGACTATAAGAAAAATGACTGTGGTAAACATGTAAGAGTTTAAGTTTCAGTTTATTAAAAAACAATGGTTATGTAAGATCCTTTTTGACTTAGATATGTTCAAAGTTCACATTTTTGTCAGGGAAATGAGAACCATTTCTCTCAGTACTTAACTATATGTCAAGGTTTTCGATGCTTTACAACATCAGTAAAATCTGCTCCTGGTAGTTTATGAATCTATACATTTTTTGAAGTGTTTTTATTGTCATTTTTGTTGTTCCATGGGCAGAAAGAGCTTTCTCTATCAGTAAGAGCTGTTTTTCTTCAACTTTATGGAAAATCTGGAAGTCAACATTGCTAATGAGGCAAGTACGATTTTATCTGTATCTGTTTTTGCAAGACTTATTATTTGAAACAGATACACATATTTCTTTCATGAACTAATTTAAAGTTTCAGACTTTGACTACATTTTTCAAAAGGGACTCAACCCTATCAAAAAAACCAAGGTATTTTCTACAGTTGCATAAGTCTTAGACTGCGTTCATGCACACAGAATGTGACTGGACAGTAAGACAACTTTAACTTTTACACTGAGAAAAAGACCTAAACTTGTCACTTGCATTTCTTCAGCATGGAGACTGTTGAAATGCACTGTGCAAAGCAAGGTCCATATACTAAAGGGGTAGAAATATGGCATTTTGAAAGACAAATTTAAGCTGATCACATAAAACTTATCTTGTATTTTTGAAATGAAAGCAAGAACAAATAAGGAGTAAATCTATTAATTATGTGGGAGCCAGGGAAGAATAACCTGTGCTTAGTCATAGACTTTAAAATATCTCAATAGATGTCAAATGAAATAGAAAATCTGGTTAAATTACACCTTAATTCTTGTTTAAGAGCTTTCCGGCAAATATTTTAAATCAGAATGTTAAAATTGGTATAGTAAGTTCAAAATTAATTTTGCCATTTTAATAGCTTAAAGCTTTCTGTAAATACACAGCTAGCACATATCTGTCATGTTAGTAAAATCATGAAAAGAACATTATGCATTAAGCTTGCTATAAGTATACATTTCAACTGAAACACTAATACACAGTCTTTGAGCATTATTAT
Organism: Anseranas semipalmata; assembly: GCA_013399115.1. Taxonomy (NCBI): domain Eukaryota; kingdom Metazoa; phylum Chordata; class Aves; order Anseriformes; family Anseranatidae; genus Anseranas; species Anseranas semipalmata. Next base: position 25,702 of record VXAA01004869.1, read on the forward strand.
ACTTTTAAGAGTAAAGAGAACTGTAATCAGAATCTTTATTAAGATGGCACTTGCTGGGTTTCTTTTCTTTTCTTTTCTTTTCTTTTCTTTTCTTTTCTTTTCTTTTCTTTTCTTTTCTTTTCTTTTCTTTTCTTTTCTTTTCTTTTCTTTTCTTTTCTTTTCTTTTCTTTTCTTTTCTTTTCTTTTCTTTTCTTTTATAATCTTCTGGAACCAGGTACTTAATTCAAAAGTTAAAGTCATCATGGAACTCCATGACATTGGAATGCAATAAATAGAGTCAGAACAGGCAGGAACTGCATCAGACATTCTGGGTATGTATAGAGAAACACAGTTACTGAACCACTCTTAAAAGACAGTCAGTGGATTTTCCCCCAAATATTAAAAAAAATCTGTGGTTATGGATACATACTTTCATCTGCTTGTACCTGCAATATACTGAGAATGTAAAGTCACCAAGCAGTTCTTAAGAAGAATTTCTAAAGAGCTTTGTAAACGGACACAATGTCATTGCTGCAGTTATCTTCCCAGAAGTGCAACATTTATTATCAGAAGGCTTTAAGGAAGTTCAGTTTGTGAAACATAGTAACTTTAAGAAATGAACTGCATTATCCCCTCTAATCTTATGACACATCCTAAATTAATGCTATTTGAGAAAACTAAGAAAAAAGAAAGCCAAAGCAAAACGTAGAAAAATATTTTTATTAGTTTTAAAGAGGTACTTTTGTATTTCAGGGTTGCCTTGGCACACATAATATCAATCATTTGTTTATGTTATAGCTAGGTTTTATTACCATCTATTATAACATGAAATAAATAAAACAGATGATCCATATATACTGCTTGTTGGAAACACTTAGATTTCATTGATAATTAAAATAACACAGTAAGTGATAATTTAGTCAAATAATTTCCCAAGCATACTTACAAAACACTGAGTTAAAGAGTGAATACAAACATTGGAAGAAAACCACTGCTCTTTATTGCTACTTTCATAGTTTAAACAATGCCGTAAACCCAAGAGTCTCGGAAAATTACCACATAATATTTTAAAGTGGTAAAAAATTCTGCGCATTCTACTGAGAATTAAAAGTGAATAATAAAAGCTTAATTGAGAATGATTCAAAAGGTAAAAAGGAAGAAATGTACTACAAAACAGAAGAATGTATTTTAAATTAAAACTATTGAATATCAGTGCAGTATCACTTGGAATTCTGTGTGGCTGCATATGCATATCATAGAAATTTATTTCCCTTCTGATTTATGTTACTGATAATAATCATATATAAATTTGATACATTAATCATCTAAAATAATTTAGATGATGCTAGTTGGAAAAGAATTCCAGAAAGACAAATTCCTTGCAAACAGAAACTGTAATATTTACGTCTGTAGGTACACACCATCATACCGGAAGATCAGTATTTTTAAATACTTTTTTGAAGTGTTTCTGAGATTCTTTATATGCAAATAGATTCACAGATATTGAAAGGAAAAAAAATAAGTGTTTTCAGCACTATCTCAAAATACAAGGTTATTTTTTGCAGCTTTGTTTCTAGACTTCTCTAAATAATGAAGCTGACGTTTTTCTATCTGCAAAGCAAGTTAATGTTTTAGTGTCTGTAAACAATAGATGCTATCAGCAACTCATTCAAAAGATCGGTTAGCCATTAAAATATTCAGTTTTAACTCATACTGTTGCTTTCACAGATGATACACATGAATTGGATATCTTTTAATCACACAATTAACCATTAGCCTCCCCCAAAAGTCTTCATACATTTGCATCTGAAAAAGAAAACGTACAGAACAGTGCAAGACAATTCCTGAACAACCAAGAGGTTCCACCTTCCGCTAAAAACTGTAGTATCTCTAAAGGATTTTGAGAGAAGGGGACTGTTACGAACAGGAAAGGGCTAAGATTTGTTACACACTTGAGGAATACATTCAACAGGCTCCTTTCCTACCTGAGAAGAGAGCAGCTCCAATCATTCGTCTGAAAGACTTCGTATTCTCTCTAGTGTAACTGGACCAGCTTTCACTTTTAAGAAGCTATAACCCCTCAGCCAGGAGGAAATCGAGCACCATCTTCTAAAAAAAGGCACGCACATGAGAACGTAAGAAAGGAAAAAAAAGTCAACCCCAAAACAGTCAACAAAGGACAAAAATACTGCTTCCACCACAAATCCACCGGATTTCTGATCCCCTGTCTGAGAAGCTTTTATTGCTACATCTGAAACATAACTCACCTGAGAAGGAAATACACCAGCTTATAGTCATCTTAATGTATTTTTTCTTTTCCAGATGTAGTCATTGATTGCCATGTAATTTAAGATCTCTTTCCTGGTTCTAATTTTCAGTGAAATTCATAGGTCAGCTTGATTCATTTCCCTTCCCTTGAAAATCAAGGTACAGATTTGCTCTCTACAGAAGAAATATATATATTTTTTCTTTAGAGCAGAAAGACAGGATTCTTTATTCTACCTGATAATAACCTGGTTAACATGCTCTTTCAGAGCTTTACAGTTGTTTTTTTTGTTTGTTTGTTTGTTTGTTTGGTGTATGTGTTTTTGGTTTTGTTTTTACTTTTCTCACCTGTTTCAAGGTCTGATCCTGCAGTTATCAGGCAGCCAGCTCACATCCTTCTTATGGGTTCAGTTGTTCGGTCTGCATGAGTCTCCCTCAAATTGAATTTGGATTTGTAAAAATGTAGGAAGTCTGGAGTTCATGTCAAAGGGGCATAACTAATTTCTACAGGCCTTTTCTTCCAGCTCTTTGACTTGAGCTCAAGGACTAGCTGACTGCCATTTACAAGTTAAAACTTGAACTAATATAGTCTTGGACAAAGAATCAGAGGGATTGTATGGTTTCAGGCTATTTGCATCATTTTTACATATAGCTTACACCATTTTAGGTGGAAAGAAAATTGATGCTTTAGCAACTATTTCTCACTGATATTTAAAAAGATCCTGTGCCACTGGACCCACTCAGCTTCCTCCTCACGTTTGATTGCACTACTCTTGATGCAAATGTTAAACATTAATATGATTTCTTAGGCATATTCAGGATTTTTTTCCTGGCTCTGTTGTGTGAAAGGAGGCACCTCTGGTATCTGTAGTGCTTTCTGCCTTGTTTTATATTAAGGAAAAGGCTTTGTGAATTCCTACCTACCTGATACTGGACAGTTATAATCCAAGGGAAGGAATACAGGTAAAGACTGTAAGAACGATCACAGGCAATTAATTTTTCCTTTGTGTAAACAAAACAACATGGAATAGACTGGAATGCAAACCATAAATTGTTTCTGCTGGTGGATCTCAACCTCTGTTGCGTTAGGGTTGATGTGATCATCACTGCCAGGGTGTGATGATTGCAGAGGACTTGGAGCACTCCATACGGAGATCATAATTTCACTTTTGCAGTAAAAGAAACAAATGATGCTCTGAAATGAAAATTATATCTGTTTTTTTTTTTTTCTTATGCAATTATTGCAAAGTTACTAGTAAATTAAGGACATCTTGTAAATTGCAGACCAGAGTCTTGCCTTTTGCAACATGTTTTTTCTCACCTTATAATACTTAAGATAAAAAGGTTGTTTCTTTTTCTTTTCTTTTCTTTTCTTTTCTTTTCTTTTCTTTTCTTTTCTTTTCTTTTCTTTTCTTTTCTTTTCTTTTCTTTTCTTTTCTTTTCTTTTCTTTTCTTTTCTTTTCTTTTCTTTTCTTTTCTTTTCTTTTCTTTTCTTTTCTTTTC
>VXAA01004869.1:36667-54398 GCA_013399115.1 Anseranas semipalmata
AAGATGAGAGTCTGTCAGTACATGAATGTGCAGAGGGGGAATTAAGTTGAGGGAGAACAAGTGTTTCACTCATCCTTGAATATCTTTCTCCAGGGACTGTTGAATGTTCTGTGAATGCGTTCTTGCTGGGGACTGGCAAGAATGCAAGTGGGAACTTGAATGAACATGGTAAAGGAGTGTTTAGAACCAACTGTATGGTCCAGCATGGCAGCCTGGGGCTTCTTGGCAGAGTGATGTGTTTTATTCTCAAACTGGGTGTTCTTCAATAGTGAATAATCTGAAGTGCCCCTTTGTTTGTGCTCATGTTCTCCCGGGCATTGGGATCAGCTCTGCCCATAAGCTCCATGCAGCTCACCAGGACATCTTGCAAAGACAAAAAGCTGAAAGAAATAGAGAAGTGTCACAAATCAGGATTGCTTGGAAACCTGCGTGCCTTCAACCAATAAATCTGACTTAGTAAAACCAGATGCAAAAGCGTGTGTCTAGAAAGAAAGCATGCAGGCCATCTGTAAAGAATGGGCAGCTGGGAAGCAGCAGCTGTACAAAGGATCTAGCAATTAAACAGGAATGGATAAACAGTGTCCTAGGGTCTCCAGTTTAGGCACTGTAGGTAGCTTAATTAGGTATTTGAGAATGCTCTCTGGAATTGCATCAGGTACAAGTTGCATTAAGTTCAATTAGGAGAACAACTTTTTTTCTTTCTTTCTTTCCTTTTTTTTTTTTTTTAATTATTATTATTAGGCTTAGATATCTGGAGGCTGTGAAGCATGGATTTTTTCTAAACAGAGAATGAGAGAAGAGCAGCTATGAACAGAGTTGGCTGGTTCTGGAAGCTGAACTGGCTGCACCTAGACCTGCTCCTTCCTGCAGCAGTGCTATGTCTGGAGGCCTTGGCATGTGTATCTTCCCCCAGCCTCTGCACTGGTGCCAGAGTTAGCTCACTGCAGGGTTTGGGAGGAGCAACACGCTTAACTCCTTGGGAGTCTGCAACTGTTGTGCATTACTGCAGTTCCTCCATTTTAGCTAGCATATATGTAGCTCTACCCTGTGGCTTACTTGCTCTGGTGATCTCCAAAGTATTGATTTATTTTTGTCTTCTGTTTGTAAGTGGATTGACTGTAGTCTTTACAGTGGAAAACATCTAATCCTTGTTTTTCAGCACAGGACTCTTCCTAGTGCTGCTCTTCTGCCTGTTGAATTTAAATGCTCTTGATCCCATGTTGCCTCCTGGAACCAAGGGTACGCTGGTTGGTCAAACATTCTTGCAATGAATGAGATACTAGATTCTAGAAATAATAGATGCTAGGATTTTACAGTTAAAGAACAAGAAACAGAAAAATAGGAGGTACTATTGGAGGGAGGCACCAGAAAATCTGCTCAAACCAGGTCTCTCCACCCAGCAACCAGCAGAGCAGCTGTATCTGGCAGCAACGAGGCTCCTAACCAGTGGCTCTGAATCTCACCCTGGAGAAGCTGCTCTCACCTGACTGCCCAGGGAGCCTGGCCTGGGGAAGCATCTGAGCTGGAAGCCTGAATACTGCTGCTGGGTCTATGCCAGTGGATTGCTGGATAGGCTGAAGTACAGTGAATTGTTACATTCTTTGTCACCTTTTTCAATGACCTAAATAATAATAATAATAATAATAAAATCTCACATGATGCAGCTATTCTTTTTAGGACAGCATGGCATGAAGCAACTCAGTATGTGTATGTGTAAATGATCGGTCCTACTGGTCCAGGTCTGTTAGTGCTAATATTGTCTGCACTGCTTTGCTGTTCTTCTAAGGATGAAACTGTTTCAAATAAAAGGTGCAAATGACATTTTTGCTAGGCTGACTTTGAACTTAGAGCTAGAGCTCTCGGGCCCTCCCAAGTGCAGACACGGCTATCTCCAGCTGTGCAACAGACTGAGACAAAAGAATAGCAGATGTTGACCTGAGATCTAGAGGTTATTGGAGCCAGCTGTGTTCACCATTTGTGGAGTTAGGTGTCCCTGCTTGGGATTTGCCTCTACCACAGAGGAAACTGTTGGCTTACCCAGCCTCAATAGGTATAGGCCACTCTGGGCTGTAACTGGTACTGTACTAGGCTACACTTCTGTTCTAATTCATGATGTACTTATTGTTTCTTGGTTGATTGATATATTCAGTCCCAGTATATTGTTAAAGAGCTTGGCTGGCCTTTCCCAGCTTTTGTAGGAATGCATTTTTAACCGCCATCTTAGTTAAATTAATTGTCAGCAACAGGACCTGTTGGTTGCTACACATCACATTGCAGAGAAAGGGGGGAGATCCGACTTAGAAGACAGAGTGGAAGAAGTGTTGACATAACATGTTTGGCTAGTGAGACCAGGGTGAATGTATATGTGGCAGAAGAGATGATCAATGCAGAATTTAATAGCTGGGTGTTCGTTCTGGAGCAAGCCCTGCAGCACTGAGTGCAGAGATTGCCTTATCGTGCAAGTATACCATGACCAGCATGTCATATCGTGTGGTTTGAGAACTCACATATCAAAAGACAACCTGCATGCAGATCTACTTTAGATCTTCACTAAAAGCAGGACTATGTCAACAGCTAAGCCCAGCTGGCAAATTTATTGCTGGGGCTAGGATGATGGTGAAGTTGCATGGTGATGTTCAAGAGAGTTGTATTTTAGGTGGGGCAGGTTGCTGTTATTCTGGGGACTTATGTTTCAGGAGTCTTTTGACAATTATGGGGGTTGTCAATGGCTCATCTGGGCTGAGAACTGTCATCCACTGCTGATGCACATGAATGTGCATAGTAGGATTTGACATTAAAGCATGGCTGAGAGCCACTACTTCTAAATGTTGTTGACCTAGCCAAGAGTCCTTTTCAGGTGGTAAGAGATATATTCTGTGACTTTTACCTATTGTTGTTTTATTACTGTTCCCCATTTCTCTGGTCCAGTGAGACCTCCATGGAGTTGGAAGCAGGTGGGAAAAGGTTAATGTTGCACTGGCTTAGTACAGAGTGGCAGTGGAATGAGCATTTGGTCATCGCTAGACCCTGTGCATGTGACTGCAATTTAATACTAGCTATTTCATAACCAAGTTCAACAGTCAAATTCACAATCCTTAGGAATGGAAGGTGGAAGAACAGGGTGGGGAGAAAAACACTTAGTAAACCTCCAGGAACTCAAGGAACTGAAAGTTAGGATCTCAGAAGACAAAGGGAAGAGGGTGCAACAGGAATTTACCATCTCTGAAAGAAACAATATTAAAAACAGAAATGAAAACTAGCTCAATGTTTACGACAAGAAAGTGTAGTAAGGAGTTAGCCTGTCTGATGTGTAGATTTACCTCAAAGAGGATTCTAGGTCAAATTCCTAGGATAGAAAGAATAGCATGAATATGCATGGACAATATTGGGATGACAATATGGGATATAGCTAATGATGAACCAAAGCTATAACAATAAAGTGTCTCCAAGAAGTTTAGTATAAAGACCAAGTCAAGGAAAATTCCGATCTCCTAGTTAAGCAAAAACTATTAAATTGAAGAACTTAGTAACCGTATTGCTTTAGTTCTCATGATAATGTCCAATCGTAAGTAGGCAGCTTACAACATAAAGATGGGCTGGACTAGGATATGAAATGAACAGGCTAGAGGAAGGGTAGCCCAATTAAAGATTTCCACGTCAGGTAAGCTTCATGTATTTCACTTCAATGTGATTTTGAAGAGATGAAGAAGACTGAGTGTAGCCAGCCAGTGTAGTACCTAACCATCAAGAGGAAAAATGAGGATGAGCAGGGGAGTCATGTTTCTACCAGTTTCCCCAAAACATCTCCAAACGAGCTGCTGGCTAGACAAAAAAGCCCTTGTGGCTATTCAGAAGCAGCACTGTTGCATGCGTTGGCTTCAGATACATGGCACTTGCATGAGTGTGGAGGAATAAGTTCTGAATGGAACTACTAAGATAGTTGTAAAACTACTTGAAAAAACATGGAAGCTCTGTCAATGGCTTCCTGTCAAAGAGGATAGCTGCATGGAGGCTACTTGATGTGGAGCAGGAGTAATCAATTTCTCGAATCAAGGACCAGGGAACAATTGGCTGTGTAACAGTTCTGCAGGAAAGAAGTGGCAGTGGAGCCCACAGATGCTGAGGGTTCAGATCCAGCTTGTGAACCACTGCAGCAATTGTTTACAAGCTGTTTCTGATCCTACAGCTTCATGACACAGTGGAAAGGCAGACATTACACCAGAAAGTGTGAGTAGCCATATGGTGTATAACAAATTTGGAATAGACCTTCCCCTCCAAACTGTGCTCAGACTCTTGCTGCGGTGACACGTTCCATGTTGGATACTGAAAGAAGTAAAGTAGGGTGCATGAAAAGGTGTAGAAAGGAATTAGTAAGAACTTTCTAAAAACTAGAAAAATGGGACCTAAAGGGCTTCATTGCTGTTTTGAGGAGCTGGAAGCATTTACATGAATGAATCGTGGAAAGCTGATTATTATTGGGTTACTGTGAAAGCAGAAGAGGAAAGAACAAGCAAGAATGTGAAAATACCACCTACAGTTGGTATCTTCCAATATGCCAAATATTTAAACTCTCAGAGAAGAAACAAGTTACTGCTGAGCTGATCCCAAAACAATTAAAAGCTTTGGCCCAGCAATTAAGTCTGTTAAACAAAACCACATATATTGAATGGCATTCTCTGCAAGGTGAGGAAGTCAGCTTAACCATTAGTGACCAAGAGAGCCCTGCCAAGGCTGTGCTGCTGCTTCTGATCCCTCAGTTATAAAAACTGAATTAGAATCATACAATCATTTAGGTTGGAAAAGATCTTCAAAATCAACTCCAACCATCAACCTAACCTATTCTATCAAGTCCCATCACTAAATCATGTCCCTTAGTGCCACATCCACATGTCTCTTAAATACCTTCAGAGACGGGGACTCTACCACCACTTCCCTTGGCTGTCCATTCCAATACTTTACTACACTTTCCATGAAGAAATTCTTCCTCATACTCAGCCCAAACCTCCCCTGCCACAACTCGAGGCTGTCGCCTTGCGTCCTGTCCCTCATCACCTGAGAAAAGAGACCGGCATCTCCTCACTGCGGCCTCCTGTCAGGCAGTTGCAGAGAGCGAGGAGGTCTCCCCTCAGCCCTTCTCCAGACTAAACAGCCCCGGCTCCCTCAACCACTCCTCATAATTTGTGTTTTCTAGTCCCTTCACAGCTTCATTGCTCTTATCAATTAGATGCAGCTCCTGCAGAAGCGAATGGTCACTATGCTACGCAAGCTTCAAAAGCAAGGGAAGTCCAATGAAAGTACAGAAATATACTTGGGGTTGAAAGCTTCTGTTTGTGGTATTTTAAATAAAAACCAGACAGGCTCCAAACTGTAACCTGGCTGCATTTAAAACAGCTTTAGTTTGATAGCCTAACCCCATGAATATGTCTGTGTCTAGAATGTGTAGACTTGTGAACAGCATGAACTATGTTGGAAGCTCTTGTAAGGCAGGCAAGAGTAGGCTGGGAAAGAATGGATATAGCTAACAAAAAGTATCTGTCAGGAGAGGAAACAGCCTTTGCTAATGTAACTCCCTGACACCTTTTCGTGGGAAGGACAGAAAAGGAGGGACAAAATAATGTAACCCTATGGGGAGCATTAGAACATGACACAGCAGTGAACCTGCAACAGGAGCAAACGTGCTCACATATGGAAATGGCCTCGGGGTTGGGGAGTAGATGGGACAAGTCTCCAGGACACGTCCTGCTGGATCCCTTGATAGAGATCAGGATTAAAAAAAGGGAAAGTGAGTCTGGGGCCTCCATCACACCAGCTGTGGAACAGGGATGCCCATCACCTGCCTTCCCAGGGCCTGTGGACTGCAGCAGCTGGCCTGCAGGTGCAGTGAATTTACAAGGAGACAGGGCAATATGGAGCCCCAGGATGGTGCTGGGTACTGGTGTGCCCATCAGCATAGTCAGAGTTACCTGCCTACCAAACCTCCTTAGCAGGGCTACAAGAACTAAGTTTACATCTCTCACTGAAGGTAGCAAAATCTAAAGAAATTGAAGCTACTGAAGTACATATTGGCTTCAGTGGAGGAACTGAAGGCTGTTGGCATCAGGCTGTGTGCTACCAGAAGAGTAAGAGGAAAGCTTTTTGCGCTTAGCCTTTTCATAAGAAAATGAATTGATAGAGGATTTAGCAACAGAACATCCTTGTCCTCTCTGAGAGAAAGTCAAAATACCCTTGGCCACAGTGGAAAGCCTGGAGCCAACCCATAGATGCTTATCAGAGCAAGGAGTAGTTGTACAGTGCACATACCTGTAGGGATCCAGTTTGGTATGTCCTGAAAGCAGATGGCAAACCTAGCTAACACGTTTTTGTTTACTAATACTTCTGATTTATTATTTAGCAATTGCACTTGTGTTAACATTTTTATTTATTTATTTATTTTTGTATTCAATGGTATTATGCATCAAACAGCAGCACTTGTAGTGTAAATAAATGCTGGTAGCCCTATCTGCCACAGTGTTTGGGGCAAAGCGGTTCAGTGTAGTAAACTTAGCAAATGCATTACTTGCCCCACCACTAAGCAGAGAAGGGGTAGTACAAGTTTGTCTTTGCAAGCCAAGGACAGCAGTAGTGTGTTACTTCAGTTGCCCAAGGATTTCACAGTACCCATCTAAGTCATCCTTCCATCAGCTGGATGCTGCAAAACATATTGAAAGCTGATCAAACCCATGTTTCATGTGCAAATGATCTAGTGTTTCATGGTCACACTCAAATAGAAGTTAAAATGTCAACTAAACAAATGTTAGTTATAATTATGGAAATAGCATTCAAAGTGAACTGGGAAGATGCCCATCTGGTACAGATCAAAATAAAATACCTGGGAGTAGATTTGGACAGGAAGGCCATCTTCAAAGAGGTTTGTCTAGAGACATGCTTGCAACTTCAGACAGGAACAGTGCGTGAGCACTGCCTGAACCAGGTTGATCTGATTTGCACAAGCGTTTGACCCCCCCCACTCCCATGCCCCCCAGAATGGGAGTTCTTTGCAAAAACATCCGCACTGGCATTTCAGCAGGGACTGCTATGCTGCCGCTTAGCCAAGGGGCCGTATCAGCTGTGCCAATGCAGACAGTGCATATGCGAACACGGTGAATGTGTTCTTGCTGTTGTCTCAGCAAGAAGGCTGTGGATGAAGTTAGTTTCTGGGTTGTTATCATGCACCTCTCCAGACATGTTCCTTGGCAAAGACAGCAGCAGAAAGAAAGAGATTATTGCAGACATGCTTTGCTTTGTTAGGTAACCCAATTGCCTTGCAGAAGGATAAAATTCAAGGCTATTGCCATGACCCTTGTAGCATGAATAAGAAGAATGGGGGATATCTGTGTAAGTTGTTGCATCATACCCTAAGTTTATGTTTGTTTCCCCTTCCTCTATTTCTGTTTCTCTAACAACAACGTAGTCTGGTGCTGGCAAACAGTGAAGTCCTGCCTGTTTCCAGGCAGAGATCAAAGCTGTTGTCATTCAATCTTGTCTCAAAGGGCTCACCAGGTGACTGATCCTTGTTTAGTCTGTTGCTTGCAAAATCAGGCAGAATTACACTGATGAGAAGGAATGGGGAATGTGAAACAAAGTCCTTCACGTTTAGGAATATGTGAGGTCCTCAAAAAAGCAAGTAGTCCTATCAATCTCAGAATTCACCTAGGAAAAAAATTAAGGTCATAATCTAAAACAGGACAGTTAAACTACGTTAGACCCTGTGTAGATCTTAACTCAAATAGCTTAAAATCGGTCTAGCTTAAAGAATTCTCACAAACCAAACTATAAGGGTATGTACATAATTCTCTTATTTCCTCCCTCTTCTCAATTTCAAATACATAAAACTAGAGGCACATGTGCTAGATTTAAAATGATTTTTTTGTTGTTGTTGTTGTTCCTGTCCCACACCTCATGCATGAAATTCTTAGATAAAACCTCAACAAAACCCAGCAAAAATTTTACCCAGTTAGTATCTCGTTTCTATCTGAGAGAAAACTGATAGAGACTGTACCAGCCAAACCAGGTAGAACTGCAACAAACAGAGTCACAGTGCTTAAATGTCTCTAAACCTCCAAAGCCTCTGAGCAGCAACATGTGGTTCCTCTCCCACTGCCCACCCATGGTGCCCTGGTGGCATCTTGATGCTGTACTGCATATTGAGTCCAACCTTTGCATGAAGTCTGCTCCTACTCTATATCCACGTTAAAGAAGGGTGAGGAAGGGGGTTACTTCTGCAGACATCTGGGGGAGAGGACTTTCCATTAAGAGTTGAATTTGCCCTGGCTCGTTCCTGAGCCTCTACAGGATGAAGCACACGGAAAGCAGGACCAGCGCTGTTGAACTAAAGTGCCAAGGCGCTTCTATAAAATACTAACGAGCCAGGAGTGCACTGGTCCAGTTTTAGATGTTGATTTTTTCAGATTTGTAATGGGACCACAAATCAGGCGGAAGTAATGCAAATTGAAAACAGAAATGTCATTTTCACGTCTCGCACACATGGAGGGGCTGAGGCAGAGAAGAGACCAGATGGCAGGCTTTAAAAATTAGGTGTGGAGATAGGAAGCCTGCAGGAGATTAATGGAGAAGATAAACCTTTGCAGCTATATTTCTTTTCCCTGCTTTTATTTCTGAGGTTCTAGAAATTTTCTCTCTTCCTGGCCAAGAATTTATTAGATTTCCTACTATGCCAGGCTTTGCCTTTGTTACAGAAAAATGTGTATGGTCTTTCCTCGTTCTTCCTTTTCCTCTTTTCTTTTTTTCTTTTTCTCACCCTCCATTTCTTTCTTTGTTTCTGCTTCCCCCTCACTAGTTTTCCCTTCTCTTTATTATACTTTTTTTACAGAAGTACAGATTCATATTTCAAAAATCTGTACTGATATATTACAGCAATATAACTGTGCGAATATAATGTGTCAATACAGCTTGTCATAGACTTTTCACCTTCCGCAGAGGTTTTTGTGTTTGGAAGACAACAGTCTGAACAACTGGGGTCATTTTTTTTTTTTCACAGAATATCCCGAGTTGGAAGGGACCCATAAGGATCATCGAGTCCAACTCCTGGCACTGCACAGGTCTACCCAAAATTTTAGACCATGTGACTAAGTGCACAGTCCAAACGCCTCTTAAATTCAGACAGGCTTGGTGCAGTGACTACTTCACTGGGGAGCGTGTTCCAGTGTGCAACCACCCTCTCAGTGAAGAACCTCTTCCTAATGTCCAACCTAAACCTCCCCTGCCTCAGCTTGACACCATTGCCGCGGGTTCTATCACTGGTGATTAAGGAGAATAGGTCGGCGCCTGGCCCTCCACTCCCCCTCGCAAGGAAGTTGTAGACTGCGATGAGGTCTCCCCTCAGCCTCCTCTTCTCCAGGCTGAACAGGCCAAGTGACCTCAGCCGCTCCTCATACGTCTTCCCCTCTAGGCCCTTCACCATCTTCGTCGCCCTCCTCTGGACACTCTCCAGCAGTTTTACATCCTTTTTGTACTGTGGTGCCCAGAACTGCACACAGTACTCAAGGTGAGGCCGCACCAGCGCAGAGTAGAGCGGGACAATCACTTCCCTCGACCGACTAGCAATGCCGTGCTTGATGCACCCCAGGATACGGTTGGCCCTCCTGGCTGCCAGGGCACACTGCTGGCTCATATTCAACTTGCTGTCAACCACAACCCCCAGATCCCTCTCTGCGGGGCTGCTCTCCAGCGTCTCATTGCCCAGTCTGTACGTATAGCCAGGGTTGCCCCGTCCCAGGTGCAGGACGCGGCACTTGCTCTTATTAAACTTCACGTGGTTGGCGATTGCCCAGCTCTCCAATCTGTCCAGATCTCTCTGCAAGGCCTTTCCACCCTCAGCCGAGTCTACAACTCCTCCCAGTTTGGTGTCATCAGCAGACTTGTTCACACCCTTTAAAAAGCCTGTCCATTAGAATAAAAGATGTCAATGTCTGAAGAGCCATTTGCTTTATAAATCATTCATTACAAACAGATGAAAAGTTTCTTCAAATTCAAAAAGATGATTTGAGCATACTTTTGATCATAAAACAAAAATTGTCCAGAAACTCGATAGAGATTTCTGTGATTTTTACAGAGAAGACATCCAAACTTTACACTTCCTAATGACATATGAAAGTGTTGTGGGATAAGCAGACACTTCCCATTGTAATATTTGTGATCGATTTTGCCATTCTATTTGCGTATATAAATATTGGAAGGGAAGGTATACACCACTGCTGATTCACATTTGTTTCTTTCCTCCATGATAGACAATCAGAACCTTTTTGAGTTCCTGAGTGTAAAAATCTCAAGGTGGTGAACTTATTTTCAGCCTTCAGGCAGAGTTGTTTCTTAGCCCTTAGTTTTGATGAGCCATTGACAGGCATTTGAAAAACAGCACAGGGCACTTAGTGAGACAAAACTTCACTAGGAGTAACAAAATAATCCCAAGAATAAGGTTTCACATGAGTGCTTGCAAATGTGATATACAACATCAAATAATTTCAAAACAAAAGCGCTATCTGCTTTAACAACCCCTGTTTTCTCTGAAATGCTGACAGTCCTGTTTCTGACTTCCTCTCACTATATTTAGAGTTTCCTTAAGTGTGTTATTTTCCATCTCCAAGATCTTTTTTCTGAAGTCTTCCTTTTGAAGGTTGAAAGACCCATTCTTTGGCAAAGAAAACCAACCCTGTTTGTCCAGGACAGATGTGTCATCTTCTTCCTCGTCTCTCACCCTACAGGGAGAGGGTGTCAATCTTGTTCCTCTCCTTTAAGACAATGCTGGGGCTACCACTACAACCTGGGAGGTGCTTGATCCTATTTAATGTTGCAGATTATCATAAACACCATTTATAGCATTTTAAATGATGAAAAAGCTAGTGGAGGAACGAGGATAGTCAAAGTACAAACCAAGAGGAAAAAAGATCAAAACTGAGGAACATAAGTCAAAAACTCCGAAATGTGAAAATGGACTGAGGAAGGAATCACATACTTCCTGCCTGTTTAAAAGTCTTAATATCAGCAGAATCTAGGGAGTCCTCATAAAACACCACAAGATGAAGAGCCAATTTTGCTGCATGTTCATTTTCAAATGCAGAGTTACAAAAATGCACAGATTTCAGATTCTCCAGATATTCCTGTTTGCTGCAGTGCCCATTTTAATATGGCTTTTGTCATTTTTTGAACTATAGACCAATGTGCTAGAAAGTACCATTTGCTGCTCACAAATCCATTAGAATCTTTCTTTTACTCCCCTCCTCCTCTCCCCCCCCCGTAATGTTCTACTTAAGATGAAAGTCTGTGGAAAGTCAACTTGGCTAAGTTCAGGAAAGACACATAGATACACTGAGTATGCAGCCTTGATTATGTTGACCCAGGGAAATGGAAGTTTAGCTGGGGAAATAAGTTTACGGATTAAAACATCTGGAACAATTCAATAGCTTCCCCCCATGGACACAGCCTCAGTGGAGCAATGTGTACAAAACTGGCATGAGTTCAGGAGGAAATCCTACAGAAATTTTATAGGATGGGAAGGAATAAAGCACTCTCTAGTTGAAACTTGCATCTGGAAGGACACCTGGATGATTAATGAAGTGTTACTCTTCTCCTAAATTGGGTCACCTACCAACAAATCCACTTCCAAATCCTGTTGTTTACCCCCATGCATTTTATGCATGTATTGTTGCATGTTTTGCCTGCTGATCTCAGAGACATGCACCTCAAATTCCTATGGAGGTGGATACTAGGGCCTAAGGACATTGCAAAACTCAGCAATCCCTGGCATTTTATTGCAATGTTCCCATGTTAAGTTTCACATGTGATGGCCTTTATACTCAAAGCTCTGCAGACTCATGTCCTAATATGAAAGGACAGACAGACTTTTAGTAGAACTATTGTGTACAAGTTAGGAGTCTTTTTGGTATACTTATGGTGAATGGTGTTGCAATTGTTAATGCAACATCTGGCCTTTCCTCCTGGACAAGCAAAGTATTTGTCTGAAGTGCAGCAGCTACATAATAAAATACATTTATGGCTCAACAAAGCAGAAATTGGAGCAGAGATTGGAAAGGCATATTTTTATTTCCCTGACTACTATGTTGCTCCCTCTAAGTGTGCTGCTCCCATAGTCTTTGTTCAGGCTCTGAAGTTCTAGCCACTTGGCTGCACGTATCCATGGCACTGGGCACCTCAGATGTGTGACTCAGGTTTTGGATTTCCAGCAAGCTGCAAAGGATTTTCTCGTGTTTGCTAGGAATCTAGTCCTACCTAGCTCATTTGGGCAGTTTCCCAGAGTCAATAGCAAAGTCAGGAATCCCAGTTCAATGCCTTAGTTCTAGGTCTTTGAGAAACTCAGCAGTTTTTTAATGAGTAAGTGTCTTTGGTAGGGTTAGCATACTGACAAGAAGAAGTACCAGCCATGTGTCTTGGCAGCTACAGGTGTATGAATGTAGCTCTCTGGGCAGAAATCATGGCTTATTGCTTCTGGGTTTTGTTGCACTGCTTTCAGTGCAATCTTGTCATCTCAGACCACAAATGCTTGTCCAGTTCTGTTAACTTAACTAAATGTGGCCTGTGAGTCCATATGTGGGACATGGGAAATGCCGTTACTCTGCCAGTGCCAGAAATAGTCAGTGATGAGAAGGATTGTAAGACCACAAGTAAATCTGATGTAGTCTCAGACGCAGCGTGATCCAGCAGAATTGCTTCCATGTTCTGATCTAAAGCCCCCTAAAGGCAAAGGGAGACCTTCTATTTGGGTTTTGGGTCAGTTTATACACAGTTTGAGTTGTTGGTTTAGTATATGTCAATAGTCCTTTAGGTTAGTTCCTAAATTTAAACCAATCTCATGATCGAAAGTAAAGGCAGAAGAGAATTTTGCTCCAGCATATTATATCTTCTTTGTAGAGTCTACTGTGCACAATCGTGGGAACTGGACAGTCCAGCAGGTACTGTCACACCAGACAAATGACAGAGTTTCAGGTACCTCACTCTGCCAGAAAGAGTTTCTGTGTTTTACCAGTGGACGACAGTTCACATCCATCATGCCATTGTGCCGGAGCCATTGCAATGGTAAAGCTGGCCTAGCTCCTAAAACTGGTATGATCTTATGCACAGGAATTAGGGGGTAAGGCCTTCAAGATCTGCCAGAAGCATGGTGCAGCTTGTGATTACAAGGGACTGGTGTCTTTGTGCCTCAAGGCCCAACAAAAGCATTCCCAGCCTCTGTGGAGTGACAAACAGGCAAGAAGGAAGAAAGGGGCACAAAATTACAGGATCTGTAGCAATTGACAGAGTACAGCTCTGAAGAGGCACTGTTACAGCCACAGGATTTCCTCGTGACAAGCTATACAGGCAAGGAAGAACACATTTCTTGGGTCAAAGACATGAGCCTTGCCTATGTAACCAATAGTAAATGGACATATATTTCACCATAACTGTATGTATATGTACCTGTTGTGAATACATGAGCACAACTAATGTTGAAATAATGAAACAAGCACTGAGCTAAGACCTGGTATGAGAGATACAGAAGGAAAATAAAATTAGAAGCGGCCAACAGAGCTCAGAAAATATTTTCAAGTCCCCATAACATCAAAGTATCAGGCAGTTCCCTGTCATCACAAGAAAGATCCTTGTTTGCTCTAGCACCAAACCAACTGCAAGATTGTCTTCTCTGCTGAGGGATAAAAATTCAAACATCCTAAAGCTAGGGCAAAGTAAGCAATTCTCAAAGACAGATGATAGTTAACATTTTTCTAATGAACAGTAGTGATCCTGTATATGAAGATAAAGATTTAATTGGGCTAAAATAGAGTAATAAGGATGAGCAAGTTCTAAAGTCATGCTTAATTTTATTACCTTGAATGCTCGTGACAGCAGAGATCCTATGATAAATAAAATGCTTTTTCTTGCAGGGGACACCTTTTGCTTGGGAGAGGTCTCCACATGAGCCTGAGAAATAGCTGGTAAAAAGCAGAGCCAAAGGCAAAGAAGGTTTGTACTGTTTCTTGGTCTTTCAGGCACTCTCCTTTTGAGATAAAATCTGCACAGACGCCCTAAGCAGTTTCATCCATTTTCCTCTGGGGAGCACACACCCAATGTCTCAGCCATTGCAGCAGATTGTCATGGAGGGCTTCTGGGTCTGCTGCAGAGTGACCAGGAGTGAGAGCATCACGATTGCCTCTATGGAGGAGACAACTAAAGAGAAAAATTGCGACTGATCTATGAGGCTGCTACTTTGTTCCTAGTTCAAATACCAAATGGCTAAATCACAACATCTCTTGAAATCTCAGAGAGCTGCTTTTTGTTTCCCCATCTTTTCTGGCCTGCAGGCCAGGGGCCTCCAGGGAACAGAGGCTGAGCAATCAGGACCTCTTGAGCTTTGGTTTTGGTTTGATTTGAGGGGAAGGCTGAAGCTGACATCCTGCAAATGTCTCTGTTTAGCGTGTGTTGAAAGCTACTGTGTTCTGCCCTTGGGTGCATTTCTGGGAAGGGTATTGCTGTTGTTTGTTTTGCTGTTTTAACTGCTCCTTGGTAAAAACTGTAACAGAAAATCGGTGTCAAGGATGGAAATACAGGATGAAAAGAAAGATTAAATAGTTACACGTGGCGAGATGTATAGTTTCCAACTAAATGACAAAGAGATTAGGCAAAATATGCTGAAGCTTGAATGTTATTCCTGCTCAAGTGCTATGGAAGATGGAGCTCTGCAGTGCTCTGCTTTCCTGTAACTACTTGGGGAGAAAAAAAAAAAAAAAAAGTTATTTCAGTGCTTAACAACTCGGGGCTTTTTGCAAGAATCTGGTGAAGTATGATGTGAAAACACAGCAGAGCTTTTGAAAATGTTTAGTTGCTACCACAGCACCATTGGAATACCATATGAGTTTCGTCTCAAAACAACCCTGAAGGAGAAGGTACTTCTGAATCTTTAGCAAGTTTAAACTAGCTGCTTCTTGCTGATTTTCTCTCTCTCTCTCTCTCTTTAATTTGCGAAGGTGCAAGTCAATTTTGAGTTGAATTCTTAAAACAGAAAAATGCTGTTGGATAATAAGTACAGGATAAACCAGCACTAGAAAATGCAGTGAAAGGGGTCATGCTCTCGTGGTGAGGGCTGGGCTGAGAAGATAAAGCAGACTCCTTCACACCTGTGAGGAGCCAGGCTCTGATGTTCTTCTCCATCTCTGTCTGCAAACTTGTGGTGAGCAATTGGTTTCTTAGACTCCAAATACCTTGAAGAATGGCAGACCCCACGTCAGAGAGAACGGTAAACCAAAAGAAAAACATTGCTTTGTATTTGCCTCAGAGATAAAGGAGGCATAAAAAAGAAAGTAGCTGCACCCTCTGTTACTGGGAAGGCTGTTACAGATTTCCATAAGGACAGAAAATGTCTCTTGTATTGGGAAAAGACTGTAGGAAAACAACTGCCTAAATGGCAGAGGCAGAGGTGGTGACAGTGGCAGAGCCTGAGCTGGTTGCCAGTCACTTCCTGAAAGACAACCAGCAGGGGAGGGTCTGTACATCTGCCAGCTCTAAGGGGATCAGTTCCTAAGTAAGGAGATACATAGAGAAAACTGTCAAGAAGAATGGGGTTTCTGAAACTGTATGTCTTCCAAGAAATGACTGCTTGAAATGACAAGGTGACTATTTAGATTTAAAATGTTACAGTTTGATGTATTTCAAAGGGCCCTGAATCAAGTGCAGCAGGATGTGAAAGCATTTGCTAAATCTAATAGCTGGGTGACATACTAATAACTGAGAGAAAGTCTTAAAGAAAACCTGGAGATGTAAAAATTTTGGAAAGTTATAGACATTGCTTTCACAACAGTAAGCATCCTTTTTGTTTGTTTGTTTTTGTTTTTCTCTTGTCTCTGTGTGTGTTTTGTTTTGTTTTTGGTCTCTGGACTTGTTTTCCCTGCAGAGTTAGTTTAAGCAGTTAACTTTGGCAAACAGGCTATCCTAAACTGATCATCATCATCACAGCAACTGTCAAGTGCATGCTCTTTACCCATGGCAAATGCTGCTTCTCTTCATTCCTCATTAAAGAGTGTCTAAAGTGCATCATGGTGCCTTTAGCATTGGCTGAACACTTCAATACAGAGAGTATTGCAAATCAGTGGATGTGATCTACTGAGCAGTAGCTTATCAGATAGGCAAACTAGATAACTTACCCAAAACTACTGGTGTGTCTGGTTTCCCAATTTAAGTGCATGTCTTGATACACTGTTATCCACAAAAGCATTCTGAAACTTCCATATATTGCAACACATAAATGATGAAGCAGACAAAAAAGATAACACATTGAGGCATAAATAGGCAATGCTCCATTAGTGGCCAAGGTCTGCACAGATGATTATTGATCTTCATGGTTTGCTGGTGTGACCGTCGTTACAGATCATCAAAAGACCCTGTTCTTGCAAGTTCCCTGTTCGAAATGACCCGTTCACAGGAAAACATAGAAAAGTGAGTGTATGATAACATACAAAGGTGAGTAACATACAAATGATCATATCAGCGATCCTATTACTGGCAAAGATATTGCTTTGGAAGTAGGCCAAGTCTCTGCCTTTCGGATAGTGTTAGTAGTTTCACAATATTGGAAGAATACTGACCAAGAGCAAAGTATCTCCGATTTTTCTTAACGGCCATGCCTTTCTTTTTTCAGTAAGGAATCTGTGTAACATGTAAACCTTGTTAAAATTACCTAATTTTAAATGTAGTACATACATTTAGTACATACATTTTTCTAATGTGTGTGCTAAAGATATAGCAAGAAGTTATTTTATGTGGCCAAAGATAATAACAAAATGAAGTGAAAATGTTCCTTTGATGAAAAAAAAAAAAAAAAGGTATTGATTTCATTATCTGATGATGATTACCACTTGCTGGTAGTTCTCAGATCTCCTGTAAGGCTACATTGAGGAGCTACAATTTTTCACATCAGGTTTAAAACTTAAAATTGGTGGCAAGTGTGTACTTTTTTAAGAAAACATACTATCAGTTTACTTTTTGAAAAGTATTTGTCTCCTGCCAGGAAATGGAACTATGTGATCAGGATTTAATTTCTACTTTCATTTCAGGTTCAGGTTTCTTACAACAAGATGGCCTCAATTAAGACATGTTTTTAATTTTGTGATGTTAGAAGACTTTTTTTCTAGACTCTTCATAATATAGAGAAAAGTAGAACTAGGCTTTGAAAGCTAGACAGATAAGATAACGGATGAAAGCAAGGACACAGAACAAGAACATGTTATCCAAAGGACCTGGGGGATGAAGTCAGGAAACTATAAGAGATAATGAAGAAAAACCAAAGGAAGGCTAGTTAAACGAGCTGAGAAAGGAAGCTGGCCAATTTTCTCAAAGGTCAGGAAAAGTAGGGCATGAAAGTAGGGGAAAGGTGAAGAGGAAGACATCTGCCTTCATCCACCGACCACCGAATTGGGGAAGAAGACCACCAGAGGGAGGAAGAGCGCAGGCGCGGAAGGATCCAGCAAAGAGGCGGGATTAGGTAATGAATATGTATAGGCGTAAATAAATATTAATCACTGTATTGTATAAAATTTGAAAGAACTGCCACTTTTGGTATGCACGCTAGGTGGAGAGATCCCCCGTGCATCCAGCGCTGAGAATAAAGGTTGTATACTCACTACAAATTCCTGAATGCTTCTTTGAATCAATTTGGCGACCACGAAGGGACACTTCTCTGCCGGACCGT
>VXAA01004870.1:15854-28333 GCA_013399115.1 Anseranas semipalmata
TGCTCTCCAGCGTCTCATTGCCCAGTCTGTACGTATAGCCAGGGTTGCCCCGTCCCAGGTGCAGGACGCGGCACTTCTTCCTCCTTGGAGATACTCAAAAGCCATTTGGAAGTGGTCCTGGGCAACCTGTTCTAGGTGTTCCTGCTTGAGCAGGGGGGTTGGACCAGATGACGTCCAGAGGTCCCTTCCACCCTCAGCCATTCTGTGATTCTGTGGAAATGAAGAGCAGTGGTCTGGCCAGGATTCAGGGGAATCAGCTGCCAAGTCTGCACGCTGTCCATTAATTTTACCCCAAATCCATGATATTCGGGAAAGCTGAACATTCTGAGATAACTTCCTATCTTTAATAGACATGATGCCTCTAGCAGTTTTAGACCTCAAATATACTTATTTCCCACATGATTTTATCACTTCCGTCCAAGCACTTAGATGTATACTTAGAATGTAACATCCCCATGTGGGACGGAAGCATCCCCAGATGTCTTCTTAAGAAAAGGGATAGCAAGGCACAAATTGTGCAAAATTACCTGTCCAAAACATTTAAAAGATGTGTGCCTAAGCAAAGATCTTGAAAAAAAAAATAAATCTCCAAATTCCTGTTTCAGTGCCTTAAACACATCCACTTTCTTGTTCCAGAGAGAAAAATGTGACAAAACGAACCACAGACATAGCACAAAATTGTTCTCTGTGGTTTAGAAAATGGTGAGGATATTTTGGAGGCTTAGTACAAACTTTAGCATATTCACCTAAGGTGTACGTATTTCCACCCCGGGTAGCACTTCTTTCTACAGAGATAAGAAATAACAAAGTGAATATTTTAAGAAGACGATTAAGAATTTCCTTCTAAATCACCATTCAGATGGGACTAACCTGAAGAATGTCAGAAAAATAAGAGGAAATAGTTGCCAAATAAAATGAGGTAGAGAGATATTTTTACGGCTGACTGAAATAATTCTGGAATAAGATAGCAGTAGCTTGTACATCAGTTAGGTGTTCTAAAGCCCTAAAGCAAACTTTGCTCCCTTTGTCATGATGATTACCAGTTTCTAAAGCACACGGGCAACATCTAGTGTTAGCTGATGGATACTGCGTATTCTAGCATCTTTGTGAATGGTTAAATATTTGAATATCATGCATAACCAATGACTATGAAAGAGTTTCTATGAAAATCAGGTCCTCTTACCCCATGTCAAGATGGTATCCCAGAGATCAGTGAGAAATTATCACAAAAGTCACACCGTGTACTTACTTGTTTTTTCTCAAAGCCTGAATGCTGGTAGTGGTCTCTTGATATCCTATTTAGACCTAATAATAAATAAACAATCAGGAGCCTTGGGAAAGCAGGTCAAAGGAACAGGACCAACTCAAAATTGATCTGTTTTAGATGAACAGATTTCTTTTCCATGTGAGTAATGCCATATTGGACTAGCTAAAATAAATGGCAAAGGTCCTACCATCATCTTAGCTGCAAATTCTAGAAAGTCTAGGTGGGGGCATGCCTCCAACCTTAATGGAGAGGGTTAGCATTGGCCAGATCACAATCTGCTATCCAATGTGGGTCCAGCCTTGTCCTGGTACTCCAGAATAATCAGTTGTATAAGCTTGTGAGAAACTTTCCCTTCCCCTGTCTGGGGTCAAAGAACTAAGACTGGGGGAGATATTTGGGACCCCACAACTTTTAACCAGGCCTCAGTACTGGGACAATCTGTTCTCTCAGCAGCATATTGTACTGACAGTGCTGAACTCCAACAATCCAGTTAGGACAAACACCTTGTTCGCTAGTTTTACATCACAGCTCTGTACACAGATAGAGAAAAAAATAATATTAACCTTTCCATTTGTTTCCAAGAGAAAATTAGTGGGGAGGGAGAAGGTAGGATGTCATCAATTGGTATTATTTTCCACAGCAACAAAATGTGTTGGTATGGCCTGAGACTAACAGGTCCCAAAGTCCATGATCTGTAGAGATGCCTGCTTCCAGCCGGCACATCCCATAGGCTGCTCATGCGGCACTTGCAAACCAAAGCAGCAATCACTTGTGTGGAAGACAAGAGCTGTATGAGGTGCTGGGGAAACCTCTCAGGCACCTCTTTTTGGCAGGCTCAGAACTTGCTCCCTGTCCCTGGAGAGACTTATCCCCATGTCTGCTCTGGGAGCCAGCCAGCGGCCACACTCACAGCAAGCTGGAGATATTTTGCAAGCTGAGAATAAACTAGAAATAGCGTTCCTGAGATGCTCTCAGCCTCCTGTTTCACGCCACCTTGATGCAGCCCCTTCGGCTTAGTGGAAGGTGCTGGTGGCTACAACCACATCAGGAGATTAGATGACCTAATACTGTCAAGTGTCATGCTAGCCACCTTTACAGCATCACCTGTGGTTTGCCACATTTCCAGAGACAGAGATACAGTTTTGTTTCTTGTTTTTAGCACCATGGACTCAGTGTTAGCAATAGAAGCTTTAAAGTCTGAGTATGATCTATCTTGTGTTCTGGACTTTGCTCTTGCTGTGACACAAATACAAACTGCCAACATAAAAATCACTTGTCTTTCTGTCACTCTGTTTACAGAATGTCCTGTGCAGTAGGTGTTGTAAGGGTATGTGGAAGAGTGTCGGTCTGCTTCATGAAGTTTATCTGATTAAGGACCTTTTCAGTGCAAAGGGGGTAGTAAGTAAAAGGGGAAGTGATAAGCAAGAACACACAAAGACACAAACCTAGTAGACAACACATAAAAAAGTTGATACCAATGATCAAAAGTATCCAGTTACTAATTGATGGACAGTAGAGAGAAACTCCAGGCACAGCTTTGGAGTGGGACATCTGGACTTTGTAACTGATAAGAAAGGAAAAACAAGAGGAACATGAGGATTTGGGGTATTCAGGGGGATTCTGTAGGACTATGCAAAATTTACAAAGGAACGTTTAGCAGAAAGGGATTGGGGAAGAACAAAAGAGGAGTTAGACAAAAAAGGATATAAAAAGGGATGGTCACATGTAAAATATTGCCAGTCATTATGCCTGTCTGACTGAGCCCTGTGCCCAGTCACTGCATTCTGTCCTATCTTCTCATTAAATCCCTTCATAACAACCTCTCTGTGTGATCTTACTCTCAACTCATGCGTGTGTACATGTGTTGCGGGAACTGAATGCAAGCTGCTGGTGAGACCATGGTGAGTGGAGGCAAGGCCAGCTGCTGGATACAGGCTAGATGTGGCGCCAGCGACTGGAGCAAGTGGGAGAGAGCGCTACTGGAGTGGGTGGGGTCTTGTTCACCAGCCACTGGGATGGGAACACTGTGTGTCCTGAAAACCAGCTACCGGGAGGGACTGGGGAGAGTGTAGCGAGTGAGGGACTCAGCTCCAGCAGTTGGCATAGCACTGAGCATCACAGGCACACATGCCTGGTACCAGCTGCTGTGAAGCTAATAGAGTATCTGTACTGTCTTCACAAAAAAAATTGGTGTGTGGGGTGTGTGTGTGCAATTGGCTGGCAAATTTCAGGCTGGACCAGCTGGTGAGTAGGAAGCCCTGGTTCTGGGCAGAGATACCAAGTGGGCAGAGGGTCTGTGCATGAGTGCTGCATCTGCTTGCTAGCCATCTGTTTGACCAGCCATGACAGTGTACTGTGGGTATCTGTGTGTGTCTCTGGCATATGGGCTCAGCTTCTCTACTGGTTGAACCTGCAAATAAGAAAGCAGCAGCTGTGTCCAACAGGCTGGGACAGAGACCCCAAACCAGGCTCCAGTTGCCAGGCAGGAGGAATGCCCAGGCTCTCGATCTTCTAGAGGTGGTGGCCACTTATAATACCCCTTAATGCGTGTCACTAGATTTTAAGCCTAAACTCTTAACTCACCTCTTTATTTGCCAATTTGAAGGTTGACCTCATCATATCAGAGGATATAAGACTCACTGAAACTTCCTTGATCTTTAATTTGCTAGTTCACCAACCAGTCTGGATTGAACCCTCATTCTTGCACATGGGGGTCATGAAGTAATAGTTTCCCCAGGGAGGTCTGGCAGGATATGTGCAGCAAGACACAAGCACTGTAGAGACCTCTAAAATATGGTGCTTTCCCACATAAAGAGCAGACTGGCTTTAAACACCTTGGGTTCAATAACACACTCATTCTGAATTAGAAATCAGAACTAATGTATTAAGAAATGCAATCCCCAAACTGCAAGCATGAAGAAATTTCAAACCAATTTGAATTTTAATGAAATTCAGGTGTAGGAAATTCTGAGTCAGATCTTGAACAAATTACCAGAGGAAGTCACCAAGACTAAACAGATAACAAATTCAGTAAAGAACTGGATATTTGGAGAATATTCAGCATGTTGTAAGTAACCACCACTGGAATTTTGGAAAGGATATTATGTTCATTTTTAAGCTGTAAACCAATGTCTGTACTGAAGTTCATCACGACACTTGGTTTCCTGGGAAGATTATTGTGTATTTGTTCACTGTAGTACACCTAAAAAATTTCCTGGATTAGCTGTTCCTACTCCTGTTGTCCAGGTACTGAACTGCTGAGACAGAGAGGTTGTCAGTTCTTCAGTGAACTACTTCATTTGCCTAATTTTCTCAATATCTATTGAGTACTTAGGCTGATCACAAGCAACGTTTTTAGTATTCTTAACACAACTGATTTTCCTCAAATCTGAGTTTTACCATGTAAAACAACTCCAGGATTATGGCTTTATTTCCCAAGCAGATAATGGACAACTGTATCCACAATAATCAATAAATAAGAAGTGTTGAGAGTTCAGTCGAATGGAGTACATTTATTCTGTTTAAACTCCACACATCCAGGCAATTCAAGCATCAAGCTTGAAGAAACCTGATTGAACTTGAAGAGGCTCACCTGCTCTGCCATGGACTCTCAAAAAATGTGAATGGATCCTAAGTCATGTTTGGCAATCTCTAGTGGTGAAGACTTCTTATTTTCTTGTATCATTATGAATATGAAACTCTACAGGGAACAGGACAGACCAGTCATAAGACTACCCTAGTGTTTGAAGACAAGTTTCTCCTCTCACCGTGCCCTGCTCTTATTCCCGGATTGAGGAGCACCATATCTTTCCCTGAAGCTCTGTTGCACAGGTACAAAAGGAGCACGGAGAAAAAAAAAAAAAAAAAACAATTTTTTTAGATTTCTTCATTTCTGTTTATTTATCCACCCTCTGTAACCCCTGCACTTTTTCCCCTGATCTGTTTTGGAAGTATGATTTTGCTATACTAATGGTTAAAAACTGAAAAAAAAAAAAAATCATTTGCAGTTTCAGTGAAAAGAGAAATGTGAATCATGGAGCTACTTTTTTTTTTTTTTTTTTTCATTAATCTGTGATCTTTTATGCCACTGCACCTTTAAAATAACAAAACCATGCAAGATCCTTAAGGAGTGTCAGAGGTTAGAGTGAGGTAATCTGCACAGCTCATGCACCTCCTCTCACGTTGTTATCATTATCACCTAGGAGGGATGTGTACAATATTTTTAGACCCTATCTGAAGAACAAAAATTTCATTTATTTTAGTAATTTTATTTTTCAAATCCTACCCTGAAAAGGTATGAAAGTAAACTAGCACTGGATCCTCAGCTCGCTAAGGGGCATTCACAGTTCAGAGAAAAGCTGTGTCAGAAAAAAAGCACATTAACTTCTAAGAAAGCACATTGAGTGAAGTCATGCCTCCCACAATGCTTCACAAGAAGTTCCAGTTGCTAATCAAATATCATACGAGAAAATAAAGCTTCAGTGTGTTAAAAGCTACAAGCAGCAGAAAGAAAAAGCTGTGAAACTGCAGAAGGTAGCTGTTGGAACGTGAACCAAGTTCAAAACAAATGGTGTCTAACGCATGGTCCATTTCACCAGAAAGTAGAGATAAAGTGCAAACTCTGACTATCTCAGGAAACACAGGAATTTATGAGCAAGCCCTTTTCCCAAAGAGGATGTTTATCCGCCTTTTTCTCCTAGTTATGTACATAAATGTGAAGTTTTATAATGATAAAAGAGCATACCTGTCACAAGACAGTAGTCCATTAGCAAAGCTTAGTCAAGCAACAAATATTCACAAGAAATCACAAAACACTTTTGAACATCAGTGATGGTTATAACTGCTTAGGAGCACGGCAACTGTCAAAATAAAGAGAAGCTCTATATTCACCAAGGTTACAATTTAATCAAGAAGGAATTATATTATCAAACCAGTACATTTTGAACTGCGTGGGTATTTAAATTCTGTTGATAACTTTGCAGATACCAACCTCCCAGCTGAAAAAGAAATCTTGACCACAAGGAACCTATGGCAACAGTCCCAATCACCTCAAAAGAGATCCGTTCACACAGAACACTGGAGAGATGCTTTATGAAAACAGCTTTAGCAAGGAGGGAAGAGCAGAGTGCGCAGGTTAATTACTAAGTACAAAGGAAAGAGAATGGAAGAGGGAGACTATGATGTTCAGATATAAGGAAGTATGTTTTGTTATAGCACAGAAGATGTGGAGGCATGTAATTCAGGAGACAACAGATTTCACCCCCTGAAGAAAGAAGGATGCACCTGTAGCTTCACAGTGATTTCTGAATCAAGTCTGCTATTCACCATAACCCTGACAGAATCTCAGGAGAAATTGCAAGGCAACCAAAGCTATCTCAGCTGGTTTGGAAAGGCAGATAGAGAGTGAAGTCTTCTGGGGACATGACAGGAATGATTGCTCTCTTAATGCTCTGTGGTCCAGAGAAGGGTGGTACCTTAGCAGGCCTTTGCCATTACAATGGCACCTTGGGCTGTCCCAGCTTCTAGCAAAATTTTCTCATTTTGGAACTAGAGAGAAAAAGCTGGAGCCAAACCTAGCACTCCACAGTGGCCACTGTAAGCAGCTGAGCAGCATGTGCAATCAGTCTGCTCTCCATGCCTGTCACAGTTTCAAGACCTTAGCAATGACTCGTCTGGAAGAAAACGTGAGGGGTACAAACCACTTGTCTAGTCCACAGGTATCAAGTCAAGCCCATGTGACCCTCAGAAATACTTTGAATGAATTTGATTGTTTTGCAGAAAGACTCGTAGGATGCAGCCTTTGTAAGCAAGCAATCCATCACAGTTTAAGGACATGACTATTTTTCTGACAGTCAGACACTTGGAAAAAGGCTACAAATGAGTGACACCACCAGAACTGAGTCATCTGTTGCAGCAGTTCGGGTCTTTGTTATTCCTGAGTTTTTTATAGTTACCCCACTCATGCCAGCCTAAGAAAAATGATGGTGGCTGGTCCACTCAGCACAGAGGTGAAACTCAAGAGCAACCGTGGAGGAGGGAACAAAGAGAAGAGACAGCCTGTGACTATTTTACAAAGAGCAGCCTTTGTCTGGTAATGCAGAAAGGACATGGAAGCTCTCCCTCAACACCTTTTTCCAGTGTTTCCAGAGCACTTTGAGCCTGTGTCACACCTCATCATGCATTTCTGAAGGACAGAGTGAGGAGAAGCAATGACAATGCATGGACTAGCAAGTGGCAGAACACACTCTGACATAATGATTTTGGTGGCCCCCTCAGATACACTGGTAAATACACAAGTATTTGCTCAGTTTGTCGGGCTTGCAGTGTATTGTTGTAACTAAACAATCTCCACTCTGATCTGATCTGCTTAGCTCAAGGAAAATAGGTCTGGACCTACTAAATCTATAGGAGTTTACACCAGTGGAAGACCAACCAGAGAGAGAGACAGAGGAGAGCACATCAGCAGCCTGGCTGCTATGTAATGCCAAGGAAACCAGAATGTCTCCAGGACCCTAAGGTCTTGTTAAATATTCCCTATAAGAAGGAGTATACAATGAGTTGGTGCTGTCTTCTACACCAGCCCAGAAAAACTTCTTTCCCCCTCGGTGCTGCTGCAAATTGCAATATTCAACCTCTGCTTTCTGTTTTCCTCAGCAAACTGAGGTTTATTTAGGTCCAGTCCTCCTGGAGGTGGACTGGAATTTGAGATCTGGGGATGAAAAGTCTGTTAAGAAAGGTAGAACTGTTTTTTCTTCTTCCAATGTGCAGTAGAAGGATGAGGACAAGAGGTGCTTTTTATAGGCAATAAAAAGTAGGGAAGCACTTGTACACACATTGGAAGAGAAACCTGAAAAAATCATATCCCTTGTTGTCTCACTGGGGCAGGTGACTGCTGTATATGCAAGGCACCAGGTCCCATATTTGCTCTAAGCCCTCCCATGGGGGAAGCAAAAAATCTCATGAGACCTTCCCAGGCTATGAAACCCAACTAAAAGGAGGGAAGATATGTTGCTCATAAAATGAGTCAGCATGGTCACCAGAGAATGTGCTGTACAGAGGCAGAAAACCATGCATCACTACCTCCAGTGTTCTTAGAACCAAGAGTCAACAGTATGCCCTTTGCAAGTAGACAGCAGAAGAGTTAAAACAATTTGGAAAGTCTTATAATAGAGATTTCCATTGTAATCAGTAGAAAATTTGCAAGGGTTTCCTGGAGTGGAGTCTAACTGCGCAGAAAAGTAGTAGAAAGGATTTTTTTTCCCCAAGAAAATGAATCCAGCTATAAAATAAGAATATATTCTTGATTTAGAAAGATAGGGGAAACCTGAATCTGAGGTTCTCGAATCACCTCTTGAGAATTTCTTATTTTGGAAGCAAATATATAAGAACCAACAGTATGTTTGAGAAGATCCCTAGGCAATTATTTTTTCTTAAATATACCTTAGTGCTCAAGAGACTTGTCTGCCATTGGAGGTTCAGGTGTACCCATTTTACAACAGCATTAAACAGACAGCAGAAACATTCTGTTAACAACTCTTTACTGTTTTATTCTACTGTAGAAGGTGTTGTCGTGAACCTGTATATATAATCTGGACCCTAATAAGCAAGAATTAAAAGCATTACCAGTAGAGACATAAAATACCAACCTCTTTCTCCCAGCTGTGCTCATATGACCAGAATACTCTGTTCTAATAAACAAGTTAGTGGTGTGTAAATCTTCACACAAGGCACCAAAGGTGAAAAAAGTGTAATTCAGTTGGGCTCATACAGCTAAAAAACAGCTATGTTATAGCGACATTATAAATTTCCCCAAAGCATTATGGGATAACATGAAATCATTCTTCTGCAAGAGAAGGATAAATAACACTTTCATTAAAATATCTTCTCCTGTATTGGGCAGGTCAAACCAGTTAATAGTGTTAATGATCCAGATTCAGGAAAAGGAGGCAGTTTAAGAACACCCCAAAGAACAGGTGTCCCACTCAGAAAGTCTTCTATGTTTATTTTTTCACATAAGTTTCTTTTTTGCTTTTCAAGGGGAGGGCCCTGCTGCTCGGCTCCCCCTGCGTCTCAATGCAGCCTTATCATATGCATAGCCAAAGTCAGTAGCAAGATCGGGAGAGAATGGAAAAGCCGGTGAGCGCTGCTGGTGTCTGTGCGAGCGTGACTAAACCGCCCGTGGCCCCGGGGCTGGGGTTCGACGGTGATGTAGCCATTGATGATGCGGATCCGGGGAGGAGGGTCGGTGGCACTGCAAGGCAAGCGGAGAAGAACGTCAGTCCAGACTTAGCCCAGAACTGGCTGATGCCCGCAGAGCGGGACGTCGCCAGTCTCCCTTGCCCCACTGCCCCGCTTCTGGGCTCCCGAGGCGCTGGGCATGGTCTCTCGTCCTGGCTCACCAAAGGACTGTGTCTCCTGATGTCAGAGCACTGCCTCTTCCCTTCCTCAAGGGAACAGGCAGCTCCCATGTCAGCTGGTGTGCACAGGAGCCCAATCCTAAGTGTGAAGCACTCTTAAGGGGGAACAGGGAAGAGACGGAGGAGGGTGGGGACTGCGCTGAAACCCAGCAGTGCTCCTGCCCTGTACTCAGACCTACCCAGTCAGCCTGCCCATCGCTCCCATGCAGTCAGTCAGGTGCATAAGACGAGAGCATTGCTAGCACCCTCCAGCCTGCCTTTCAGCTAAGTGGAAAATAAGAACAAAACCAGCTGTGGAGCAGAGGAGTGTCACGGCAGCAGCACTTTCTCAACACAGCTCTACGGGAGGAGGCACCCGCTTTCAGCAGAATCCATCTTTCCCAGTCATACTTCTGTACATGCAGCTTAGCCTGGACCAAACTTGCTCCTATGCTGCATGTTCCCTTCCACAGGTCAGAAATTACAAAGGGTTTAAATGACATGCTTTAAGGAGAGGAAGAGTCACTGCTAGAAACACTTCCTAGAGACCAAGACAGAAAAGTCACAGGGAAAAGATCACTGCATCCCAGAGTATCTCTGGTGATACTGACGACCCCGAGGTGTTCATGAACAAGAACTGAGTCAAAGCCCACGTAAGGGTACACTCCCACTGTCGGCATGTGGTGGAGGGGAAGAACTTTACAGTTCAGGCTGCTAACACCAACTGCGCTGAGCCAGGTGAGTTCCCACAGCATTGCACTGCAGGTCAAGACTCAGAAGGGTCAGGTACTACACAGGTGTTTTTCTCTTTGGGCAATGGATTAAAGCCATGTGTTACCCCACAGCTATAAGGCTGGCAGACACCCCAGGGCCTTGTGGTGCTATTTGGAAGCTGAAGACAAAGTCTGACAAAATTAAAAGCAAGTGTATCTGCCAAATACAAAGGAGTCATCTTTCCTGCACCCAGTCCCTGCTGCTGTGCTCCATTCTTGCCTGGCTGACTGTGTAAAGCAAAAAAGCTCTGGGAAATTGAAGGCAATTAGTATCCTCTTTAAAAACTCTTACCCTTCCATACGCAAAGGTCCCCATAGGAGGTCTGAACAGTAACAGCAGAGAGGCCAGCTGGCAGCACAACAAAGAAATACAGCTGTCAGCTGATAAATACATACAGGAACATGAACCAAATCAATTCGGCCAAGCCCTCTACAAGATTGCATTAAATCACTCGAGCTGTGCCTTTCACATTTCCATGCTGAGAGGCGTGAAGTTACCAACGGCCCAGGCCCGCGCATCAGAAACCTGGCAGCGCTCCCTGGGACAGGGCACCCAGGGGAGTGCGTGCAAGCAGGGGCCGACTCCACGTGCCTGGATTTCCGCGGGGACACGCGGTGGCAGTGCCACCAGGTGGGGCTGTCAGCTCAGCCCAGGGCCGCGCAGCCAGCCAGGTGCAGCAAGGGCTGCTGGCGGCCCTGGGGTACGGGGCAGAGAGGGTGCCAGTGCCCCCTGCTTTATAAAGAGCTGAGCCCCGGGCACAGATGGGGCTGTGCCCGAGCAACAGCTGCCTCTCGACACTCACAGCTTCCCCTCCGCAGTCAGGGCGCAGCGATCTCGCCGGGAGCAGTAAACATGCCGAGTCTTCCCAACGCTGTTATGCAGCAGACCCATCTCCAGCTTTCACGCTCTCTGCTGCTGAGGTCTCACCCCTAAAATGAATTTATCACCTAGCACCTGGGTAGGTTTCTAGCTCAAAGGATGACTTAATTAGCAGAGGAAGATAGGAAACATTACAAACAAAAAGGAAAGGAGGTGTTTGCTGCTCCCATATTTATGCCATAGTCTCCT
Organism: Anseranas semipalmata; assembly: GCA_013399115.1. Taxonomy (NCBI): domain Eukaryota; kingdom Metazoa; phylum Chordata; class Aves; order Anseriformes; family Anseranatidae; genus Anseranas; species Anseranas semipalmata. The sequence continues at coordinate 27,360 of VXAA01004870.1, forward strand.
AAGCTGTCATCATTAGCTCTGCTTTTACATCACTACTGTCTTGCAGTACTTGCAATCCAGTATGTCCCCCTAAAATACCTCTGATTTAGTCACATCCTCTCATATTCTCTCTCCTGAAGGCACTGGTGCTCACTTCAGGGCACCCATAGATGCTCCTGAGCTTCATGGGAATAGCTGCATGTGAAAAACTGAACATGTTGGTGTACAGGTAGGATGGGAGCTTGAGCTGATAAAGACTAAATTATTCTTTAGTGTTTCAGCTAAACAGGTTGTCAGCAGAAGCTCCGAAAACCTATTCACTAATAGCTGGTATCAACTACATTAATAGAATTAAATATTACAGAAAAACACAAAATCAGATGTGATCAATATAATGATTCATTGTATTGGTGAATCTTGCACTGTGTATAGGTCTGCCAGTGGGCGTGCAAACCTCCATGTGCATTTTTCTCCCTTTTTCTCCAGACTAGTCACATTTAGGTTGCAAGAAGGAGCAGAGAGAGAGGGCACAAAATTACTCTAGAAAAGAGGGAAAGGAGTCTGGTCTAAAAAGTTTGACAATGGCTGAATGCTTGGAACAGAAAAAAACAGCTGCTGTACCTGTTTGCAGACAGTGTGAGCAATGTTATTACTCAAGGCAGTGGTACAGCTGGGACCCAGGGATATGATACAGCACAATGTAGGAGATATACTCAGTACCTCGGGGACCAGTAAGAAATATGCTTTTGAGGGAGAAAAAAAATGAATGTAAAAACTTCAGTTCAGGAACTGCAGGCTCTTCTCCATCATCCCGACCTGTTTGGTTATTTACAGCACCACAAATATAAAATGTTTTCAACCTGAATATGGCAGAGATATAAAAAGAGCCACAATCAGGCCTCTGTGTTATCTGACAGGAGGGAAACATTAAGGTACACATTCAGCCACAGGACTAAGTATAGCTCATGAGGGAGAAGCAGGCTTTTTTTTTTTTT
>VXAA01004870.1:28349-89283 GCA_013399115.1 Anseranas semipalmata
TTTTTCAGGCTGCCATAGTTCCTGTAGGTGAGTAAGCTTTTCTGGATGAAAACTGGGAGGAGGGTGTGAAACTTCTCCCCACAACACACTACATTTTTCATCTTAACTCAGTCATGCATTGGGTTGCCATTCGCCTTTTCAGACCTCCAGTAATGCCATGGGGCTTGCACGTTCTTTAGCACTGGAAAAATACAGAGACTGGAAATACTGCATAAATATTGTCCAAATGCAAGGAGCACATATGCCAGATATAAGAGTTTCCACATATGCAACAGCTCTTGGATAAAGGTCCAAGACTTCAGGCTGTACCATCTACCAGTGGACCCAGCCATCTGTGATGAAGAGGACTACCATATGCTCACAATCTCTCAAGCTCAAATGGAAAATGGTCTAGGCAAGGCTTCCACCTGTATTATGCCTAATTTTCCACAAACCTAACCATGCAGGAAGAAGCTATTTCATCACTAAAAGCACAAGCAGCCTTGAGTAAATGTCTCAGCAAGAATCATGGCAAGGGAAAAGGTCAGATCCTACCCTCAGCATGTATCTAGCCTCTACAGAAGTTTGGCCTACTTGATTACTCAGTCCTAATTAAAATACAGTTTGTATGACAAGCCCTCCTCCCTCCCCAGCCATTGGCTACCTTTCTTCAATGCGAACCCAGAGGTCATTAAACTGTCGCAGTCTTTGCTTCTTCTGCTGCTTCTTCTTCTTCTTCTTTTTGTACTTCCTGTCTACCTTCTCCAGCACATCAATGCCGTCAGGGAGCAGCAGGTGAGGCAAGAGCTCTTCCTCCTCCTCTTTCCGGGGTTGCAACGGCAGCGGGAGCTCCTGTGACACTACATAGGGGCTGTGCGCTGGTGAGGACGATGAAAAGGCTAACAAGGTTTTGGGGGCTTTTCCGCTGGAAGAAGGAGGGAACATGGATAATGTTTGAAAGGGCTTCGAGGCAGAATCCCGGTACAGACACCATCAAGGCACATATGAAACAAGTGTTTCTCCCTGACATACAGGCTGGATGGTTATTTCTCTGCATTGTATTCATACCCCCTCTTCCTAAAGTAAATACTCTGATCAAAATAGTTCTCTTTAATGAAAAAAAGCTTTGGAAAAGAGGTAATCTGGATCTGAGAAAAAGATGCAATCTGGCTCAGGGTAGAATACCAGTTGGGAATAATATTGCATATCTAGAAAGAGACAAAAGAGGAATCATCCTCAAAGTCAGAGAAGGTCAAACCATTCTCCTCTAGTCTGACCTGCAGAATACAGCCCAGACTATTCCTTTTGGCAATTCCTGCCCAGACGTGGGGAGGAGAAGGGGCAGGGATGGGACAGCTAAGGTACATCAGCTGAAGGAGCCAGTCCTAGATCAACAACTTTCACTGATGGAGAAGGCAAGCAATGAGCTAGTCCACAGACTATGGTCATGGCTGCAGAAATGCATCTTGCAAATGATTATCTTAGAAGGAAATGGCTCAATATACTATTAAGCAATCCTCTGGACCATCCAGTCTGCAAGCAACTAGAAACAGACTAGCTGTGGAAGTGCCAAGATCACTGTCATTGCATTTTCTCTCTCATGAAGCCAGGTGCTACAGAGTAGTGAATACAGAGCATTTATAAAGCATGAGGTCAGGCAACATGCCTGAGACATAAGAGACCAGAGCTCAACTCACTATTGTGACATTTATTTCTGGTGTAAACATGTATTGTCTCCATGCTGATCTGCAAAAGGAGATAGTGCTGTCCTGCTATTCAGATAAGCCTACTGAGGAGCATGAACTGGTGGCTTTAAAGGGTTGTATCAGACAAGTATGGAGGTCCACACGTGTGTGGGGATGGGCAGAGGCTGAGCAATCGCAGCTCTACTACAATGCAGAAGTAAGCTTTGTGTGCATTTATAGCAAGTAGTCAGGGAGTAGAAGTCAGGTCTTCAGCTTTCTGGATGCATAGCTCCTAGATTTATAAATGTCTAGTTTTGGCTGGCAGCATTAGCTGGAAGTTCAAAGCAGCTACAGCATGCTACAGTGAGACTATAGAATACACTATATACACTTCTGTCACACAGAAGTTCTGGAAAGCCCAAGAGACTACTCAGTCAAGCCCCAGTCAGCTCCACCATGATTACTCATGCTCTGTTTCACTATACTTCATGATCTTCTTGGACAAACTTACATACTCAATCCACTCTGTGGATACACAGAGCACAACACAAATATCTGACTGATCCGTAGGGTACTTCATAAAGAGAAAAGATGCAGCAGTCTTCTGTAACATGACAAGACTGGAGACTGGCTTGAGCTGAAACTCAAGAGAGGTAAAAAAAGAGCACAGACCACTGTGCAGAAACAAACATGGCTTCAAACAGTGAAGCCTTCACAGAATTACAGGCTGTGTATCTTTTCTGCCCTGCAATGCCATGGAAAGGACGAAGTCCAGCACACACTTCAGCATGGCTGGAGTTTTCAAGCTAGCCCATCACTGTGGACGCATCTCTGATGGAAAGTAAAGAGGGTCCATCCTGAAAAAGGATAAATAAGGTTGTGGACTGGGCCATGAGGGAGAGAGTAGATGGAAAATGGAGAGAATCTGAGCTTATTCCCTGCAAGGAAAATCAAAGACCGGTCATGTGGTGAACTTTATGTGACAGAAACCAGTGCAGAATGGTCGTGGGCTACTGATCCCTTTCAGAATCCTTGTGATTGTCACAGTTTCACTTTGTCAACTCTGAGGCATCACAACACTTCAGCTCTTGTCCACAACATCCTCATATCCCCCACCTTTCAACTCCCCCTTACTGAGTGACACTAACCCAGTTCTAGGGACACGATTTGATCTCTTTAAAGGTCCTCTGCTTATAGTTCCCTTTTCTCTGATTTCTCTTCACTGTGTCTCTGTCCTTTACTGGTGAAAATCTCTGAGTGGGCTCCACTACACCTCCATTGTAGATAAGACTGCCTTACTGCCTGCAGCCTCCCCCACCAAATGCATGGCCATTAGATGCTGGAGCTCAGCATTACTACACAGACAGCAAGGATGACCTCCAATCTGCATGGCCAGCCATTTATTCTGATACCCGCAGCCTCAGAGCACTATGAACAATGGACACTCATGTACATAACCTCCTCTGCAACACTTCCTGCAGGTGATAAGCAACCACAGGAAAAAGCACACAGATGCAAGAGTGCTCTCATCTTTCTCCCAGGACTCTGACATACTCTTGCCATGGGTCTTTCTGCAACCTCAAATGTTCTTCTCCTTCAGAACTCACATTTTTCTTTAAACTTTTTGCATAGTCTTAAATCTGTTTCCAAGTCATCCAGAAATGTTAACACTTTTTCTCAAAAAAAACATTGAAGGGACTTCTTCTTCAGTTTGTTCATTCAGTCAGCTTTAAAGTCAAGGCTCCAGGAGAGAGCTGCTGTCCACTATTCCTAATGAAGAGTGTCTGAGATGCAGCCAGTGCCAAACTGAGTCCTTTCAAAGGCACAACAGTCACTGGTTGGACAGTGAATTCCCGCAATGTCGTCAGAGGAACTGGGTGCCTAGTTACCCTGAGAATCATTGATTCTCTGACCTGCCTTCCTGATGGGTGAGGATCTAGCTCTCCTCTTCACAGTTGTTTGCCCTTAATTTCCATACGGCTACCCCTTTGCAGAGCAGCAGAAGATTTTGTTCATTCTCAAGTACATATTGAGCTCTCTTTAAGCTTTAAGAAACTGCTTTGGCTGTTTTTAGGAATACCTAAGCTAAGAATACTCTTAAAAACAAACAAAGTAACAACAACAAAAAATGAGTGCAGGTTTTTGATTATCCCCATAAACACTGATGCACTGGGTTGCCTGGCATGACTTCAGTATTACATGGTTGTTAAGTCTTGTGTGTAACCACAGAGGGCTTCTATATGTCAGATTACCTACCCATTGGTGGCAACAGGGTCAGGGGAAGCACTGATGTACTTTTGGGGATGGGTCTTGTCTAGACACTGTTTCCGTGCAAGTAGACTTAATGATGTATGTCCATGTCAGGAATCACAGCAAAAACCTGACCTGGCAGAGTTTGAATTTCATGGTCTGAAAAAGGCAGCAAAAGTGCTGCAAAGAGGAAGGTGAAGCAACCAGAGCAGGAGAAAAATATTTGCTTTTATTTTGCACCACATCTGTCTGGAGCCCCTGGCATAGACCAAGACTCCGTATGTGCCCCTTGGACAATCCACATAAAAGAAAAAGGTTATCATTCATCCTAAAAGCCCCATATCAGAAATGAGGGGGAGGGCGAACAGAGATGCAAGAAGTGAAGGACAGTAGGCCTGGCACAGAGGATGAAAGGGAAACAGTACCATAATTGGAATCAAGCCTTTTTTCCACTGTCTTTCAGCAGTGACTATAGGGAAGAATGGAGATATCTGCGAGAGACAAGGGCACATGTTTGGAAAGAACCCGGAAAAGGGGGAGAAAAGCATTGCAGATCCTAAGCTGGTAGCAAGAAGTCCAAGAAAAGGTGAGTTGAGAGCACATGTAATTTTCTGCAGAGTGTGGAGGAGGAGATTATTTGGCATTCCGTGGTAACTGAAACCATGGAGATGGATAAAGGCACCCAGTGAGAGAAAGAGAGGCACTAAGGGGATAACCCGAAGGATAGCTGCAAGATGAGCTAGAACAGCAAGTACTTTGGCTTGAAAATGCAGAAAAGAGCAGGGGATGTGAGAGTAATACGGGGACAGCTTGGAAAGAGACTAGGTGGACTCTGGGCAGTCAGATTCAGGGCTGAGAGAGAGTAGTCAGAAAGAATGAAAAATGGCAGTGTAAGAGAAAGAAAGTGTTAAAAGGTAAGGCAGTTGAACACTTAAAAATGATGGTGGAGGAGCCTGGAAGCCTGTGTGGTATGAGACAGCATCCAGATCTGCTGAACCAAGCATGCATACTCTATGGCTGTTAGTTTAAGAGTTAAAAACTTACAAGGAAAAATATTTATTTTATAAAAAAAAACACACAGGCCAAGCCCAATAAAATTGTGTTTCCAAAACGGGTTACAGAAGAGAAAAGTAAATTGCTCAGGAGGACAGAGAGAGGCCAGCTCACTGTTTGGTATAGTTTCAGCTGCCACTACCTCTTCATGACTGTTTACAAACCCACCCTCCCAATGGCTGCTCAGCTACAATAAAAGCATGCATTACTTGTTGATGGCTTGTCCAGCTGGAGTGTGTTCTACCTCGTACCCTTCTCTCCTCAAAACATCAATCACTGTGTTGTTGCCCATGAAGTGACCTGTAGTTAGGAAAAAAATGAAATCAGAACTCAAGGAGCAAAGGGAAAGAGACAGAAGAGCAACAGTCTTTCCTGATCACAGGACCCATGCTGCACTCAGGGCAGGCAGTCTTTTATCACTCCACATTAGCATGCACCAGAAACACAGGATCTCTAACGAGTGATTACTGAACCTTCCGAAGATCTTTTCAGTTACCACAGTCTGCTGTTCTAAAATGCAGATATGACTGAAATGATTCTCATCCATCAGGCTGTTGCATTCTCAGGCCACTGTGGATTTCTTGGTACAATAAGGGATGAAGCTGTGAGAGACCTGTTCAGGAGCAGCAACCACTCTACAACTGGGGGTGGTGTAAACTAGGTCAGCATCTGGCCACAATGTGTGCATCGTTTTAACATCCTCAGGCATCATGAAGGCACTAACTGAGATGTCAGTCAACATCACTAACAATTTTTAACTAAGAACATATAATCACAGCAAATGGAAAACAGCTCTGAAAGCCAACGACTTAGGTCAACCCTTTTCATTCCCTCAGTATAAGCCACTGGGGACAAAAACTCCACTTCAGTTGTGTTGACAAAAATTTGTAAAGGACTTAGCTAGCTCTCCTCTAATTCTGTGATTTATGGCTTCACTCCATTTTCAGCCAGCTGTGGTGGCTGGTCAGCCTGTAATTTGGCATCATAATGAAAAAATGATTACTCAATGGGTGTAGGGATTCTGAAGGACTGTATGCTCTGCATGCTGACTGACTTTCACAATCACAATCAGACAAGGTTGCTGAGAAGCAACAGAGGCCTGGCAAGGGTCCTCATAAATCTAGCTTTTTTGAGAACATTTGTTCATTTAACTGCCTGCATTAATTAAAATTAGGCTTGAGCAAATGACTTATTAAAGAGCTCCCTTGCCTTTGCAGATGTAGGCAGCACTTAAAATTTGTACCTTCAGAAAAACTATTTTTTTTGCTACTGAATATTCTTTATAAATACATGAGAATAAAACCACCAGAACGATTCCAATAGACAGGAAAAGCAAGGAGATAGAAAGAGAAGTCCAGGGGTGATGAAATTAACAGGTGCTAAGCCCAAGAAATTTACGATTTTTCAGTCCAAAACAGGTTGAATGAATTGAAGCACAAAATTCCAGTTTCTTATGCCACAACAGTTATTATTATTATTATTATTATATTATTATTATTATTATGCCACAGACTTATGAAATATCAGCTTAAGGCATGATATTTGGATGGTATCATTTGAGCACAGACATTTATCAAAGCAAAGTTTCCCCAAGAGCCTAAGAAATCAAACAGATCTAGCTCAAATGAGACTTTTTAATGAAGCAATGCAACGTGCACTTAACTGGTACCATATTTTCTAACCTAATAACTCCATTTTCATCCAACTCCTCAGCCTACCTTTTTCTTTCATGAAAAGCAAAGCTTGACTATGACGTAGACTTAACCTACCACTGCTGCTATCTGCTGCTTGCTAATTGTTCAGCCTTAAGTCCAGTTAATATGTGGAAAATGAGAATTTTCTCATGTCAGTGAAGAGACGTGATGCAGTAGGGAACAGGAACGAATGAAATTAAACATTGTAATCAAGTAAAAGTAGCCACTGGAAGGCCAACATTAGGTAAATAAGGTGCCAAAACCTAGTTGTCATCTCTTACCTTAAACATAGAGGAGAAGACACAAGCAACAGGAAGGAGAGAGGGGATTAATTCACTGTTCTCCAGACTCCCCTGCCTCCAGGCAGCAGAGAAACGGTCACTGCCAAAGAGTGATTCACCCTCTTGTAAGTGACAGTGAGGTGGGACAACCCATTCTTTTAGAGAAGCACCTCTATTGATGAGGACAGAAGCAGTGTATCTAGCAAGCACAGACTAGGTACCCATCTCATGCAGGTAGCATTAGATAAGCTGAATCCCTTCTGCAGTGGTTAAAAGAAGTGCCAAGGCTCTAAATTCTTATTTTCCTAATCCAAGTCCTTGAGGAGGAAGGAGACAAGATGCAAAAATAAGCAATCCATATGACAATCTCTAGTGTTAAAATAATTTTCCTTGTGCCAGTTTAAGCACTTAGGGTCTCACACATTGCAAGATCAAGCTGCTGACATCACACCATCAAATTTACTGCCTCCTCTTGATCTTCAGCTACCCTTGCTCAGAGTAGTAATTTAGACCAGTATTTAAGAAATGACTGTAGCACATGGATGAATCCCATTTCAACATGCCAACATGCTCTAGTGATTTCCTGAAGCGGGGCCTTAATCTTTTTAATTTGATGGAGTGATAAGAATAACTTTTATATCACACTTATGTACAGGCTTTCACAGGGAGCCTTTGCAATGCAATGTTATGTCTGCATGTTAAAGAAAAATGATGTGCTAATATGTGTAAGAGAGAACAGACCAAATGAATAGGCTATGTAAAACACATATGCATATAAATACATACAGGTATGTAATATAAGATTGCTCAGAAGACATGATCAATCAGGAACAGCTCAGGCTGAGCACATAAAAGGATTACGAGATGTCAGTGTTTTTCCAGCTGAAAGACAGGCCATGCATACTCCATTAGACAGATCTGGCCTGGGGCCCAGAGGACTTACAGGCTCAACCTGAGTTTGGTGTAAAATGAAAACATGACAGAAAGGTAAGGTTTTCAGGTACAGGACACCACCAGGATGCTCTCTGATTTAAGGTAGCACTTTCACCCCTTTTCTGGGCCCTGGCATAAAAAGAGCTTGGTGGTGTGTGAGAGATGTGATCACCAAAAGCAACTGGAAGAAACATGAGAGAGATTCACTCTCAAAGGTTTAAGATCAAGCAGTTATGCTGTAAGGAAGAATTATCCCAACGCCATGTGATAGGCAGTAGGCCTCTTTCACCTGTTTTCTATTTTAGCCTAACACACTTGAATGCCCCCCAAAAGAAAAGCCCCAGGCCCTGTCCCATCAGAAAGCCTGCTCTTTTCTTTCTGTACACAGCCCTGCATTATCCTCACACCACTAGGTGAAGAGATGCCTCTGAGAGGTCAATTTAGTCTGGCAGGGGGTGGGGAGCCATGAATCTCTATTCTTCTGTGTTCAAGCTCAAAGAGAAACTAAGAAGCTGTTGTGTGCACCAGCTCAGCCATGCACTCTACTGGAGAGTAAATAAGACCCCAGCCTTTAATCTGCACTGAAAGGAGATGGCATGCAGGGACCGCAACAGGCAATATGCTCAAACAACTATGCTGTTTTGACTATAGTGCGCTTGAAGACGGGTCCATGTACTCGAACATGCATTGAGTGCTCCTGACCTCCCTCAGAAGCAGTATCTGATCTTGCAGAACACAGGCTACGACTGTTGCCAAAGATTACTATGAAATCCACATCTCCTGCTTGCAGCTTCTACTACCAGTGCACATGGGAGTGTTTTCATCTAGGTAACTGCTAGGTTTATTGGTTTCAGCAGACTTCTGAACTCAAATTTCAGTGATCGTAAGGCTGTAGGTTTTCTAGATCTAGCCAAATGAACAAGGAAAGACTGTACAACAGACGTTCTGTTTCTGTTCCTGATTTTTATTTTTCACATAAAGCAAGAATTTAAAACTGAAGAAAACTGTGTTCTTCTCTGAATTTCAACCAAACGTGTTATTTCAAACTGATACACAAATTTTCTTGTCCTTCTTTTAGAGTCATGTAAAAAGGAAGCCCCCAGGCCCACATAATTCTTTATGTTTGATGTGTTTTCCTTAGTAGAAACACAGCACTCCCCATATCTCCCACATTCAGACCAGGAACTCACCATCTACTAATACCCCAAGACAATAAATCACTCTACATAAGTGCAAAGAAACAAAAACGTTTGTTAGTAAGCCTGATCTGGATTGCTGCTCTGCAAGAAGTGGTGGGAACAGCTACAGCACATGATCATTACAGTGCAACCACAAAATGGTACAAATTAGTCTAGCCACTGGGGACACCCTAAAGCAGGATGTTTATCTCCCTGACTGGACTGGGAGTTCTCAGATGGGCTTTTGGTGCCAGAGACTCTATGGGTCACTGAAACAAATATTTTCAAGACTGTTTTAGAGGTACAGATCTTACAATCATTTTAGAGTAATTTAGAATATTTTAGAATAAACTTCCTAGAAATGCCCGTGGGAAGGATCATCTGCTATCACTCCTCCCAGACTGCTTCCAAGAATTATTTAGATAGATTCATTTAATCTGCCCCAGAAGGGTGAACAGGACACCTGTAGGTGGCTGGATTGAAGTTACTGGCTTGTAAAACAGGCATGACATGAGGCTGCTGACAATGTTACATGTGAACAAAAAAGAGAAACTTCAGCAAAAATTATCATTTGACTGTGAGTCACAAAGGAGAGCAGCTTGCTCATCTCTCTCTGTGTGCTTCTCATCCCAGGGTTCTTCTCCTACTCTTTCAGTAATCTAATCATCCTCCAATGGCAGTCTGTAAACCAATAAACCCATGGAGAAGGGTCTAAAATTGCCAGAGCTCCCTCAAACAAAAGCAAAAGGGAATTTCAGATGGTCTGGAGAAGAGGGACACGTATGACCCAAGCCAGTCCCACAGGAAGCTGCTGTGAAGAGTTGAAAGTTCAGGGTATGGCAGATCCAGCCAATGACCTGAAGAATGCAGAGTACTGTCTTAAATCATTTTATTGAATGGAATCCAAACCACTAAACAGACATCCTTCTCCTACAGGTCCAGATCACTTTACCAGCAAGTTAGGTCCATCAGCCCAGGAGGTGGACAAAATGATCCCTGCTGACACCAGGTGCCTTACAAAGTTAAAATGAGTTCCCAGAAGACATAGCTCTTAAGATGACTGAGTAGGGAGACACAGAAAGTACTCTCTCAGTCAAATAGACAGGGTCCAAGTAACAGTACGATGTCCCTACAGGCAAAAACCCTTACAGAGTAATTTTCTTCATCCCAATTCATGGTCTGTTATTCCTTGACAGGAGTTGAACTGGGTGAAACAGAAACAAATCTGTAGAAAGAAAAGGATACTCCCCAAATCTTTGCTGATACTAACCTTTTGGCACACAGACAATGGACAGCTCTTGCTCTGAGTGACAGGCAAAGCCCATTTTTCAAACATATCACCAAATGACCTGGCTCAGCTCCCATCAGACTAAGCGAGCAAAGAAGGATAACCCCAACCACAGTTTACTGACAGAGCTTAGCATGCCATATCTGAGGCAGTCATGCCATTGCAGCAAGCCCAGAGAGTCCTCAGCTTTGTGTAACTATGTTACTACCAAACTTTGTTTCTAAAAATCCTGCACAAAACTGGAAGGGGCTTCCTATATGGGCTGACAACACCAGCAGTGGCACACATTCCCAGCGGAGCACCCTGATGTAGTGGAAAAGAATGCTGTTATCCACTTAGCAGAGATGGGAAAATTAACCTTGGATGATTGACAGACTGAAAGAAATGATGCCGTGCCAGGACCAAAACAGGAAAATGCACACTGAGGGGGATGTTTAGCTCTTTCATGGTCTAAGTGTCATATCTCCTCATTTTATCTTTGCAAAATATAGGCACCTAGTCTGAGCCAGGGACACATCCCTGCCTAGTTGGATAGAGTTTTCCCATAAAATCATAGAATCATAGAATGGCCTGGGTTGAAAAGGACCTTAAAGATCATCTAGTTTCAACCCCCCTGCTATGGGCAGGGTTGCCAACTACTAGAGCAGGCTGCCCAGCGCCACATCCAGCCTGGCCTTGAATGCCTCCAGGGATGGGGCATCCACAACCTCTCTGGGCAACCTGTTCCAGTGCCTCACCACCCTCTGAGTGAAAAACTTCCTCCTAATATCCAACCTAAATCTCCCCTGTCTTAGTTTAAAACCATTCCCCCTTGTCCTATCACTATCAACAGGTGTAAACAGGCATTCCCCCTCCTGTTTATACGCTCCCTTCAAGTACTGAAGGACAATTCAATTCCAAAGGACAATTCAAATTATCCCAGAAGAAGTATAAAAGAAAGAAACCCATCTTTGGTGCTCAGAAACCCAGGGGCAATTTTCATCACTTTGCCTCACACATACACATGGATATACCTTTTAAATACTAGCTGGGATGCAGAACATTGAGTCATTTTAAACCAGACAGTTGTCTCTCCAATGGACAAGCCTGCAAATAACACACTTCTTGCTCCTAGCAGTACTTTCCAAGTCATGAAAAGCTCAGGTATAGGAACACAAACCAAGACACCAAAAGTATGGTACTCTTACAATTGTAATGCTGCCAGAAGAAGGAAATGGGAAAAAATAAAAGTGGGGGTGTAGTCCTAGGGGTGTTGTAAGTCAACTTAAAGACTCCCTAGTTCATATCAGGTGTAAAAAGTACATTTCATCACAATATCTCTGTATACATGTAGGTCAAATCCCCTGCAAGCAGCTCTCCCACGCCCCCCCCATCTTGCTGAGCCTGCAGACTTCCAAACATACTCCTCCCTGTGATTATCTATAAGCTGAAATACTACTCCATAAGTGTTGAACTTGAGGTTTTACTCCACTAAGGCTGGGACAAGAGTTTGTTTTCAAAAACGATGATTTCCTTCACATTCCTTTTTTAGCATAACATCTTAGTGGATCACACTTCACTACTCTCAAACCAAAGGGGAAAATCTGGTAGGCAGGACTGTGGAAAGGGCATTCAGCTATATAAAATATTTTCACTAGATATGGAGAGACTTAAAGAAAGCACCTCAAACCTACATTCACCCAGGAGGAAACAAAAAATAACCTTCCATTTCTTTTAAAAAGCAATGTGCTTTGCTAATTAGTTCACATATATGCAATTACTAGGATTTATTTTTCACATTTGTTTGTAACAGAACCATGTAAACATGAAAAACGCTTGATGACGAAGGCTTTGCACAACATGGGAAAATCTGCCTAATAGAATGAAAAATAACCCTTTAAAGTTACAATTTCATGAGCCGAAATGAAACCATTTTTTCTTAGTGCAAGGCAACAAGACATCATTCTATGACTAAGATATTCTTATCTACCAGACAAGAGTTTTCTGTCAAAAACTAGGTCTCTTAAATGTGTGACCTGAGTATATTTAGTTCCTCGGATTTCCATTTTTACTTTTGGACAAAGTCAAACCTCCTGATAACCACCAAAACTGAAGCTGGAAAAAGAATTTCCACTGATTGTAAGGCCAAATTTGCAGCAAAGTTAACATAAGGAAAAAGTTTACAACCTCATATGGTATGTTTTGGAAAAAATGAGTTAAAAGAAATGGCTTCTGTTCAGGCAGCCTTAGCCACCAGGGCTCCATCTGTACTGGCATTTACTGAGAGTTTTCCACTGCTGAAGCCCCAGCTTCATTAGGCAAGAAGACTCCTACGTAGGTGATTATGCTAGCAGCCAGCATTATGTTACACAATAAGGGAAGGAAATACCACTGCTACATCTGAGCTGCAGCTCTCACAGTCAACTCTGCCACTGGACCAGCTCCTATTCCACACCGGTGATTCCTTTCCCCCCCAGAAAAGGTATTAAGGACTTGAAATTCCACAAGCTTAAGAATGTATTACAAGATGAAAGTCTCCTTACTGTTGCTGCCCAGTAAAGGTAGCAAAGGGTAAACTCTAACTCACACAAGAAGCTGATGATAACCAAACTGTCAGTACCTGAGCAGAAACAACACACAGATGTTTCATCTGGTTGATTTTGACAGTTCCACTAATATGTTGGAACAGAGGTTTCTGCCTCTAATGCAGAAATGCAAAGCTTTCCTCATTTCATGTGTCAGAGATGTCAGGATGAGTGCCCTTCATGTGAACCCTGGGGCTTTGGATGTGGGTCCTGCCTTCACACAACACTATCTAACCCCTTTGGGGTTGTTGTTCTAATAAACCCTGTCATTAGCATTCTGCAGACTCAAAGAAGCTACTAAGGAAAACAGTCTCAAAGCTGCTGGCTTGTATCTGGCATTCTCAGATTACAGAGGTACAGGCACACCTTCAGGGACTCGGCTTTTCTTCCCACCCAAAGAGGCTAAAATCATGCTGCATTCCAGAGATAGAAGAAGGCAGGCAATCAGCAAGCCCTTTGTGCCCAGGGAGAAGCAAGGTGGCCGCCCAAGACTCTATCTGTTTTATCATTATGTCAGCTACCTGCCCCTGCCCCCATTTTTGTTCTCTTCTATGATTAGCCAAGGTTCAGCTTCATTTGGATTTTTCCTGAACTTCCTCATTACACATTTCAAATCCTTTATACAAGACATACATATGTTTGTATTCTCTGTGCACACCCTCATCTCTAGTCACAAACGTGCTGAGGCCAGGTTCAAAGTTCCATGTTGGTCTCTGAATTCCCACTGAATTTCAGGGGTGAACTGACATCCCATTTACCTGGACAACTTTCACATTCCCCTTGCAGCTTTTTTGTTTGGTTTTGTTTTACAGGTATAAACAGTTGTTTAGCTGGACAGAGAAATCCTGGGATTAGCACTGTTGATTATAAAAAAACACTGGTAACAGGTCCTTTCTCCAATCTTTTCTTTTCCAGATACCACAAGTATAGCTCCTCTTGCATAATTTCCCATGCAAAAAATACCAGACTGAACAACAGATTTCAAGAAATAACAGCAAACAACTTTACAAGGAAATGACACCACCTTACACAACATTCAAGACAGCGACTCTGCACAATTCCAACTCACCCTATGGTAAATGAATTTTTTTTTCAGTATTACTCTGTTTTTTATGAAGTAAGGGGCAAGGTAAAAGGCAACACATATGCCTGTGTGTCCAATATACTTGGCACGTGAGGCTGACACACAATTGGTTAGTCCCCTACAACCTACAGACTGCCTCAAAACCTAGACAAGTCGAAGGAGGCCATTTGGTGGACTATGATAGATGCCAAGGTAACTATAGGTGGTCGCATGTTCTCTCTTTTCCTTGTCCAGGTGGCTAAGTAGATAGATTATACATCCATCTTCAGCTCAGACAGGGGCTATTACTCTTCTACAATGACATACAAGTCCTTTGAGAAGAGGAGACTGAGGGGTGACACCAAAGCTATCTACAATTTTTTCATGAAGAGGAGTGGAGAGGGAGGTGGTGATCTGTTCTCTCTGGTGACATGAGGAACATGAGCAAACAGCTTAAAGCAACAGCAGGGGAAGTTCAGATTGGATATTAGGAAAAAGTTCTTGACTGAGAGGGTGGTCAGGCACTGGGATAAGCTCCTCAGGGAAGCGGTCACGGCACCAAACATGCTGGTGCTCAGGAAGCATGGTTTAACTCTTAGGTTCCTGTGTAGAGTCAGAAGTTGGTGATCCTCATGGGTCCCTTCCAACTCACAATATGCTACGATTCTATTCTATGATTCTATATTTCTTCTGCATGTTGTTGGATTACATGTCAACCATCTGAGAGTTAATTTTAGTTTAGAGAGTATCAGTTGACTCAAATGCTGAGAGGAAGACAACTAAGATCTGGAGTTTTTTAAGTGTCTAACAACTTGCTGAATTGCTAATTCAGACATTGGTTAATCAGCCTGCTCATAACAACTCTTCTTCTGGGAGGTCTTGGGAAAAAAAAAAAATGGGAAAAAAACAGCTAGTCCCTGGAGGTTTGAATCCATACAAATCTGGGTAACACTAAATAAACACATTCATTATTTCCTTCAGTAATTAGAAGAAGTGGTAGCTGAAGAAGTTTTCATCATCATCCTTCTTTTCTTAGCATTAATGGTGGTTTGCTGATATCCAGTACACTTTAAAGCCTCAAAATGATGCATTTTTCAGGAACAGCGAAGAAAAAAGAGCTCTGAGACAAAAGGGAATTTGCCAGTGTTTAAAAGATTAAGAGGACCAACTTCTGAAGTTCTCACATCAGCCAGCATGTCTCAGTAAAGTCAGTCATTTTGTCAACAGGGATATAAGGCAGCTTAGATCCCTCTACACTGCTTATTCATGAGCTGGCAGTTCTGGAGTTTCTCAGCTGTTCAAAGAGGTAGGAGAGACTAGAGGAATTTAAACTCAACTCCTAGAAACTTTGGCTTCACCTGAGGCCTTGCTTATTAAAAAGTCAGTGTCTCATGCCACTAAGCATGCTTCCTCCTGGATAGAAAACAAAATGCTCTCTATTTTTCTCTTATTCTTTAGTCTCTTCAACAGAAACCACAAGTAAGTTGAAGTAAACAAGCTACACTCATACTGGAAAAAAAGTGACCATGTAGAAGGAAAGTCCATCTAGAGTTGAGTCTGGTCAGAAATATCACAGGAAACAAGGAATACTTCTATTGGTACCACAGCAGTCAAATGTAGACTATATAAATGGTGCTGAAACGGGCAGGAGACCTGGCAACAAAGGGCATGGAAAAGGCCAAGGTATTCAGTGCCATATTTGCTTTCTTTACTGGTAAAACCAGACTTTGGGAATCTCAGGTTCCTGTGACCAGAGGGAAAGCCTGGAAGGGAAAGGAAGGCTGAACCCTGGGGAAGGATGATCTGGTTAGGAAACACTCGAACAAACCGGACATGCACAAGTCTTCATAGGAAGCACACACAGGAACTGTGGGAGCTTGCCAATGTCACTGCAAGGCCACTCTTGATTATCTTTAAAAGGTTGCTATAATGGGGGAAGGCCCCTGAGGGCTAGAAAAATGCAAGTGTCACTCCTATCTTCAAGAAAGACAAGAAGGAGGATCTGGGGAACTACAGACTGGTAAGCCTCACCTCTCTTCCTGGGGACAGAGATGGAGCATATTATTCTGCAAACCATTTCCAAATGTTTTAAGGACAAACAGCTGACTGGAAGAGGTCAGCATGGATGGTGGAATCTTGGTTCACGAAGTTCAGTAAACCAAGTCCTGTACCCGGGAAAGAATAGCCACAAGCATCAGAATAGGCTGGGCAACAACTGGCTGAAGACCAGTTTGGCAGAAAAGGACCTGAGGTCCTACTGGACTTCAAACTGACCTTAAGCCAGCAATGTGTCCTTTGTGGCAAAGGCCAATGGCCTCCTGAGCCGCATCAGGAGTAGCAATATGAACAGGTTGAGGGAGGTGATCCTTCCCTGCTCCTCAGCACTGGTATGTGTCTTGTGTCCAGTTTTACGCTCCCTAGTACAAGAGAGGTTGGGACATACTGGAGCAAGTCCAGCAAAGGGCCACAAAGATGATGAACAATTAGAGAATCCTATGAAGTGAAGCTGAGGACACTTGGGTTGTCCAGTTTGGAGAAAAGGAGGCTAAGAGGCAACCTCATCCCTCTCTACAACTTCCTGAGGAGGAGAAGTGGAGAGGGAGATTCCGGTCACTGCTCCCTGCTAACTAATGATAGAACATGCAGGAAAGGCACAAAGCTGCACCAGGGAAGGTTCAGGCTGGACATTAGGGACAATGTCTTTACTGTGAGGGTGGTCAAACACTGGAACAGGCTTCCTAGAGAGGTGGTTGGTAGCCCATGCCTGCCAGTGTTCAAGAGGCATTTGGCTAATGCCGTCAATAATGTGCTTTAACTTTTGGTTAGCCCTGACATGGTCAGGCAGCTGGACTAGATGGTATTTGTAGGTCCCTTCCAACTGAACTGTTCTGCTCTGTTCTGTGCTGTTCCACTTTATTCTGCTTTATTCTGTCATACTAGGAGAGGCTGAAAGAGCTGGGACTGTTCAGCCTGGAGAAGAGAAGGCTCAGGTGGATATTATCAATGTATAAATATGTGATAGGAGGTTGTAAAATAGATGGAGCAGGACTTTTCTCAGTGGTGCACATGAAAGGACAAGAGGCAACAAACACAAGTTGACACACAGGAAATTCTACTCAAACATAAGAAAAAGCTTCTTTACTGTGAGAGTGGTTAACCACTAGAATAGGCTGGTTGCCCAGAGAGGTTGTGGAGTCTCCATCTCTAGAGATACTTAGAACCTGATCATACGCAGGCAACCTACTCTAGATGACACTGCTCTGAGCAGGGGAGTTGTAGCAGATGATCTGCCAGTCTCAGCTACTATGTGACTCTGTGATAGTTCAGCAAGCAGGCAGCACCCTTGTAACAGACCTGTGCAAGTGATAAAGCACAGAACAGTAGCACAATGTAGCCCTCCCTATGTCAATTCGCACCTTCTGGACAAACCAGAAACTTATATTGCTATTGACATGGCTGTCTCTGGATTCAAAAATGCCATCAGTCACTTTGGCTTAGCATTCAAATCTTGAGTACTCCACAAACAGTTCAGTGAAATTAAAAATGAATGCAAAAAGAAGACTGTTAAAGATTAGAGCTGGCTTTGGCCCCAAGTTCTTCCACAGGCAACAGTAAGTAGATGTAACTTATACCCCTAAGTGCTGCTATATAAAAAGGCCTGTCCACAATTAAGACAAAATCTTTACTGAACCTAGTGGAATGTCACTGGCACCACCATCTCTCTCTTCCCATATGTTTCTGTAATTCCCTTCAACAGATTTCTCTTGGCTTGAGACTTTCCGTGTTTGCGCTTTGGCCAAAAGCAAAGCTTTTTGGATAGTTTCAGCAGAATCTGTTATTTTTTTCCTCTCTACTTCTGTGCAAGCTTAAATTACTTCCAAACAAAAACAGTTCCAGAAATGAGCTCTGACTGTGAAGTGTTTTCAACAGAATATAGAGGGAATCTGTATGATCTGTTCACATCTAGTAAAAGCATAAAATACACTGGATCTAACCATCAAATCTATTTCAGTGCAAATTACCACATGTAATTCTATGTAAGAAATCAACATCTATAGCCATGCAGCTATATTAAGACCTGGAAAGATATATGAGCCTTTTGTGCAAAATGCATTATATATCTCTATACCATATCAACCCACTTGGAAGATAAAATAAATAATCAATCTTTTCTGATTTTCCCGCATTTAAAATATGAATGCAAAGAGTATTTTATATAACAGGAGGGGGTATTTGTAATATCTCAGCTATCCACAAACCATGACCTTCTTTGGATATAACTGATTGTAAAAGTGTTTTTTTCAGTGATGTTTGGTTAATGGAAAAAATTGAACTTTCCTTACAAAAAGTGTAGCCCTTTTAAAAATAAAAACTACACTGTGGAAAAATCTGGGAAGGAACAACTAAAAACCCTTTCCCCCTTTTAGCCTGGAACCCTTTCATATCCTACTACCATTTTAACATAATCTTGTCCTGCAGTTTATCAGTCACTGCTGTGAGAAAGTTTTTCACTGGTGGCCAAAGGAGTGAAAGCTATAATGCAACGATGATTTAGTCCCATTCCTATAGTCTTTCTCTTTTCTCTCCTCTTCTTCTACCTTCTGCTACAGGTCATTGTAATGTGCCCTGTGCTATCACTTTCTTGGAGCCCTTTTCCAGTAATTGAAAACAGAACAACACTCGAGCAATGCATGAAACTGGGCTCAAGTTATTAGTTCATCCTCATTACTTGCTGGCATCAAAATAAATCTTCTGCAGAATCACCTATCATACACCAATCTGGATAAGTAAAAGGTTAAATTAGCTTGCTGGAAAACAATAAAAGTCTGCACTCAAATTTGCACTGTGCACTCAGAAAACCTCTGAACTGTACAGAAATTGATCCGTCTTCTGTATTATATCCTGTGATGTTACTTATCTAATTTAGGCAATTAATACAAAACAAATAAAGAAGCCCCTGTGCAAACAAACAGGGTGATAATGAGGAATTGTGCTATTGAAAGCAGGTTCCTGCTATAGATCTTTTGTTCACAAGTATCTCTACATATCAGTGTCTAATTCCCTAGTGCAGAAGGGGCAGGGGGAGGCTGACACTGTCTTTTATGCAGAGCTATTTGGAAGAGCAGATAAGAATGGAGGCCAGACTGGTAGCAAAGCCAGAGTGTAATTAGAGACAGTTTCAAAGAGGATCTAGAGTCACCAGAGAAGAGAGTGAACCTGTCTGGATTCAAAAGTATGATGGAAAAGCCTGCCTGGTGGTTGGAAAGCAAGCCACGTGCACGTAAGCCACTCATTAAATGTGTTTGCATGGGCCCAGGGCTCAAGGCAGCACTGCAGTAGAGGAGTGCTGTGTGAATCTTAATTCTGCTTTACTGGAAGAGGCAATCAGGACAAAGAAGGGGGCAGCAGAGAAAGGGAAAATAATAGGAAGGAGTAAAGCAAGAACCTGGAAAGCCTGGGATAGGTTTTAGGACTATCATGAAGGTACAGGTGAAGAGGGATTGGGAAGGACAAGGGAGAAAAAGGGAAAGGGCAAGAAGCAATGGGTGCAGACAGCCACACATCCGTCCTGCTCCTGCAGTGCTTCTGGGCTGCGGGGACAGTACTGTGCACACTAATAACATTGAAGGCAGTATGGGGGAGAAGAGGGGGAAGATAATGAAACTGATTGGAAGGGAGACAAATGACACAAAAGCACCTTGAAGATATATGATTTACCCAGTGCAGCTGCTGGGATGCAGCGCGTGTGTGCGAGGAGGCAAAGAGGCTCTCCCCTCTCCTGCTGTTGGGACAGGATCAACACAGAGAGACTGGCATTCACATCTGTCCATTTCCATCTGAGCATGGGCTGCTCATTCCTCAGTTGTGATCATTACTGGAGCCCTGACATCTGCGACTAGCCCTCCTCACAGAGGAATGGCTACCTGCAACTGATGCAGTTGGCAGTCAGGGCAGATATATCAGGAACATCAGACCAGCAGGGACAAGCATGGCCAGAACCACATCAACTACTGGAGTGCAGCCAAGTCCTGGTCTCAACTCAGAGACCAAAACCTACACAAGCTGTGCCGGCTTCACCATCCTTCCTGACAGGGATTTGTACAGAGTGGAGTGATGCCGCAAGAAGATAGCACATTATAATCTTCACGCATGCCTGAACAGACACTATCAGCCACCTTTCATTCACTACCTCCCTGCCCTCACACACAGGACCCTTGTTATGTTAAGTTTGTAACCACAGCTCCCTGCTGCAAGTGTGGAGATTCTCACAGACTTCAAATACAAATGCTTTTACACTGTTTAAGCAAATATTTTCCTTTCCTTGTCTAGATCTTCCATCCTCACTAAAGCAGTAGCCATTGAGACCAGAAAACATCACATGGATCCTGACACTGCTTTCAGTTCTCCCCCTCTCCCAAGACCCGTATGGTTCGTGGTGGACAGGATGCAATACTTCTCTAGGAATTAGCACCTGCACTGATTCTCACCTTTTCCCTTCCCTGGAGGTAGAACAAAGGATGGGAGTCAAGGTAAACTGATTCTGTTTACACTCTCCATCCAACCCCAGTCTGAACTCTGGGTGTTAATGTCACTGAGTTGGATGTGCCACTGGATGTGCCTATGGATTCCTGCTGGCTGCTAAGAAGCAGATGGAGTAGTTTTTCCCCATCTGGGAACAATGCTCTGCTGCAGGGACAGACAAAATTCCCTTGTAGTTGTGAAAGTACAGCGAAAGAGGTAATGTTCTGCAGCAGAAAGACAAGGGTGAAAGTGTGCCTTGCATCTCCCCTTCCATTTACAGGATCCCTTAGATTCACACTCTTTGGCATGTTATTCTTTTGGATGCATTTCAAGAGAAAGTTTTATTCAACCACTGGTGCAACCTCTTACTTATTACTTTTCATCTCAGCTCTGTGCTTCTGCCCTTCTGCCTTGGCTGGCAAAAGCATAAACATGTATGTGTAAGAGTGTGTTCCTTTTGTGTGTGCACTACAGTTGGTCCAGTATCTGTGGCTATGTGTATATGAAATAAAAGAAATAAGTCTGTAACTAGTAAATATTACAATCAATGCAATCAATGTATAAATTGTGAGCTCTTTGCATACTGCAGAAAGTTTTCCTAGTATGGTACAACTACCAGAACAGAGCTGTGCTCTCTGTCCACCATGGTAAAAGTACCGACCCTCCTCTAAACTGAGACAAGCACTTGTCCAAAGCTTCTAATGGATGTGGGAAGAATGTGTTCAGGTTGAAGAGCACCTCAATCACATACCAGCTCCAAATGCAAAGAAGAAACTCTTGTCTGGGTACTCCTCCAGCAGGTCTTTCACCCTCCTTCCCATTCGCTCATTTCGCTTGTAGATGAGCTCCTGACGGAAGTAGCTGTCTATCTCTTGGGCAGTAATACGTTCATGGGCTGGCAGTGTAGCATTAATGAAATTTGGGACCTAAGATAGAAAGAAATAAAAAGTCTTCAAAAAAGGGCCATTTATTTCAGACAGCCATCATGCACAGGCATTTTGCTCCATCGCTGAATGTGGCAATTCCCTTGTCTCTCAACACACATCCAGTAGGACAAAACCCAAAGAAAGCCAAAAAATGACTCAACAAACTTCTAATAATGCATAGTGCTCCACTTCTCTCAACACATAATTTCATAAGCCAGCCAGATTAATTTTTTTTTAATGCAAAGTCAACAAATACTCTCAGTTTGCCACACCATAGATCCCAAATCCTGATTGCTTGGCTGAAGAAAGTAAATATTTGCCCCTGGCTATCTTTAACTACATACCTCTTCCTTAAATTGCCATGGGTATGACATAACTATAACTATAATTACACTCTTCTAGGAGAGTTTGACTGGTATCAGACCCTTGGGGCTGTCAAAGAATAAGTGTGCACTCTAAACTAGTTAGCAAAAACATCCTCAAACTTTCCAAAAGAAGGAGAGCCAGGTTTTGTCAGGAAATAAAGTTTTACCAGCTCTAGTTCTCCTGTCTTTAAGGTATCTTTTCAAATACTGAGTTCATCTCATGGGGCCCCCTGGACTGCTGTGGCTGCCTACTACCCCAGCCTTTTGCAAGTGGAGAGAATTGTGGGTTTGGAGTCACAGCCACCCTGGCTTCTTCCACAAGTAGCTTTGGACATTGCAGGTACAGGGACTGCTAAGAAAAGGGTCTGTGTGAGATATTTGCTGGGGAGCAGAGCCACTAACCCACTTCCCCTTGCAAGGATGCAGCACCTGAAGAGGTTCTGGAGTGACTCATAGACTATCTCTGCCTGTTGCAAAAGGGCGTTTAGCCCACAGTGGATCATCTACCGGTCAAGCACAGGATCATATACAATTCACAGAGAAGTTCTCCTTAAAAACGTAAGCTGTTAGACTTGCAGGCTATTCAACTCTGCTGTGAGGGAGCAGCCTCTTGTATAAGTAAAGGGCACTTGTTCCCTCGGAGGCATGCATGTCTTGGCAAGAGCTGTTCTCTCCAAGGCCCTCAAGGCAACATCAGCTGTCTGCAGTCTGTAACACCTCAGCAGAATAGTGGTGCAGCATCTGTATGCTGTTACAGTGCTGGCCTCCTTTGAGAAGCCCTTTCAAATCTATGAATGAAATGCACTGTATAAGAGCTAAGCATTATTAATGACCAGGTTGCCAGCACTGGCAGGCTGAAGGGTGTACAGGACAGGAAGGTAACACGCGCGCAAAGCTCAGTGCCAGAGAAGCAAGGGTTAGTATGACAGTATTTCCAGCTCTGCAGCACTGCTCTGTATATATCAAAAGCCCATAGGAAAACTGTTAATCAGCAGGGAAAGCCCAGGTACCAACACACACTAGTTCAGCACTGCTAGGCTAGAGCCACATTTTCATTGAAGTGCACAAATTGCCAGGCAGTACCTCACGCACAAGAATAAAGAGAGGCCTGATGTCTCAGTCTGAAGTTAGCTATCTAACAGCCCGAACAGGCCAAATTGGTCCCTGCTGGGCATTTTCTTGTGGTTTAAAGATCAGAGCATTGCATTCCACTGTGCTGCTTGGGAAACCGTCCCCATAAACGAAGTCTGTGAGGCCTCCGAGGTTTTCTTTTCCTTGACATTCAGTCTAAATCTATCTTTTCTTTGTTTCATTCCATTTCTCTTCTTTGGGGCTTGCCCACAGTGCACAATCATACTGATAGGGGAAATTATAAAGCTTGCAACGTGCCCAGCCTTACACAAGTGTCAAAGTCAAGAGTGCATTTCTCTATCACTGTTTGCACAAAAGAGCCTGCTTCTACTCTCTGTTGGCGCTACATTTGCTCCTACCCAAGTTAGCGCAATTCCAAAGGATCCTTAAGAAAATAAAGGATTAACTCATAGAGCTTTGATGCTAAAGCAAACACGGCATTCGTCCAAAAGGGAAAGCCAGGTGCGCCTTTGCTGCTTGTGTGCAGTAAGACAGCGGTGAGCTAGTGCAGACCCCTGAAGAGCAGTCGCAGGAAGCAGGCACGCTAGCGAGCCAGTCAGGTGTCTTTGGCCCCTGCCTGCAAAGGGCCTGCCTGAGGAGAGACAAGCGTGAGACAGGGGTTAGCGCTACCGGGACATGTGCGTAGTACAAGGGCTGCAGTGGCAAGACTCACTTGAGAAGTGTCATGGTTGAAGATGATGGAGCTGAGGTCCCCACAGTTGTAATGCTTGATAAGGTCTTCTGTCGTATAGGGGATCTGGAAACTGCCTGCTCGGAGGCTCTCCTGCTGCAAGAGAGTCTGATTCAAAGCAAAGATCACCTGGGGGAGGGGAGAGGGAGGAAAAGACAGAGTTCCTTGTGAGTTCTCGACTCGCTCCTCGAGGAGGTCACAGACACGCAACCACCCTCTGAGGACTCGCTGAAGCTGCTCCCACTCTGAATACCCTAATCCACATTTCACCAGCCCAGGCCTCCTCCAGGTTCGTAGCTATTTACATCTCAGGTCCCACAGACCTGAGTATAGGAAATTAACTCACAACACGTAATTCTGGGTGGTTTTGCTCATGATGTGATTCATACAGAATGTACAAAGGGACAGACTGGGGGAGGAGGGGTTGCTTTATTTCAACAGTCTTTTGAAAGAGGGGCACCCTTGCTCCCCTAGACAACAGGCTACCTGACCATCATAGACCACTAGGCCTGACAGGCTCTGATTTCCACACCTCAAACAAGCATTGCTTCCCTTGTTCACCCCTTCTTCCTTATCCACAAGGAAGATTTCACCCTGTCGCCTCCTGCTTCACGCATATCTCCCCAGCTCCCCCATTTATTCCCAGCACAAATCCTTCCCAGGAGCTGGCTGGGGAGGCCGGGTGGCTGGCAGGGCCACAGGCTGCCACCTTCCCCATGCAAACCCCGTGGCACGCTCCATCCTCCTTGGTGTTCACCTGGGAAAATAAATGCTCCCACTCTCTCTGCCTTAAGCTGTGCATACACTAGAACAACCAAGAGAGGGGTGGCTGACGCAGCTCCTACCCCTAGGGTGTGACAGGTAGGGGAAGATCAGCAGAGGTCTCTTCTAGGTGTTGCTGTGTCTGTCTTGCTTGGTGGTGGCCTCAGGGTCTGACCCAGAGACCTGCCACCCCACTGGCTTCTGGCACAGGCGTCCCTGGATGACCTCCATTTGAAAGGCACAAGAAAGCAACAAGCTTTCCTATTATCTACTGGCTTATCATTCTTTATTTCTAAAGAAAGTAAGCTGAGGGATGTCTGCTCAAACACATTTCAGAATTACTCTTGGGAAGGTTATTTTCCAAGCTCAGATGACACTATGCAGCTTGATGAGGGTTCTGTGGGATTAACTCTTGGACACCAGCAAAAGCATGTTGGAACTAGAGGTATTCACCAACAACATGAAACTCACACATAAGTAAGCACACTCATTGTGTACTCAGATTGTGTGAACTAGGTCTTGGATTTCCAAGACAAGACAGATGGACGGCACAAATGAGAACAGTGTGCCCTCTGCCAGCACAACAAACCAGGAAAGCGCACAGAGTTTGAAATCACACTGTCTTCACTACAGTGCCCACCTGGATCCAAACCACCATGTAAGTAACTGAATATGAAAACATAAAATTTAACTTCTGGAAGGGTGTTCATGAATAGCAACATTCACTCCCCTCTCATGTTTTTAAAAAGGGCAAGTCACTATGCTAGTACAAACTACACTTGATTAAAAGAATATCTGCAGGTGAACACTCAGAAAAGTTACATCAAAGTATCCAGTGGTGACCTTGCAAAGGACGTTTGCTTTATTTGGAAGTAAACTAAACAAAAACACATTGGAACCACTTTATTTCCAGACAAAAGTTTGCATGGAGGCTGGGGTTTATCACATTCTGAAACCATTGTTTTCCTTTTGTTTGGCTTCACTTCCCACACAGAGAAGCTTTAATGGATGTTAACGACCAGATGAGATTCACTGAGACAGAAGCCAAATCCATGCTGAAAATGTGAGGTTTCTATAGCTAGGACTGCTAGGTCATGCCAGGAGAAGTCCATATGTACAATCAGTCCAGCCAAAAAAAACTCTTCCATGGGGATGGCTTATTTTGTAGGTTATTTGGACTACTGTAGCAGCATCCACTGGGACAATGTACCATTAAAACAATATGGTCTTTACTAGACTCTCAGCCTTTGAAACAATGACCAGATTGTCCCAGCAGTAAGACCTGCGAGGGGCTCCTGAGCTGGTCAGGTAGCTCTGCCTTGATGCAGAGTAAGCACATCACAGAGGCTTTGCAATCTTTACAGTTTGACTTTTATCCAAACACAAACCAGCAGAGGGTAGCCATCTTCTGTGGAGAAAACACCGGCCTGCTGGATGAGACGTGAAAACAAAGCCAGCCTTCCTGTACTCTCACAGCCTGCTCTCCTGCTGTCGCTTTCTCTGGGCTGGCTTTCCGTCTGCAGACTACTCTACGCTCCATGCTCACCTCCTCCCTCCACCCTTGCAGTGTGTTTCAGGGGAAACAGATTCATCCTCTCCCACAAACAGGCTCATCCACCTGGCCTGCACTGTAGCCACCAGGTTGACCCACACAGGCATCTTCCTTCCTCATGCCCACACACTGGCTGTAAAAAAACTAGCACACAGTAAACTGCAAATGGCTAAATAAACCTGCCTTAAGGGCACAGTTTAAAGCTGAAATGACTACCTGCTGTTATGAAGAATTACCACACATGTTTACACAGGAACAGCAACAACTCACTCCCACTCCTTTCATATTTCCAGACTTACTCTTGTCATGACACAAAGCTGTCGTGGCAAGGCAGCTTTGGCAGCTCTCTGGACTATGGTAAGGGTATCTCTTTCTGGTGTGCAGATGGGAGAGTTGATGCTGGACACATGAAGAAATCTCAGGATGGTAGCAGCTGAAGGACTTGCCTGCCCAGCTGGGGAAGCACAAAAGACTTTTCATAATGAGGTGGTTCATGTTTCACCTCAAAGAACAAATGAAGTGTCCAAGCTCGCTGCCAAAGACTTGTACACACTGCCCCGATCACAAGGGCCTGGGGACACAGCAGGTTGCCCTGAACCCCACAGCTCTGTCAGCTGACTTGAGTGGTGCTGCGTGGGCTGTTTTTCCTTGGCATGGAGGACTACAGAGGGCTGTTCCCTGCCAGGTCAGACTTCCCCATGAGCAACATCTTTCCCATTTGGCTCTTGTCCTGCATCCTATCGCTGTGCATAGCACCTAAGAGTGAAACCACATATGAACCACTTAAAGCTCACCTGGGGAGAAGACTTTCACCTTGGAGGTGTGTGAGAGACAGAGGTGGTCTCAGCAGCTTTGCTGACAGCAGCAGCAGCCAAAGTCCCTCAGCACCATTCTCAACCACAGCTCAAGCACTGGGAAGTCATAGTCAAGCTGTGACAAATATGCAGGAATCAAAAGAGCATTAATTGCCTTTGCAATTAGTCCTCCCTAATGAGTTACAGTAACTCATGTCTTCAGGCTTTGCATAGCTGGAGGGTAGGAGATGTTATTGTCAAAAATACTCTCCACATCAGCTGGTCTGAATTGGATGGTGGCATCTGCTGGAGGGGGATCGTGGCATGCCCGTTGAACAACTACACAGGATTACAGCTTAGCATCGGTGTGTGCAGAGCCTCTCAAAGGAATGCGATAGCTTCTCTTCATTTCTGTATCACTTGTACCTTCCTGGGGGAAGGGTAAATCCCTGGCAGAAAGAAAAGGGGTGTGGGGGTAAAGAGGGAGGAGCTGTTAGCAGCACCGGGTGCTTAAAGCTGTGCCCCAGTGTGAAGGTTATCTCTGGTAAACAGTAATGGATAAACACTGTCAGGATCTCAAAAGAAGGAAGATCCCTGAACCTTCTGTTCTTAAATGATTTAATTTGCTGAGGTGGGTCTTGCTCAGATGTTGATAACTCTTATCTGTCATTATTTCTAAAAGAAAACATTAGACTAGGTACAAAGTGGTACTTAAGGAAGACCACAGTCATCAAACTTTGGGGATTGGATCCCAGTCTTGTTTACCAGATGTGAAAAGCTGGAAGAAAGTCGACAGAGCATGAGATGGAGAAGCAGGGATCAGACCAGCATCTGATCTGCAACAGCTGTATTTGCTTGGCATAAATATCACTTGCCTTCCCAGTCCTTTCATTTCTAATCAGTCCAAGAAGTTAAGAAGACAACAGAAAAAGAAGGAAAGTTTGAAGAAAAGTTTTCAATTTTGCTCAGAAATCAAAACCACAAACTTGTGCTGAGCCGAATTCCTCAAATAAATCATACAAAAAGTGTGTGTCTATCTTCCATGCGTCTCTTGCATTGCACTGTGCTTTATTAGTTCCAAAATCTTTCCTGTTTTGGAATCCACAGAAATCACTCCACATTTGTCCTCCTTGCAAGACTACTCTTCCTTACTTCACACCTCCCCCGCCCCAGCAACTCTGCCCTACCCCGCTCCATTAAGTGTATTCATACTAGCATCAAAGCATCTCCTGAAAAGATGTATTTGGAGAACAAAAGTAACAAGTTTATTATAAAGGGATTTTTTTCCTCCCACCTCCCATTTCCACTGTGATCTCTCTGTCTCCCCCCAGCCCTCTCCCTTTTTGTACTGTGGAAAAAATCGATTAAGCTCTCTGGTATACATATTGCTGCAAGCCTCATTCTCCTCCTGGAGATTTCTTCAGCTGTCAGGAGACACTTGTCCCCTTTGCTAGCATTGTTGGAGTGGCCTGCTAGGCTAAGGGGGTGGAGAAAAGGGGGTTAGAGCCCAGCAGATGCCTTTTTTGTCAAAGACAAAAGACCCCCTGCCATCCTCTCCACTTTTCAGCACTTTCATCCACACTGGATCAAAGTGCTGTTCTGCATATGAAAGGAACCTGGCATTATGCGCCTCAAATTAGCCTATCGCCATCCTGCTAGCCTCCAAGTCTTGCCAACAAAAGCACTCACATCTGTTCCATCATTTGCCTCATCTTCTGTTTCTTTTTTTTTTTTTCCCTCTCTCCTCTCAGTTTTCGAGGGCCATTCAGCCCCTTGAATTATAGTCTGGGGGAGCATCTTCCTTGCCCCGCAATCGCTCAGCCAGACAATTTGCTTTTAATTGTCTTAAGGAATCACAGGCTGCTTTTGGGACCTTCCCAGCAACTAACGGCACCCACTATAGCTTCCATTCAACCTCTGCAGCTACTTCTTTCCTTCTTCCTCCTCCTTCTCAAAAGTGTGTTTTTATCCTTGCTCTTCACCTGGAGGAGACCACTGCTTCTCTAGGCCAATGAACCCTACTGCCCCAAATCAAAGCAAGCCTCAAATCAAAGGCGTCATGACTATGAAAGTCAATAATCCTCCTTTGTCATGGTAATGGTCCAGCAGACTGAGTGCTGAGAAGAAAGTGGGATTCCTTGCTCCAGTGTGACACAGCTTCTTAGATGTCTGGTGCCCATGCCTCAGCTGCCTTTGAGGAAGAAAGATGAGACTGGCCTCAGACTCTGAAAACCTGAACCCACCTGTCATGAGGAACCCTGCAAATACCAGCCCGCACACACAGGCGGGAGGCTGATTTTGGCAGGGGCTGAAAATAAAAAAAAAAATGGGAGATTTAATACACCAGCTGCAGCCTTCAGAGGCTGTCACTTTCAGGGCTATTGCACCAGACAAGATGCTCCCAGTCACCCCTGCAACAAGCTTTTGCAAAGAAGAGATAAAAAGAATTATCTTCCCAAATCAGGAAGGACAAGAGATGAGACAAGTTCAAGTCACTAAAACACAAGGAAAATAGAAACTATTCTAGGTTACCTGTGAGCTTCAAGTTTCCCATGGGCTTGGTTTTACTTATGGAGTTTGTTCTCAGAGGACAGTACAGCAAGTAGAGGGAGCACCTCTTCCCTAGTATCATCATCCAAGGCACTTAGATGACACTTTGTTTGCCTCAAGTCAGACAATATAGATGGTAGCAGAGATAATGTCATCCAAGAATTTGGTCTTTGGTCTGCTGACAACAAATTCATCCTGGCAACTCCTGGTGCCAGAATCTTGCTGTATCTCTTTCCAGAACTGAACAAAAAGAAGTTCTGAATGTTTTTAGTTGTTATCTGAGTGTATAAATCTCACATAACAATCAGAAATATTGTTATCTGAGATTTATATGGCAATACACGAGCCAACCATTCTTTAACTAGGAGCTGTACAAACAAGGGACTTCCAATAATTTGTCAGGCACTGCTGAAGCAGTGAATGAATTTATCATTCTCCTTCTGATGCAGGAGAATGGTAGATGATGCTGAATCAGAGGAATGCTGTTTACAGCGCTGCTGGAAGGAACGCAACTCTGGACTGTAACAGACTGCATTAATACATAGCCTTTTGTCTGAGCAATTTACACAGATTTAGAGGTTTTTATGATTCCACTGACAGCGGGAGAAATAAACACCCCGCTATGTGCTGAATGTGGAATGAGACCAGCAGTGGAACAGATTGTTGTTCTTTCGCAGGTCAGCTTGCAGTTCACAGTTGGACACTTCCATGACTTTGCTGGGACTTGCTTTCTATAGAGCTAACAACGTGGCTGTGAGCCCACAGGGTCTGGCTGCTGCCTCTCCTCCCCAAGAGCTCTGCATCCAGGTGCTCACTGGGGTTCCTTCTTGTGCTGCAGGAATGCCCCAAGCTTTCATGAGGTTCATCCAGTTCATTCCAGAAAATCTTCACTCTGTGCTGGAAATGAACTGATGGTTCATGTTTGCATGTTTCTAGAAAAGCATTAAACTTTTTTTTCTCATTATTATTATTACCATCTTTGTAAAGGATTTTATAAACATTAGCAAAGATTGTTTTTAAATTTATCACAAACCAAATACACTTTTACTTCATCCACTGGAACCAGAGACTAGACCTTTGTACAATTTTCACATTTCTACAGTCCTGTGCCACAGTTCAAAGCAAAAAATGGATTTTCCATGCTTTATGCTTAAAATTCCTGCCCATCTCCTATCCGTCATTTCTCCAGTTAGCAATGCCTAGCCTGTTTTGGTTTTTGGTTATTGCCATGTATCTCCTAAACTCAGGTCAAGATCAGCCTTGGGAACAATTAAACAAATGAAGAAGAACTGTTTGCAGTTCAGATTTCTCTTAGGGTACCTCCACCTTCCGATTCACAGGACACTAGTCACCAGTACACTAGTAGTAAGTGCTTCTTTCTTTCACATAATTACATGTTTTACACGACACTAACACAGACATCTCAACATTGTGTTAAAAGAATAACAGAATTGCAAAGTGAAAAATCTGAAACTAAGCTTTCTTGGGCTGAGATCGGCTATGAATTAAAATTTGACAACTGTAATTATTATTATTATTATTATTATTATTATTATTTTAAATAACCCTTCTACTAGAATAGGTGTTGCTTTAGTCCAACTCTTCTTCCTTCTTTTCCCCTGATACTCTTAAATTTAGTGGAAGCAAAACTAAAATACTGAAGCTAACAAAACAAACTTCATTGCAGGGTAACCAATGTGCAGTCCTGTTTCCAGTTTACATTCCTTTTTTCGTCCTGATCTAAAGCAGGCAACAAAATTTCCTATCCTAGCTGAAACAAATCTCCCAAAGCAAACAGACAAAACAACGAATGCTAAGACAACGTTGAATTTGAGACTACAGGTTCTTCTGACAGGTAGAAAAAGAATCATAAAGATGGTATAACTGAGCTCAGCAAATCCTGGCAGACCTGGGATATTTAAAAAAGAAAATATACAGGCCTTCACAAAGGTAAGCTACAGGTCAGGCACCATGTTTTTACTTTCATTTCAAGTGTCTAATCCATAACTGGCTCCTTTCAGTGCTACAGTACTAATCATCATAGTAACAACATTACTTTTAAACAACTTTATAGGAGCGTTCCCTTAGAAAGGAGATAATTTGGCTTTCCAAACTGCAGTCATCTCTGTATCTACCACTGCAAGGAGTAAGCCAGTAGCACAGCTAAGGCGCAACCTATCCCCACAGCTTCAAGGGCAACATTTATTGTACTTTTCATCATCCTAAAACACAATCAATGCAATTTAATAAGCTTGATGATTGGGATTTGGCCTCCGGTTTTCTTCCACTCTACCACAGATGTTCTTTGGAGTGCTGCTAGATGAAAGAAAAAATTCTTACAGATCCCCTCCTTTGTGGATTGTTTTATTACTTTTCCTCTCTAGCACAGGTTGTGCACAGTTTAGGACTAAACTTGAGAACACTTTGAAAGTTTGCTAGAACAGTAGCATGTCTCAGAAATGCAGCATACTGAAGTTTGAAACAACTATCACCATTTTTGTGCACCCTTTCTAGTGGTAAAAATGGAATAATTCAGAAAATAAACCTTACATTGGCTTGAGTTCTTCTTGTTTCTGTAAAACAGATGTACGTTACTTGCATAATTCATATATGCATGAGCAAATCAAGACTATAAAGCTAATAGAGTAAACAACCTACCCTTGCAATGTGAGGAATAAGCCTAGACAGTTTTCGTATGCCTTCCAGTAACCATGCAACGAGGTACTTTGGATTTTCTTGAAGTTCTGCCAGCTGGGAAAAGCATGTTCCGTATAAAACACTCAGCGTTGACAAAACATTTTTCCACTCAAGAGAACAATTATGTTTGGGGACTCTGGCTGTTGTTCCAAACAGAGTAAGAACTTTGAACCAGTGTTTATGTCAAAAGTAACTCAAAGCATCTTTAAGAGAAGTTTCTGGCTTCCAAATGGAGCACAGCAGAGTGAGACGACCTTTTCAAGGTGCATGGGTGAAAGAGACAGTTTATCATAGTGGTAGACTTGCCAACAAAAACTGCAAACAAGAACTGCTGAAATGGTCCCTAGCTGGTTTCAGGCAGATCAGAGACTGAAAGTTCTCAGTGCAAAAGCTTTCCAAGAGGAACTGCTGACTAAAATTCCACATAGTGAAACACATGCATAAAACTATGCTCTTCATAGTAATTGTGAGCTCAGTCCCATGGAAATATTAGTGTACCCCAGGGTAGATTGAGAATTTAAAAGCCACTGTCTGTGTTGTGCTGTCTCCTTGAGTAGATCTTGGAATGAGGCAGCTGGCTCCACTGCCAGGCAACACCTACCTTTATCTCCTCAGCTGTCCACATTAGGACATGCCCAATGGTCCCACTTTAGTCAACACACCAAGCTCCTGCTGTGGAAAAGTCTGAAATGTTCTGATTTTCTGACCCATGAAAACTCACCTGCTGTCAAGGCAGTCAGGGAACTGCTGGACGTTTGGCACTTCTGAAAGACACTGTTTATTGTTAAAAAAGTATCTAATTTAGTTATTTTTTCTTGTCTTACAATTTTATTCTTGGAAGGGATTACTACATGCCAGCAACCGTGGTGCAGTTGACCTGCTGGAGGGAAAGGATGCCATCCAGTGGGACCTGGACATGACTGAGAGGTAGGCCTGTGCAAACCTCGTGAAGTTCGACAAGGCCAAGTGCAAGGTCCTGCATCTGGGTCGGGGCAATACCAAGCACAAGTACAGGCTGGGCAGAGAATGGATTGAGAGCAGCTCTGAGAAGGACTTGAGAGCACAGGCTGATGAGAAATTCAACATGAGCCAGCAATGTGTGCTTGAAGTCCAGAAAGCCAACCATACCCTCAGCAGCATCAAAAGAAGTGTGACCAGCGGGTCAAGGTAGGTGATTCTCCCGCTCTATTCCACTCTCGTGAGACCCCACCTGGAGTGCTGCATTCAGCTCTGGGGCCCCCAGCACAAGAAGGACATGGACCTGTTATAGCAAGTCCAGAGGAGGGCCACAAGGCTTATCAGAAGGCTGGAGCACCTCTCCTATGAAGACAGGCTGAGGGAGTTGGGGTTGTTCAGCCTGGAGAAGAGAGGGCTCCAGGGAGACCCTATAGCAGCCTTCCAGTACCTAAAGGATGCCTACAAGAAAGCATGAGAGGGACTCTTTGTCAGGGAGTGTAGTGATAGGACAAGGAGTAATGGATATTTGGAAGAAATTCTTTACTGTGGGAGTGGTGAGGCACCGGAACAGATTGCCCAGAGAAGCTGTGGATGCCCCATCCCTGGAAATGTTCAAGGCCAGGTTGGATGGGGCTTTGAGCAACCTGGTCTAGTGGGAGGTATCCCTGCCCATGGCAGGGAGGTTCAAGACTGATGATCTTTAATGTTCCTTCCAACTCAACTCATTCTATGATTCTAAGAACAAGGACCTCTCAGGAATTTTAAGAGACCACTTAAGTTCAACTGATTTGCAAGAAGCCTCACAGGTCAGGTAAACTATTGCTCTCAAAGTATGGAAGATTTTTAACCTGTGGACTTCTGTGCCAGTTTCAATGCTTCCAAAGCCAGAAGTAAGGATACTTATTTCCCCTGTTAGCCCCAAGATTTACCCATTGTATAACAGAACTTTATTATTTACCTTCCCCTGCTAAATACATTTTATAAAGGTGTGTTAAATTACTAAAAAGTAACCGCAGTCCACCAACTTACGAAGTCAGAACAATGTTAGCTGAAATTGGATTGCCGTAGTTTTTTAATAGGCATCTACCAACACTCACTTGGAATGGACTGGAACAAAAAGCATCACAGACAAATTACCTGGAGATTTTGTCAAGCATGGAAGCCATGGAGTATCTCTGAACTCCTACTCTTCAAAATAACTGAACAGGGATTTCTTAATCACTTCAGTGAACATGGCAGACAGCAGTCCCAATAATGAGCTAACCCAGTTGCTTTCACCCTTTTGAGCCCTAGTCGAATCATTCTGTTAAAGGCCAAGGCAGGTCATCTACCCTACAGCAGTTCCAGCACATGGTCAAACGCACTCACTCTCAGGGTAAGTGTCCTGGACAAACATTTGCTCAAGGACTCCTGAGAAAAGCAGGAGCTGTTGACTCTGTTGAGGGTGGAAAGGCCTTGCAGAGGAATCTGGACAAATTGGAGAGCTGGGCAATCACCAGCCGTATGAAGTTCAACAAGAGCAAGTGCCGGGTCCTGCACCTGGGAAGGGGCAACCCTGGCTGTATGTACAGACTGGGGGACGAAATGCTGGAGAGCAGCCCCGCAGAAAGGGATCTGGGGGTTTTGGTTGACAGCAAGTTGAATATGAGCCAGCAGTGTGCCCTGGCAGCCAGGAGGGCCAACCGTACCCTGGGGTGCATCAGGCACGGCATTGCTAGTCGGTCGAGGGAAGGGATTGTCCCGCTCTGCTCTACGCTGGTGTGGCCTCACCTCGAGTGCTGTGTGCAGTTCTGGGCACCACAGTATAAGAAGGACATAAAACTATTAGAGAGTGTCCAGAGGAGGGCAACAAAGATGGTGAAGGGTCTGGAGGGGAAGACATATGAGGAGCAGCTGAAGTCCCTTGGTTTGTTCAGCCCAGAGAAGAGCAGACTGAGGGGAGGCCTCATGGCGGCCTGCAGCTTCCTCACGAGGGGAGCGGAGGGGCAGGCGCTGATCTCTGCTCTCTGGTAACAGCGACAGGACCCGAGGGAACGGCATGGAGCTGTGACAGGGGAGGTTTGGGCTGAGTGTTAGGAAAAGGTTCTTCACTGAGAGGGTGGTCACGCACTGGAACAGGCTCCCCAGGGACGCAGTCAGGGCACCAAGCCTGTCGGAGTTTAAGAAGCGTTTGGACTATGCTCTCAGTCACGTGGTCTGAATTCTGATTTTTGGGTAGACCTGTGTGGAGCCAGGAGTTGGACTCGATGATCCTTGTGTGTCCCTTCCAACTCAGGATATTCTATGATTCTATGATCTGCCAAGAGCCCATCACTTTCACAAAGACATCAAGATGACAAAAGCCTGTTAAGATTAAAATGGACTATGATAAGGAGGATGGCTTTGGGGTGTGATGAAACATAATGGTGAAACAAGAACAAAGAACAGCCAGATTTTTTTCTCATGGGCATGTTGTACTTTGGCCTTGGAAGAGAACACTTTGATAGTTTTCCTAGGCCAGGGTGTGCAATATTTTCACTGAAGCTACGTGGAAAAGCTACAGTACAACCAGTAGCAAATCAATCATTGCTCCATGCATAGAAAAATGCAAAAATATATTCGCTTAAGGTCTCTAAGTTTCAATACCAAAGCAAAAACTTCCAGTGCACCGAGACTTGAGTAAACCTCAGAGGATTTTAAATGCATAATGGCATGTGAATCATCATTCTCCACATCCAGTCTTGGAAATAATATGCAAACAATATTGTACAACAGCAGTTGTTTGGAGACTATCTACTAAAAGTGTGACAGAAACAAAACAATAAGCAGGTAATCAAGACAACAAAATTCTAGCGGCTGAGCTGTTCATCCTCCCCAAGCTGGATACATTCTGGCAAGCTGCACTTTCAGAATAACTAGATCTTTCCCAGGACCTCCCCAGTGATTAAATTCCATTTTTCAGACCACAAACCCCCAAGAAGGCCTGTACAATACAGGCATGAGTCTTTCACTCCAAAAGCTGTAGTCTGAAAGCAGAAGTTTGAATGAAAACACCATACATGAAGTCTTGAGTTAAACTTCATTACTACTTAAGAGTACCCACCCAAATACCTGCAGAAGGATGCCTCCCTCCTGCATCATTACACATTTACATATTATTAACGCGCATCTTCTCTATGTCAGACAACAGCTGCTGGAATTCCTTATGCTCATATCTCTTCAGTTAACATTAGAGATGGAGTTCCACAACCTATGTATCTATGCAGTGTAGTGACACTAGCATAAGAATAAAAGAATTCAGAGATTATGACACTCTGGACTGTGACACGGAATAGGTGACTAAAAGAAGCTACCCATTGGGTTAAGCTACGTTTATATATATAACATATTCCCACCATAAAGCTCCTAGAGGGTTTTTTTTTTGAATATTCATATACATGAAAGGATTAAAATGCTACTCCCAAACTCCTATACAAGCAAAATAAAGTTGGCATTGAGAAACTTGTGTCAAAATCCAACAAATGGAAGAAACAATCTCTTATAATTCACAAACTACGAATTCCTCACTTTATCATCTTGGAAAAAATGCTGTCCTGTTGGTATTTCTGATTAGTCTTCACCTTTAGCCTTTCTAACTAGAAATAATTCTTGAAATGAAGTTGTCTCCTTAGAACAGGATGTTTGGTATTTGTTACCCTGTGATGCGTGATCCTCAAAGAGTGAGGGAAGCAACACTCTTTTAGCAAAGTCATTAATAATGAAGTGGCATTAATGGGGACTCCTAGCTCATGTCCCTCTCAACCCAGCATTTCTCAGAAACTCCAGACACCAGTATCCTACAATACACCACGCATAGT
Source organism: Anseranas semipalmata (assembly GCA_013399115.1). Lineage (NCBI taxonomy): Eukaryota > Metazoa > Chordata > Aves > Anseriformes > Anseranatidae > Anseranas > Anseranas semipalmata. The sequence goes on from VXAA01004870.1 coordinate 65,101, forward strand.
TATGTTGGTGTGTTTTGCTGCTGCACCCTGTCAGGATTCTGTTTCCAAATTGGTGCTCACTCACCCTTCAAAGAATCCCTAGCCCCAGACCTCCCAATCCTGTCCAATAGTTACTGTTTGCCCAGGAGCAGGACAGGGAACTCACTGAAGACAGAGAAATGTCAGCATTATCTCTTCCCTAACTCTTCCAGATTAAGCAACAATTCAACTTGGAAGAAAAATCCACAAGAGCCCCGCTGGTGAAAGAGTCTTCATAGACATTGTCCTAAGAACACTCATCCAAAAACACTCATCAGCCAACACCAGGCATGAATTGCTCTCAGTGATGCCAGATTTTGGGCTCTGCACCGTTCATGATTAAATACAACTAAGCACAAGCCTACCAGGACAACAGAGACTCCCTGTTCAAAGCATGTCGTACTTATTAAGTTATTAAATATGCTTTGGTGTTGAAAACTAAATCCATATCAAACAAACAGTTTGTTAGGGGACCTTACACAGAAGAACATCTGTTTGTCAGAGATAAAAAAAGGACTGAAATCACCACCCCTCGGAATAGCATTTCAAAGCCTGTATACACCCAAAAAACCTGAAATGGGGTCAAACCTACAGGACCCACTGAGCAATTTGGAGTTATTGCAAGAAGGAAGTTTAAGTTTCCCAAGAAGTTTCAGAAGCCCTTGGAAGTTTTGCACACCAACCACATTGTGATCTCTGTGAGCCCAGTGGAGATCTGTGAACTACTGCAGGTACACACATGAATTATAGGTAAAAATGCTGTCTCTAGTTAAGTAGGTGGACCTGAGTTTCACTTTAAATCTACCAGAAATAGCCAGCAAATTATTCAGCAGGCCTTCACTTTTCCCTACTAATACATTACCAATGTATATCACAGAATCACAGAATGGTTGAGGTTGGAAGGGACTGCCAGAGATCATCTAGTCCAATCCCCTTGCCAAGTAGGGTCACCTAGAGCACATTGCACAGGATCGCATCTAGATAGGTTTTGAATATCTCCAGAGAAGGAGACTCCACGGTCTCTCTAATACACTAATACAACTAATATATAACTAATATATGAAAGAATCTAACTGGTTCCACACTTAGTTCCATAATTCAAGATTACGCAGCAAACTCAAAGTGACTAATCCTTCCCCTCAGCTTTTAAGAATTGGCTTTGCTTGGATACATTAGTTACAATGATAACTTTTCATACCTTGATAAGCTCTGCAGAGCACAATGAAGAAGGGCTCTGTTGCAAATTTACATGTACTGCATGTTCATTCATTTTCTGTAACAAATGCTATAATGTGCCTCTAAAATAGACTGTTTCAGAATCTACACTCCTGCTAGTAAACGACTTTGCTAAAACCAACTTGACAAGCAGAGAAAAGAGTCCATGTTTTAATTAGAAGTTAAATTGCTCAAAATGCAGACAAATAAAGTTGAACCATACTCAGCAGCTCAAGAAATACAGAGTTCTTTATTTTACAGTCAATGCCGATGTATAAAACCGTACATCTGAATAAGACAAATTTAGGATCTTACTGCTAATTTTCCAGGTGTGACTCAATGCCCAGAATATCAGACTCGTTTATCAATTCTGTTGCTAGATGTAAACTTCCCGAAAGTATATTCTCTTTGAATTGTGCTGTACGTGAAAAAGAAGGCATCTACAGATCAGTAGTAAACAACCCCCTTGGATTTTAATGCAAATTCCCCTGTCAAAAGAAAAGTTTCAAACTGGAGAATACTTCAGTCCTCTGTGACTGAGTCTTCCACGACTGTCCAAAAAATTCAGTCCTAACCAGCCACAATCTTTCAACTAAGGAGTGCTGCAGATTAAGTATAACACTCCTGCTAGTGCCTCACTTCATTGCTTGTACTCTCCTCTTGCATTCAGAAGCAGGATTTCACAATATACCAGCACATTGACCTGGTTCTGATACATCAGCTGAAGCCCCTCATCCTACGGTACAAACCTGAGCTCTGCATAAATCCCCTTCCTTTATCACTTCAAGCCCCCTTTTCCAGACTTAGTCTTCCCCCATTGCTGGTTTGTGTGCGACCTGCTGGCATTTAACTTGATTGCATTATTCCCCAGACAAGCCCCAGTTACTGAAATTGCCATTGGTGGGCTGGAGAATTGACCAGCTCAGCCAGGACTCACTCAGTTCAACACTCCCCATTTTTGCTGCTCCAAAGGTGAGGAGGAGAAGGGTAGGGTTCATTCCTGACTGTCATGTGCTCAGTACTTGAATTCATGTGCTAACTGCCATCACAATTGCTTTTTATAATCAAGCTGTTCATACCTCCCAGACTCAATGGCAATAGGTGTCCACATTTCAGTATCAAATTCAAATATGAGTTGCAATGGTGACGTGTCAGATTCTTGTAACATGACAGCACCGATGCTCTGCCAGATGACAAGAAGCGTTGAGGAAGGAAGCCCTTCCACACCCACCCTTAAATGGTGAGAGCGAGATCCAAAGGAGACATCCGACTCCCTTGGTATGTCTTCTGTCCGGTCAGCATCAACGCTTAGCACCAAACTCAAACCCCGATCACTTGCAGCCTCTAGTGCAACGCCTTGTACAATTCCTTCCAGGAGGAGGAAATTCCTGGAGACCTTTCAGATGTAGGGGACAGCACTGCTATCAGACAAGTGTCCTGCTTGTCTCATGTGCATGCCAGGAAAGTGTGAGTTTACAAATGTAAAAATAGCAGCACTATTGGTTCAGAGGTGCGAACCTGAGCCATACACAAAGCCCATAGCTAGTATGTCCAATTGTATATAGATTTTTAAACATTTGAAACCAACTAAAACAAAACCTGAAGGCTGCATACCCTGGCAAACTATATTCCCCCATTCCTTGTGCTTGGCTATGGAAACTGGCAAGTCATCCACATTCTGGGACACTTGACCTCTCCCAAGTTCTCTTATTGCAAGAAAGATAATCAAATAACTGTAAATCCAAATCACGATAATTGCCTTCTGAGCCTGTCCACTGGGGATATCCAGACTCTGCTGGGGCTATAGCAGTCCTCTGCAGAGACCTTAAAAATATTATTAGCATGTTTATTTTACATCCAGGCAGGAACATACAGACAATTTTACTTATGGTCCAGTTAATCCAGCCCCATGTGTTCAGTTTACTCAGCAGTCACCTAATACTGCTCCAGAGGCCGTCAAACTTTTGTCAGCACTATATTTTATCTTGAATGACCCCATGTTGCTCAAAAGCCACTGGGCCAACCCTCAGCACATTGTGTCAAGAACATATTTGATGCAGCTCAGTGTTTATTCAACTTGTGGTCAGACAGACCAGTTATCCAAGGACATTCAATGATGGTCCATGAAAAGACTGCACGTTTTAAAAGCCATCATCCAAAAACAGATCCAAGCAATCAGAAAATAAAATAATTCACACTTTAAGCCCAGCAAGATTTTTCCTTCCTAATGGAATCCTTGCAACACCACTGTACAGGATGTCCAGCATTTTCCACCACCAGAAAGGGCTAATTCAAATTCAATTTAAAATAGTTTAAAAATATGCTGACATGGTTGACCTTTTGTTACTTTTCAGAATGGTTTTAATTCAAATAGTCTGCTTAACAACTTCCTAGGGCATCTTTTTATCTTGTTAAAAGCTGTTACTATACTTGCCTACTCCAGTTTTCTTGGATCTTATCTGCTGTTCATGAATTTTCAAATATACTGGCTACCAGTCCATGATATCCTATGCTAGTTCCTTTAAAAGCCTTTGCTGTGTGTCATCTGGTTCTGCTGGTTTTGAAATACTTAGTTTTACCATTACTCTCTCACCTTCTCTCCATCAATAACTTCTGCTGGCTAAACCTATATCAGTTCTTTTTCTGATTTTCCATAACTGCACTGTTTTTTAACTAAAATATTTGCTTGTTTCAGCCTGTCCACCATCCTCAGATACTCCAAAACTGTTCTTTGCAAACTTCTCTTTTTTTTTTCTTTCCTTTTTTTTTTTCCTACCTCCACAATCTGGCTTTAAAGATTTTTCTCCCCCTCTTGCAAAATGGTGCAATGAATATTTCTGCATCACAAAGGACTTCACAACAGTGCAGACCTGCTGGTGGAGAGTTCTCAAAAATCTGGTCACCAGAAGATCCATTTTAAAACAGTTTTTACTTCTGCCCATTCTATTTTCTTATCACAGCCTGCAAAACTTTATCTACCCCAGAAGCAAGTTCTGCATTTAACAAATCAAGTAAAAAGTGCTGGATGTAAATGAACACAAATACGTACAGTCAATTTCCTTCATGTGGTAGGAAACACAAACCACAAAGCATCAGCTGCAGCAGTATCTGTTTTGGTTGAACCCAGAAAAGTCCTCTGAAACTTTTCCATGGTTACATGTGGCAGCTAGACATCTACAGACTCCTCGAAGTGTGGGTGTGGTGGCAGGGGCTGGAAGGGAGAAGGAGAAGGGGAGTCTCATGTGTACTTCTGTAAAGGTTTTTGGTAATTGTTTAAATTCCTGACTGCTGACACAAGATAATACCTCTGCTTTTGTCATGAGGGCCTTCCTCCTCAGTCCTTTTCTCCTTAAAAGCCCCTTAGTGGAGAATTGGATATTTTTCAAAGGTGTTGGCAAGCACTACAGCCAACACACAAAAGAAGGCTTTGTAGTAAGCACACACTCTAAAGCAGGAAAAAAAAAAAAAAAAGACAGAAAAAAAAGAAAACGCACAACAAACAGCCCAAAAGACTAGTATCAGGTTCCCCTTTCACACACAGTGACTGGATGGATGCACCAGGCCAGTTGAAACATCTCATCAGGAACTACCAGAACATTGGTCCACGGACTGCAGGCACTTATGCTTCTAACTGCAAAGATCTTTTCTCTGCACGTGTGAAACAGCACAATCTCAACCACACTGGTACAACACATTTAGAATAGGTATCCCAAAACATTTGCTGCTCCTCTTTTCACAGAGAGACACATACCAAACACAGACTTTAGCCAGAGCTCATGAACCATCTTGTGCTAGTAGCCATAGGTGTACCACAGTGTGAGGAGTCCATGATCACACATGGCTCGTGAAAACTCAGATACTGTGACAAGAAGACAGTTCAGCTTGCAACAGTGAGTGCTTCGGGTACTGGGGGAAGCTGAGATGGGAAGGAATGAAGCAGGGACAGATTCTCCAGTGTCACTGAAAGTCTTCATCACTGGATTTAAGACATCATTAGCCTCATTTCCCAGCCATCCTTTTGGTGTACTTCTCCTGCCTTGGGACAAGAAGACAAATTAGAAGGTCTCCACACCTTCAGCACGTCTTTTCAGCTCTCACACCCAAATGCTCACGTGCTGCAAATAACTGCTTCTTCAGTAAGAACCAAGTAACTGCAGACTGGAAGATGTACTGCTGCTAGGAAAGCTGAGTGTGCTCAGCAGAGACTGGATGCAGAATGCACCTGGTCCTTCCGCCACGGAGCTAGCTCCCAGTCATACCTTGTAGCTCTCTGTTAGCCACTCTAACAATTTCATGGGGAGCCACCAGGTTAATGCTCCTGGCTGTCTCCTGCCTTTAGCAGCCAGTGCATCGGGGATGCCTTGATGTGGCCCGCTAGCACTGCCTGCTGTACAGCTCTGTCTGGCGAGGCACGTGTGATGTTCTGTTTTCTAAATGTTTTTGCCTTATTTTCCCAGCTATGCCTGTAACACTCCCCATATTCTAGACCTAGCTACTTTGCCCAGAACTTTCTTGTTTCAAGTGATACCAGAATACTTCGTTTCACCAGCACTTGAAAACTGAGCACTGAGACAAAGCCAACAGTCCTATTGATTGGTAGGTTGCTCCAATCTGTAGGTTTTTTTGTACATTTCTGTCTCCTTATTTAAAAAGTTCCAGATGCTGCTGTAATATGAAACTGAAATTGGCTAAAGAACACAGTATTATATACACAATAATCAATTTAGAGCCATCTAGCATGAGGGAAATAACTGTATGTGGGGAGACAGTGTAGAAATTAACACAATAATCTTCCCAGTGAATAATTTCAGAGAAGACAGCCTGTGAAAAAGTATATCTTTCCTTAAACCCAGCACATCCATAAGATCAGAAATGTTTCTTTTTGTTACATGGCAGGATAATTTCATCTTTGAGATGATCTACACAGAGGTGGTTAGCATCTTCCCTGTATGGTAACACCTGATGACTAAAAATATATCCCCTTCACCTGAGCTGGATACTCAAAGAAGCTGTCTGCAAACCAGCTCAGTTAGGAATTTTAGTAACTGGCAACTGCAGGCAATTAACTGGCCCTTCAAATTATACATTTTTAAAAAACTACTTTAATAAATCAAATTAGTTTATTTATAAACCTACTTAACATACCAAATGACATTGTTAAATTAGCTATTAATTTAGCAACTGAACAGAAACCATTCATGCATATCCACAGAGCTCACAGGCCACTCAACTTGCTCTTATAGCAGAGACAGATTTATGACACATTTCTAGCAACCAGAAAAGGTTGCTAAAAGAGTAAATTCAGCCAAGAGACTGCATCAGTGCCTACCACGTGCCACCACAGGCTGCCTGAGCGCTTTACCTGGAGACAGCTGGAAAGCAGGACGAAAACGTGCACGATACATGCGCCTGCATATCAGCGCTGTCTCACGGCATGGAGCCTGGCAGCGGGTTAAAGAGCAGAGGGATTAACAATAACCAGCAGTTTGTCTGCATTTTGCCATGCTCCCACATGCAAAAAACTTGGTGGCTGGAGGCTTGACATTGTCAGCAGCAACCAGAAGGCTACAGGAGGAAAGGCTGCTGCTGGAGAGGACTGGCAGGAAGGACTGTGGAGCAGAAGCAAAAGCCAAGTTTAATTCTTGGCCAAAGATATGATTTGCTGCCAAAGTGTTGCAACATGCACAGTCTTACCATGTGTGCATGTTTCCCTTGACTGGAATGACATCAGTCCTGAATTGTACAAGCTCACAGGATTACGGAAGAGGAAAGCAGACATAAAAGGATCCTGTGCCATGGCATTCACTCAGACCTCAAATTCTCTAGCGAATTGCTTGCAACTTCCAAAAATACCCAGATGTCTTCTTTCAGTGTAGAGGATACATCTTGTATCTCCTTCCACAGTACTGACTTCCAGAATAATCCACAGGCAAGATACTTCTTGTCTTTCCATACCGCCTTACGCAACCAGTGACTTGAAAGCCCAGAAGAAATGTGCATACACAGCTGGATCTTTTAATGCCAGCCAAAACAGCAAGCAAACAGCTGATCTGGGAAATGCCTAACAGGCAGAAAGAAATCAAATCTATCAGAGTTACAGAACTAGCCCAGGAAGTCAGCACAAGGCATATCCTGCCAGTTTTCTGAAAGGCATAGTGAGTGTTTTCAAATCTCATTCTCCATAGTCAACCTAAGCTTAGGTTTCTGTATAGAAATACCCTACATTTGAAAAAGCCTGTACCCCTCTAGGCCCAATTCAAATCATCAGGAGTCAGTAGATTTGAAACAAAATTTAACTTTTACAAACAAATATAATGGCATAATAATTTAAAAACAAGCCATTTTGGAGCTATCAAAGGGATTTTCAGCTAAGTTAAAGTAGTTCTATGTCTCCAGTTCCCATAACATTGAGATTACAGCTGTTTGCCGCAATTCAAAACAGAGAGATCTTTCCATAACCTGCAAAATTTTCATGGAAAAATAAACCCTTTTCTACCCACTTTTACTTGTAATATTCAAAGGCATACCTCAGAAAATATCATTCCTTGGCCGTGGCTATAAACAATCTAGCAGAGAGAGAGAATAAGCATGAGCTACTGGAACAGTGCTGGCAGGGAATATGCTGAAGAACCATTTAAGCTGCAGAACTCAAGGACATGGCTTGTCTTCCCCAGCTCAGGCACCCTTGCATTTTACTTCCTGTTAGTATAATGCTGTACCCCAACAGAAATCTTGACCTGTATGTGCAAAAGGTCCAAATTTCCTTTGTTCTCCACTATACCAACCCCATGTTTTCAAGAAGTCAAAGAAACACCCAGGATCACTTGGAGATGCCTGTTTGCACCTGTCTTTGTCTATTCTGCTCTCTCTTCTGTAACAGTATTCCATGGAAAGGATACGCAGGAAAGCACTTGAAAGCAAGGTACAACCTTCACCTTTGCTGTAGGCCAAAAAGCATGGAGACGCCTTTCCTTTGCATCCTTGTAATACAGCAATACACCTGAGAGCAAAGCCAAACCAACATGAAGCAGACAGTCTTCTCCTCACACCCAGAAATCTGAGCACATACACTGCGCTTTTCTAGCAGCTGGAAAAATCACTTGTTCACAGCTCCTTCTGCAATGACACTGATGATGGGTCTGTCAAAACACAAAGTACCTGTGAGGTGATTCAGACATAGCATCCTCTTATGATCTGTGTCACTGAAAAGAACAAGGGCACTCTAAATAGCTCCTTCAAAATCCAGTACTATGCAGATTTTGGTCTATCCCAGACAGCCCTAATGAGCAAATATTTTCAGATGCTGACAGAGGAGTTAGAAGCCCAAAGCCCATTAAGACTAACAGGACATGTTCTTTTAAACCCCTTTCCAAAATCTGCTTCAGCCAACACATATTTCATTATCTGGCAAGCACCAAATCTAGGAGCAAAGGCTATGTTCTGCTTTCACACTACAACAAGCCCATAGGAAAACGTTCAAGTAATTCAGAAGCATTTTCAAATTATTTCTCAGGTGACTTCTGCCATCTAATTTGCCAGCTGGTGTTGAGCACATTGCCAAATGATCCTCTCTTCAGCCTTGCACTTGCAGTCACTAGACACCATTCCCTGTAGACAGCACAAACCCAGCATAATCATCTGTAGGCTTGAACTAAAAGTTACTATGACCTAGTGTCATTCATTTGTCTATGGGAGACAATGCACTCAGGAACGTTAGATTCTGGACACGAGAACATCTTCCAGAAAACCATTTAACTTCTCCTTTCGTAATCTGAAGGGTTATATCCTCCTGTTGCTTTTCAGCATGACTGTTTGTGACAGAACTGTGAAATACTGTTCTAGTCTCCAAAAAAAAAAAAGTAATTTACCACGATTAGAGACCTGAAAATAGAGAAAACCTGAGATATTACCTATCCCTCTCCCCAAAGAAGTATGTAGAGAGTCACTCTGGTGACTCTGGTGCAGCATTATGCTCTAATGTAACAACGTTTTAGAAGATAAGCTTCTCAAAAGTGACAATTTAATCCCTATTAGACAAACAGAGACCTATTAAGGTGCAAAATACAATAAATAGGTGCTATAGCTCAATCTCTGCAATGTTCAGGGCCACTGTGAATCCTAATAAATTCTTTGCTAAAAATAAACCACCGTAAATCGACAAAATCCAGCTTCACTAAATCATTTAAGGGGGAAACATCTTTTAAAATAGAAAACAGCACAAACAAGAGCAGCATTACCTGAGGTTAACAGACAAAATAAGCAGAGAGAGTAAGCAAAACAACCCTCTTCTGGTACTTCCTTTTCTCCTAGGCAATTATTTGGCTGTTGCTTACAAAACAGATTTTCTACCCATCTACAAAACCACATCTGTTGTAATCCTGATTAATGTTTTCTACTTTTCTCCAGTCCAAAGAGGCATTCCTAGCTCCTGAAGTAGAACATTTGAAATCTCTTTTGCTCACGTAGTTCCAGTGCATGTGAAAAATCTAGATTTACTGGGGGACTAACTCCACCTTCACTCAGAGCTTTCAGACTACCTCACATGTGTCCTCAGCTTGCTTTGCAGTAACAATCCCACTTCCACCTCTCTGTATGATGACTGGAATGGCTCGTAATTCCTGAGGAAAATCGCTTCTCAAGCTAGAAAAGGATCAGCTTCTCAGGATTCCTCAAAAAAAAAAAAAAAGAACCTAGAGTGTGACTACAGCATGTGGACCCACTGTACTCACTGAACAGCCAACAGCAGAAGAGTGTTCCCGCCCCTCCTCTTCCTGTGAACCGTTTTTGCTACTGCTATTTCCAGGTACTGGATGGGTCTATTTATTGCAGTATCTTCACAACAGTTCTACAGAGCACTGTTAATCCTGATGTTTTGCAGGCAGAGAAATGGCAGGAAAGTCTTGCAAGGGCTGGGAACTAAAACCAGGTGTTCCTATGGTAAGGTTTGAGCCTAGAGCCACTGGACTCTTTTTCCATCACATGCCATGCCATGGCATCCTTCAAAGGACAAGAATGTTTTTACCCCCCCAGAAAAACTGTCCTAGAAAATGTCTCTTTCAAACCATCATCACTACATTTGAAAGGTTTTCTTCAAACTGAGGACTCCCTAAGTTTTTGACAAAACTTTTGGTAGAAAAGAGTCTACCTTGAATCCTTAGAGCAAACCATATCAAAGAGCTCTACAGAACTGCTGCTGAGGAATTACATTGCTGCCACAGAGCTGGCCCCAGAAAACAGGGGTAGGTGAGGTTTGTGGAGGACACCACACCACACTGTCATCCTGAACAAGATATATGAAAATCAGCAGTAGCACTACAGCATCTGCTTCTCCTCCAGCCCATAGGACCTGTTTACAGCAGCTTGCCTTCAGCCACCACAAGCAAGTGAGGATCTCCATCCCCTTCTCCTGATTACCAAAGCCTGTCTCTCCTCTAGCCCTTGTCTTGCAAACTCTGCTTGGCATCCTAGTATGTGTCCTCTGGGCTCAGCTTGCTTTCATTATTACCTGGTGGCAACTGTCTGGTATGTGTCAGAACGTGCCATTCTCAGGAGACAAAAACAAAGAGACAGGTACAGGAGAAAAGACCATGCAACCTGGTGTCCTGACACCTGAAGTATGCGTTTGGAGCATCTGATCCCTCCCCTCCCTCTTCACACAGCCCAACCCTGCAACAGTATAGTTGCTCTATGCTCTTCACTTTTCAAAGGAAGATGCATTTTGCATAGGTAGGGCACTTGCAAAATGTGCTTCACTGCAGTGCAGGGCTCAAGACAGATCAAATTATATAGAGACACTTAAGCTGAGCACTTCAGCATGCTGTTCCTCTGAACAGTGAGCTCATTATCTGATAGCATTTATTACACTGCAATTCGCTCCTATATGGGATCGCATCTCGTTCAATTCTCCCTCCCATGCAAACCAGGACAAGATGCTAGCCAGGCTTCAGCTGGATGTCCCAGCTCTGCTACCAGCTCTCCCGCTGCTGGGAGTTCAAAGCCCCCTGGCTGCTCTTGTGCAGTCACATTGAGCCCCAGCTGCCTAGTAAAATGCTACACTGCTTACCTGCAGCAGACAAAGTAAAAGCTAGAAAACAGTGACCTTAGAGGATCCTAAACCTGGAAGAAATTTAAGAAGAGGGCACAACTTATTTCAATTTAGTTGTCTCAATTCACATGCTTTGTTTAATCAGTCAACACTATTTATCAGCAGGTCCAGACAAACACCCATAAAATTGCACCAAAAGGAAGAGGGTTGAATGCAAACTCTTCTCTCAAAGATGCAGTCTCAAATCAGCCCCTTTTCCTGGGCTGGTTTCTCACTTCTATTCAAGTTTTCCATTTCCAGTCTGAAAGATTAATAGAGACAACAGATGACGGGTTCAGTCTGTTACACACCTAGTGCTCCTGTAGAAGATACGATGACCTATTTTAACAGTACAACGCTGATAGAATATATCTGGCTCCTCTTCTCATTCTCTTCTTCTTTCCTTGCTCCCAAATGCATTTTCCCCCATGCTGTCTCTGTCACCACAGGACCCTTCATCAGTTTGTAAGGCACGTAAGTGTGGCTCTTTACAAGAGTGGCAATAGGGCTGGATGGGTGCAAGGGTTTCTCAGTAATCTAGGCCCTGCCAACAGCCTCCTCTCAACAGTTCTCCTCTGGCTAAGGAACCCACTACATATTTTGTACTTCCAAACCCAGAACGATTTTGATATGTGGCTCCAGAATGGTTATCCAGAAAGGTTCATGCCTTGCTAATGTAGGCTAGTTTCTTCTAACTCTATTACAAGGCCAAGTTCAGCAGAACAGCTATAACACATTCACTATCTCAACAGTAATGAATCTCTAGCTCAGGAAGTCCCTAAGCCACGTACAAGCAGATAATGGGACATCATGCAACAGGAAGAAAATTTATGCACATTGTGCTTCTTAGTCCCATTCCCCAGGTACTCAGTGGGTGAGATCTAGCTAGAACCATAACTACTAATTTTTATAGTTAAGCAGTGAACACAAAGATGTCATTAAGGAGTTACTCTGAGCTGGGACAGTGGGAATGACTATATTCACTGTATGTCCAAGAATTTCATGTTTCACTGCTCTCTCCATCTCACTGGAAAGAATGTAAGTGAATGAAATTAGTCTGGTTGTACATTTTGCAGTTGTAAACACTCCCAGTCCAGGCAGAGGGAACTGATCTGCAGTGTGGATCAGGAGCCTCCCCTGCCATGTCTGATTTGGTGGAAAGTAAAGCTGCCCATTAAATTCAGCAGAATCCACAAAGTAGCAGGCTGCAAATCAGGGGCAGACTCACAGGTTGTTTCAGGCGCAAAACAAGAGAGTGAAAAGGTGAGAAAGACTTTCACCAACTACACAGTAAGAGGATTCTCTGCTGTCATAGGACACACTGCTAAAATTATTGACACAACACTAGGCAATCTTTGGCACCCTTCTGCAAACAGCTTGCTGTACAGCACTATAAGCTTGCACTCAAAATACAAACCATAATGGGTTGCCCCTGTATCTATTTCTGCAGTATGCCCCATCTCTGTCTCTCATCACCACAACTGTACTGCTCCTTCACAGCACACCCTTCTCATAAGGCACTCAGCCTGAAAAGCTCTGCCTAGCTACAGATTAGCACAGGGAGCCATTGGCCAGCTGCGCCACGTGGTGTCCTTAATGTCACACTAGGACAAATTGTGAGGGTCTCTGTAGGGGCCCTCAAAAGACCCGGACATCTGAAACCCTAAGGGATACAGAGTGGCGGAGAACATTGAAAGTTGTACTCTCTATCTTTAATTCTGCAGTTAAGCAGTGCTTTCTCTAGTTGCCACTGCATTTGCCAGATGATGCATAGCACAACAAACGGATAAGTGGCTCACCTCTATTTCTACACTATTTCCCCTTGACCTGGAGAAAGCCAAGACCAGCCATCTTGAAACGTCTTAGAATCAAATTCTGCTAAGTTTCACATTTCTTGAAAATCAGACAAAAACAGTATATGCACAAAGTGTAAACACTTAAGAGCAAACAGACCTATGAAGAACATGCCAGACATGCAACTGGCATAGCCTGCAGACTGGAGGGGTACAGGGGAAAGCAGTGGTGCCAAACCTGGTAGCTGGTCTCTTGTGCTATTTTCCTTGCACACACTCTCACTTACTCAATGACTCTGAAATACCTTTGAGGCTTAGCAGCCTCTGTCCTTGAAGGATTTGACTTCTGCCTTCCTCACTCTGGCACTAACCATTTCAAAACCCATCTTTCCCATTGCTCAAGCTGTGCAGTTTTGAAGCCTAACCCAGCCTCATGTCGAGACAGAGCTGTTTACTAGCACAGTTGTGCTGCTCCTCAATAAATAAGATGGCACATAACTGAAAATAAGATCAGCTAAGGTTGACAAACAGATTGGCTTCAGGCACTACTATTTAGGAGCTAAAGACTTTGCCTGATTTTTATTCCTGTGAGTCTTGGCAACAATTTTCCCTGCACCTCAAATTAGAAATCATACCACAGATACAGGACTACTACTCCTACACAAATCAGTGCGAAGCAAGTAGTTTCTGCCCCCTTTAAAAGCAAATGCAGCACAACTTTCAGAAAGAGGCTTTCCCAACGCTTTAACTATCAGCTATGACAGGCCATCAATAAAACCTCTGCTGGAACCTTCTGCAGCCAAGATAAGGATGTTGCTATCAGCTAACTAATCTGCAATTACTCTCCTCTAGGGACCAAAGTGGATGGAAGAAAACATCTTGGCCAGGGCAAATGCAATTAGAAACAGAGTAAGTTATCTACAGGATGTTTAAAGACCTGCATAATACTCACAATACCTAAGGTGAAGACTCATACATTGGTGGGTCTCCAGGTTTCCATTACATGACCTGTGACTAGACCCTGGATGATAAATTGGCTAGTTTCTAGGGGAGCCAGGCTGGATTAGGAATCATTGGGAACAGAAAACAAACCAGAGTTCAAGCAGACTGGCAGTGCCGAAGCACGCACTCATGCTCTGTTAGTGTAGAGGCAGGCATTTGCAAGCAGAGGTGCTGTGGTTGAAGAGGATCTTGCTCAAACAGGTGTGAGATCCCAGCTTCAAAGCAGACGCTCCTCCTAATTCAGCAAAGCTGCACCTCTGCCTGGCATGGGTGACAGAAGAAGGAAGGAAAGTGCTTTTTATCACAAGCCTCAAGGCAGGCTTCGGACCAGTACCGAGAATGGAAGTATTGCCTTGTCCCCTGGGACAAAAAGGTGAACTGGACAACCTCTGGTTCATTGTGGAAGTCCTTAAAAAAGGCAGGTGAGCACAGAAAACGGGAACCTTGGCTGGATAGGGAATGCCACAGCACCAGAGCAACTGCCTTCTTCCCAACCTTGGAACGAATTACGTCTGTGCTCCCTCCACAGGTGAAAGCTAGAGATGCCTGTGCAGCTCCCACCACTGCAGACCCTGGAAAGCTCTTTAACCCTCTGCAGAACGGCATGATCTCAGCACATGCCCTGCTGAGCCCAAGTCCCACTGCTCATGCTCTGTCCTCTGTTTCCCAGCTGGAGGAAAGAGCTTTCCTTTATTCATTATGAGGGGTGGTCAGCAAGTGGAAACCTGAGCCATATCCCCTGTCCTCCTGCTGGATTGCTCCCCTGCAGCTCTGACTGTGACATCTGCAGAGCATGCAGAGGTGCCCATCAGGCTGGGTACACGGTCCTGCCCGGACAGCATCCTCCTGACAAAGTCAGAGATGGCAGTGGCAGGGGACCTGGACTTGGTTGTTGGTTATCTCCTGGCGAGCGGGATCTCCACATGGTGCACACGCGCTGTGGGTGGGAGCGCATCAGGAAGACCTGCTGTCCCCAGCTCTCCGGCCCTCTGCCAGCACCTCAGGTATGCTTGCACCCAATGCTGGAGGAGGAAACCTCTGACAGGCATCAACTCTCACCTGGCCTGCAGTGCTCCAGTGTGGAGCTGAAGCATCTTGGCACCAGCAGCAATGCTCTCATGGAGCAGACGCCTGTCACGTGGTGGCCCAGGACATTTGCTTAATGGTTGACCTTGTTTATACATATGAACCCTGCTGGAGGAGAAAGTGCGTGTCTGGAGTTATTCCTTAGGCACAACGCTGGTTTGCATTAGACCTGTCTAATTGCCTTGGGAATAAATATGTCTACATATTCCAGGAAAAATAAAAAAATAAAAAGAAAAGGAAAAATGGAAACTCAGGCCAAGTGCAATATAGAAATGGAAAAAGAAGCCAGGCAGGAACACAGTTAAAACTCAGTTCTAGCTCTGCCCCCTTGTGCTTACTCCAAAAAAGGGCATGAGCCCAGTATCTGGGGGGGGGGNNNGGGGGGGGGAGTAAGTCTGCTCGCCCTGAGGGGGAACAGGAATGAATTTCCCAATGCCTGTGGAGTTCGGAGGAAGAGGGGAAAGCAACAACGCAGCAGGATCATGCATACTGCACTGGTACCAGGGTGCCAGGCGAGCCAGACCCGACCGGGAGTTTCTAAGAAGCAGAGCCCTGGAGAAGGAGAACAACGGCAGAGACCAGGAATAACACAAATCCCCATCCTTTTCCCTCTAGTTGCATGAAGCACACAGGCCCCGGGGACTGGCGTGCAACGTAGCATTTAGCTTCTGCATCAGCAGCAAAGCATGCTCCAGACCACATTTACATTAAGATGGGGTGAGAGGGAGAGGAGGAGGGAGAAAACACGAGCCAAGGGAAAAGTGGAATTGTGAGCATTTTTCTTAAACCTAGGTCTAAGGCTCTTGACCACATGAACTGGCGAAGTAGTGAAGTTTTAGGGAAAGCAGGGGAAAGCTGATTGATCTGAAACAGCAGGAAACAGGAGGGTCACTTCAATAATTTTCTAACACAGTGAGATTATTTGAGCTGGCTCTGGCCCTTGTAACGGCCATTCAGTCCCCATCCAAAACTCAGGCATGGGTACTCATACGAAGACTGAAAAGAGAGAGAGTTGAGAGTGGAAAACTCATATATTTCTAATAAAACCATGAAATCAATGCTGATTTGCAATCACTGCGCATTTGACCTAGTAAACAGTTTTCAGGATGTGCGTCCGTGTGACTAAGCCACCAGTGCATGGCTACAGCACTAGGACCTGCAAACAGAAGTTTGCTTGATGTGGGAAATGGGTGATTCTCCTCTCTGGGACACATCGTAGGGAAGCAGCATGCAGGGAGGGACAAGAAGCAAGGGTCAGCCCCACCAGCTGCACAGAGGAGCAGCTATAAGCTCACTGAGTTTCACCAAGGCAAGTCACAGAGAAAGAAAATGAAAATGTCACTATAGCTTCCCCGTAAAATGTAAAGTAGCTCTGAAGCAGCTCACCTTTTTTGGCCACACAGGTCCCTCTGAGGACCACTCAGGAGCTGCAGGACTCCTTTTGTGCAGTCTTTACTAAGCCAGGACTCTTCTAGCTTGGCAGGCACATTATGGATCCACCACTCTGGCTCTACATCACATGGCAAACCCCCTTATTTAGGGAAATCTGTCACCATGCAGCAGCTCTACAAACATTTGACCATTTTCTCCAGACGTGGACAAACAGCCTCTCCATAGATCTCTAGCACATACCTTAAGTGCCAGGCACAGGACTCATAACTGAGTAGCTAGGCAGATAACAGCAAGTCACCATGATCACATCACTGCACTACCTGAGGAACCTGCTTTACGCCAGCATACAGCCTGCAGACACCCTTCCAAACCACAGCCACCAGCACTCAGCTCAGCAGGAGCCTGCAGGGTGGCTCCTTTCAGAGGGACATCGCTGCCAGGAGGGTAAATAGAAGGAGCAGTTGTGGACCAGCACATGCTTCTTAAAGGCAGCTGTGCCTGGAAACATCTCTGCTTCTCCTGCCTCACAGTCACACAGCCTGTTTTTGAGTTGCTAAAGGATGCAATTCCTCTAAATTTTAGATGTCTGCTTGGCTGTGGCATGTGCACAATCATACACAATAGCCAGTGGCACTGGAAAAAAAAAAAAAAGTCTGTCATTGACTCAGTCCAGCAAACTCGCAACCTGTGAACATCATGAAAGCATTACGCTCCAGCAGGCACAGAAAATAGGCTGCTCTGCAGGTGACCTGCCTTCCCTAATCCATGACAGGGAGTGGACACGTTCAGGACAGGTCTTCCAAATACTGTAACGGCCCTGAAACACTACCAGCCTGAAAGCTGCCTGAGCAAGGCCTCACGCTTGGCCAGGTTCCTGATCCTCACAGAACGAGGGGAGAATAGAGGAGATGTGCCTACCTATGCAGGATGTTGTCTATAGTAGAGGCACCATGGTGACATTTTGTAAGCAGTTCTGTGATAGTGGTAATGAGCTCCAACTTTTGCTGTAGCCAGCTGGCCATGATTCAGCACAGACTGAAGAACCCGGCCTGGAAATTTTATCTCTTAATGTCAAACTGGACTAGCCTAAAATAACAACCAAATTTTAGGCAAAAGAAACTGGATTATTCCCAGAGGAATCATTACAATGCTACTGTGCAGACATGCTGTAGCTTTCCCAGACAGCAAGAACAAGAGGAGCGACTCCTGCTATTTATCAGCATCATTTCTGCCACATTTTCCCACCTGCATCCAACACGGGCTCCCTGCCCCTGTCACTGTCCCAGTAAGCACCACAAAATGCTGCTCTGAGGACCGACCCACGCCCTCTTCACAGGAGCATCCAGGAAAGCCTCTTGTGTTCCAGGACAGCTTCAGACTAAAGGGGACCCAGCTGCTCAGCAAGCCAACAGAGCCCACAGCAAGGGCTGTGTGGTCACGTGCCAAAAGCCCAGCCCTCAACTTGCCAGCATGGGGGTAAGGCAGGGATGTTTGTGAAGACAGGGGGAACAGTGCTATGCTGCATGCTCGCAGGGTGCTCTGTGCCCGCCAACCGTGCTTCCCCATCACAGCCTGCCTTGGGGACTGTCCCCATCCCCTGCTCTGCACCAGGCGGGGACAGCAGCGCGGCTCCACGGGGATCGTTCTCTGCAGGTGTCGCAGCACTGAATGAAGCTCTACGAGTCTTTTGGTCCTGCTCATACATGCACAGACATCTGCTTGATGCCTGAGGGTATTTGCAGCTGGATAGCGCAGGCCTACGGTAGGTCAAGCACACAGAAGACCACTCCACTTCGTGTTGTTGCTCCAGTGCTGCTGCAATCTCAGCCCCTGCACAGAGGATATGCAGCAGAAGGCACACAGCTTTGAGCTACAGCCACCCTGCCTCTGCCTGCCCCCACTCTCAAGTCACAGAACCTCTCTTCCATAATAATTTCTTCTCCTACCTGTCATTATCAAAAGAAAACATGGGCGGGTTTCAGGTCAGCATGAAAACAGTCACAGTAGCACAGAAAACAAACTTACAAAGCTCTAACCTGAAAGAAAGATCTACGAAAAAAAAAAATAAATCTGGAAGCTGCTTGATACTGCTTGCTAGCCTTAATTGCACATGTCTAAATGCCCCAAATTAGTATTTTATAAGACAGAATGAAATGTACATTGATTCCACGTATGAATCAGCAGCCCTTGAACTCTACCTAGCAATCTTTTCTCTTTGAGCAAAAGATTACTTTACAGAGAGCTATTTGGTGGCGATTTAAAGCCTGAATGATGGCAATTCCACCAGGGCCTGAGGAAATTTGTTCAACTGGCTAATTGCCTCCACTAAAAATCAATGATATTTTCCGGCCTGAGAGTGTGCATCCTCAGCAACTAGGCCACTGGGCTGGGCTCTTTTGCTGCATGGTCCCTCTCCCGCAGACAGATACCCGACCATGCTCATGAAATGATTTGTCAATTTCTCTACAACAAGCCTTATAGATCAAGTTTCTCTACTCTCCTTTTGTACCAGCATGCTTCAGATCACCAATTGATTTTGTAGCTCTCTTCTGACCCTGCTCCAGTCCTTCAGCGCTCCCTGAAGTGCTGGCACCAGGACTGGGCTCCCTAGCACATTGTTCCCCTGCTCCCATCGTTCAACCCCCAAGGACTGCAATCTCCCTCCCAGCTGCAGCGCTGTGCTCGGCACTCACACTGGCTAGTTATCTTCCAAGCCCTCTGCACTGTCAATGCATTTCAGACACGGCCCCCAGCCATGCTAGCTTGTCCTCCATGCTTTGCTTCTAGATGTACAGCCTTCTACTTGGCAGCAACAGAGGAGCCCAGCTTTCTGGGTGGCTCAGCTCTGCTCCCACATCTGACCTGCCCTTGTTTACCTCCCCTTCATCTCCTGCACGATCTGCATCTCTGAGCAAACAATTATTTGTTATGTACAGCACTCACAAAGCCACTGGGTAGTGCAAGGCCAGGAACAGACACCTTCAGTACTTCTTTACAAGCAACTTCCAACTTCTCTCCTTCATGGTGGAGGATGACTCCCAGTTTGCAGCCATTTCATGAGAATGTTCACTCTTCCTGGGTCATTTGCAATAGGCCACTTTGATTTTGTACAGTGTGTACTCCCACACCAGAGTACCACCAAAGTCAGAAGCCTTCAAATCAATGTACAATTATGTCAGCATGACGACTTTTATCATCAAAACTCATACTCATATCAAAAAGTGGGATCATGTATCTGACAAGGCCCGTTTCCCTTACAAGGAAAACTGGCTATCATCATGCTAACTTTGTTCAGCTCTTCACCAGCTCCAGCGCCTATCAGCCTTTCCATGCTTTGAACAAACTGGTTTGGTTGGCCTGACAAGCTACCCACTCACTGTCCCAGAGTAACGCTGACACAGGAGCTTTTTTCTATTCCCTTGATTTTTTTCAAGTGCCTCTATTAATGATTAAAAGAGCCTCTTGGCTTACTGTCTAAATATTCTGGACTGTAAGTTAACCATTGTTAATGCTTTGTACATTTAAAAACACTGACATTTAACATTTTTCCTAATTACTGGAAGTAATTTCTTACTGGAGCAGAAAATATTCCCTTATGACCAAGCTATGAATACACAGTCGTCTTCTTTCCAAACACCAAGAATTAGTTACTGGTTATTTCTGCCTTTTCTACTTCATAAGCAACAATTTGCAACCCTATTCAGTATGGAGCCTGCACCACTGCTAGGATTTCATGAATCCCTGATACATTTAAAGAATCCCTTCTTATTGTTCCAAACCCGCTGCCCAAAGGCTCTTCATTGGTACTCTTCAGTTCTCTCATCAATTGTCTGCATTTCCTTGCAGATTACTTGTCTACATCGCTTCCTCTATTTTTCCATTCATTGTATTTTGGGGTTTTTATTGCTGCTTTCATCTCCTCTGTTAACCAAAACAGCTTTTTTTAACTAAAGAAATCATCTCTGCAAATGCAGAATTGTGGTTTCTCAGGGATCTAATATAGGATTCTTGAACAACTACCAATTATCATTCACATTTTTATGTTCAAGTTTTTCCTCCCACTTTATTTGGCCTATAATTATTTTCAGCTTGGGGAAATTGGGCCCCTTTAAAGCACCAATCATACATATTACTGGTTGGGACTATATATTTCCTTTTTACATAGCAAATTAAGTTCAGTCACAACTCGTACCAAAGCAAACATCCTTCCACTTCAGTGATTAATTCATTTTTATTAAACTGGTTGGGGTCTAAAATGGCATTACTCCAAGCCAGTTGTGATTCCTTCTGGACAGAGTGTTATTCACCCATGCTTCTTAGGATGTCAGGAGAAAGTTTCTTCCAGTGCAGCTAAAACCTGCTTGAAACACCCAAATGGAAGTACAATTTTTCTCTCTCTTTTTCTCTGGCAGAAATGCACATGGCTTGTGCTAGGAGCTGCTTGCACAAGCCATGTGCAATACTGCTAACAGTATACCCATTCCCTGTGGTGGTGTTGATCAGCTACAACCTCGAGCTCTCCTGGTCATCGCCAACAACTTCACAGCAAATAAAAAAAGATACAGCGTGTAATCCTCTCCTTTTTCTCCATTTTGTCCTTCCTAGAAAGCATGGCTGTAGCTGTTTTATTTTTAAACATTCCAACCATGCAGCTTATCCCACCAGACCCCATCTATAACAATAGCCCATTTATCTTAATAAACAGGCTTTATAAATTCACACAGGGCTGAAACTTGTGATCAAATTACCCTAGCCTAACAAGTTACTGTACGCTGCCTGCATGGCAGAGACTGTCCAGGAGCACAGCCTTAGGCTGTACTGTATGAATTTTCTTTAGCAATAACGCCTGCATCAGCAGCTCCCAGCCATTCCTTCCATCCCTGCGCTTTGCAGGATCAAGCCTTTGTGAAGGCGCGTGGGAAACTGGAAATGTACCCAACTGATGTGTTCAAACACTCAGGTTGTCACAGAACACAAACTGGTGAGGGGTTGGGAGCAAGAAGCCAGACTGTAAGGAACGGGGATGCTTGCTTACCTTAGCAGACTCGTAACTAAGGCAAGACACTACCTGTCCAGCAGGTACTCACCACAGTCCCAGAGTATATACACACCTCACCTCACCTCACCTCAGGATGTCTACAATCACTTGGGTGAAGAAACCTCTGCCCTAAAAATCCTCAGAGACCATTTTACCACATGTATCAACAGTGGGAGGACTTCAATTCCTCTCTCAAAGAACTACAGAGGAGTTTGGCATGCTTGCACTCTAGTGCATACCCCAACACTTCATGGTCAGAAATTTCCCCAGGCACATATGGAAGTCAGGGGGAATTCTTGTAAGATTATGAGCATGGGATATCACAAAGCTGAAGTTAACCAATACACACAGGTGCTCGTACTGCTGCAAATTCCCAGCAGAATGGGTTGGTTTGGCCAGAATAAGGTAAGAGCTCCAAAACTGAGTTCAGACCATCAGCAGCAAGCCTGTTTGTCCAGTGCTGACTAAGGGCAGGTCTCCCCTGCTGAGACTGCCCTGCTCAAGCATGCTAGCAGCCACAATATGCAGTCTCCAAAAGCTCCACAGCCCCAGGATGTAGAGCAGAAAACCTGGGAGAGTCATCATGCACCGATCCTGTGCAACTGTGGAAAGCTAAGCTGCTTTAGCCTTTTTTACCACTGATTCTGAGATAACTTACACGTCTTTCTGGGTACAAAGCAGAGGGGTAAAACTGCCGGAAGATACCAGAGGATTTCAAGCACCTGAGTGCTTTAGGCAGCTCTCCCCTGTAAAACAAGCCCAAAGCAGTAACAAGACTTTACTTCCACCCTGTATCTTCAGGTGTGCCAGGGCTGAATGGTACGATGAAAAGTTTGCAAGTGGAGAGGCAGGGAGTTGCTTAGGACTATGTCCAGAAAAAAGTTCAAATTTTTGCAGCAGTGAAAATCTTCAAGTAGCTAATCCAGCACTCACAGCGACAGTCAAGTTTCCATGTGAAATCACTGAAAATTTTGCCTACGCTGAGTCAGAGGATGCAGGGCTGTAGTGTCAGTGTCAGGGTCCTCAGCACCCTGCACTGGGATACATCCAGCAGCACACCACTGCAGGGCTGCAGCCCTTCTGCTGGTTCAGAGTTTTTGGAGTTATTTATACAATTGGTTTCCACAAGAAGTCCAAACATTTCCTCTGAGCTTGCAGGAAGCTCTTCAAAATGCCACAAGGTGCCCACCGGAAAAGTCAGGCCAGGGAGCTGCAGTAATGCAATCCTGTGGTGCCTTCCCTCAAGTGTGAGCAATAATATGCCTGAAGCTGTCTCCAGAGCAAACCGCTCCTTGGCAGGGGCAGGATGGCTCGCCCTGTGCAACATCCCAGAAAGCCAACAAGACCCAATCCTGAAAGGTGGAAGGGGCTAACTGTATTTCACAGAATCACAGAACCATTTAGGTTGGAAAAGACCTCAAAGGTCACCTAGTCCAACTTATGACCTAACACTAACAAGCCCTCCACTAAGCCATGTCGCTAAGCTCTACATCCAAACGTCTTTTGAATACCTCCAGGGATGGTGACTCNCAGCCGCTCCTCGTAGGACTTGTTCTCCAGACCCCTCACCAGCTTCGTTGCCCTTCTCTGGACATGCTCCAGCACCTCGATGTCCTTCCTGGAGTGAGGGGCCCAAAACTGAACACAGGACTCAAGGTGCGGCCTCACCAGAGCCGAGTACGGGGGGACAATCACTTCCCTAGTCCTGCTGGCCACACTGTTCCTGATACAAGCCAGGATGCTGTTGGCCTTCTTGGCCACCTGAGCACACTGCTGGCTCATATTCAGCCGGCTATCAACCAATACACCCAGGTCCTTCTCTGCCAGGCAGCTTTCCAGCCACTCATCCCCCAGCCTGTAGCGCTGCTTGGGGTTGTTGTGCTCCAAGTGCAGGACCCGGCACCTGGGCTTGTTGAACTTCATACAGCTGACCTCAGCCCATCGATCCAGCCTATCCAGATCTTCCTGGAGAGCCTTCCTACCCTCGAGCAGATCAACATGTGCACCTAACTTGGTGTCGTTAGGCAGTTCTCAAGCTAGCAGCATGGCATGATGCTCTCCCCATGAGCTACACGTCTCAGTGGGGTCTCTCGCTCCAGCTATTGCAAGTGGCCAGCATTGGTTGCAGCTCCTCCGGGGGACAACAGCTCACCACCACAAATCTCCAACAAAGGCAGCAAGCACCTCAGCTTTTATCCTAGTGAGAGAGGGACATCCACTGATGAGGCTTGCTGTCTGGATCAGGTAGCACCAGTTTCTTCGCAGCAAAATGCACAGCTTGTGAACTCAGATGATTTGAGCTTTGACAGCCTGATGGTCCACGAAGATGTGTAAACATTCTCTTCGCGTGTTACTTTGAGGGGAGAAGAGGGGGAGAGTAGGACATACTGATAAATGACAAGTAACTTACACAGAAATTAAGTGTTTGATTAAACAAGATGAAAATCAGACTCATAGCACTGAGTCCGGTGGTGATGCAGCCTCTGTGCAAAAAGAACCACCTCCAGAAAGCAAAATAAGTCAGTACAAAAGCACACGAATGCTGCTAGCAAAAA
>VXAA01004870.1:89303-114123 GCA_013399115.1 Anseranas semipalmata
AAAAAAAAAGCCATGTTCTTTGCTAGAACATTCCCATAATGCATTTACAAGATGCTTCATAAGTCAAGTCTAAAACACTGTTTGTGTGTGTGTGTGTGTGTGTGTGTGGTATTTTTTGTTTGTTTGTTTTGTTTTGCCAAGGATTAATTTGAGCTCTGGCCAAAACTAGCAAACCTGCTGATCTTCTTAGAGTAATCTAAAGAGACTGAGAAATGTACCAGGCCAACTACTTACATCTTCCCTTACACAGTTACATGACAAGATTGTAATCACAGTAAACTCTAGACCTAAACAATTCACATATTTGGTTTTAATTGACAGGACTGTTCTTAAGTTGTATGCATCCCTTCATAACCTCTCCGTAGTTTCAGACTGCTCAGTATGCTGCTCTCCAAGTGCTTGCCTTC
This sequence comes from Anseranas semipalmata, assembly GCA_013399115.1. Classification (NCBI taxonomy): domain Eukaryota; kingdom Metazoa; phylum Chordata; class Aves; order Anseriformes; family Anseranatidae; genus Anseranas; species Anseranas semipalmata. The sequence continues at coordinate 89,711 of VXAA01004870.1, forward strand.
TCATATTTGACCTCTGTATGATCAAAAAGGACAAGCCTAATGAAAAGAAGGACAATGTGGATTTCTGAGCACTCCTGCTCCTTGGCAAGGACACTGCCAAACGTGGACCAGCTGGCCTGTTTGCCATCAACTTCCAAGCTCATCTCCTGCTCCCAGTGAGCCAATGGAGCTTGGAAGCTGTTATATCTGAATACTAACTTTTACACTGTGTAGCATCACCTTGTGTTTCCACCACCTCAATCCATGCTGCAGAGATCACATCTTGGAAAGGTGCACTGAAGCGTCCTAGTCATTCATTCCCACTCAGGTCAGTCTCCAAGCATCCATCCTCGTGACCGAGCACATAAACCAGTCTGCAGGCACTGCATGCTGCATAAGCCAAGTTCACATTGCTGGCTCACTAGGAGAACAGCCTGGTGGACAGCAGGGAATGGACCAGGAACTTCACGCATGCCAGGGTCAGGCTTCAGAAGGAAAAAGGCCATTGTACCCTCCAGAAGCACTGTCTTGTCTGGCCTCCTGGAAAGACGAGCTGCTCGTCTTTCCTCCAGGAAAGGGGAGTGCTCGCCTGCAGGGCAGTGTGGGCAGCCAGCGACCAGCACTCCCAGCAAAGCCCAGCTGCTGGAATGGCACCAGGCGAGCCTGGTGTGGGACACCTGGCATTGCCCAAGGGCTGCACATATGCTGGCCCCACCAGTACTGCACAAGCTGCTCAGCATCTCCAGAGGTGTCAGGCCCTTCACCTCAGCTGTCACCACTGCCACCCCTCTGTAAAAAACGCCTCAGTTACATTTTGGGAACAATCTCCCCCTGTCTGCCCAGAACTGCACAAACCCAGTGCCCTGTCTCCAACCACATCAGAGCACTTACTGAGTGGTTCTTCCCCTGGCACCTGTCCTCACTTCAAGTTGTCAGAGGCTAAGGGATATCCTGAATCAGAGACATGTGGGACATGTGTGAGACTCCCTGGTGTGACCATCCTTCAGGGATCTGTCTAATCCCTTTGAAACTGCTCTCACTTCTGGCCTCCAAGCATCCTTCACCCAGGTATGCCAGAAATGAATGATGTCTTGTGTGAAAGTGCATCTACCTGCTAAGCCCGCTGCCTGAATTTTACTGGGGGACCTAATCTTTCCCATTGCCAAAAACAGTGAAGAATTGTTCCTGTTGCTCCTTCTCTGTGGTAAGCCAGATAAAGCAACAGATACCTGAAAATTGTGTTTCAGCCTCCTCATCCTACTTGCAATCAACCTTTCTAATGAAACAGGCTAATGAAAAGCCTCCATAAAGGAATAATTACAGGATTACAGAAAAGTGTGAGTCAACAAGGATAGATGGAAGCCATACTCCATCTAAAAATCCTGATAGCTTTTTATGAGCTTACAAGTTTACTTAGTAAAGGCAATAGCATAAATGAACAGAATTCTGAATAGAGTGTATGGCAGTAGGAATTTAGAGAAATTCAAAACGAACAAATCCCATGCTGAAGACAGGGAAAACAGAAATAGTAGACAAAAGAACTGAAGATGTAACAGCAGATGAGAAACAACTGTGTGATCTACTGATGAGCTTTGCAGGGTAAGTCCTTTCTCTTCCAGTATTCAACATATGTATCAACATCCCAGAGGGGGGGTGGAAAAAAAACAAAAACAAAACCAACCAAACAAAAAAGAAACACACAAAAAACCAACCATCATTAATGGATTTTGCAGATAAAGCAAAGGTCAGGGAGCAACATAATTAGGCAATAGAGCAGAGGTACTGTATAGTCCAGATCTCTTGTTGAAACAGCTCGTCTGCTGGCTGGAGTTCATCTTGGCAAGGGAGCAGGACAGGGACTGAAGCATGATAATAAGGGTAGCACTCTCTCTTTCCTAGGAAGCAGTCAGAGTGAAAAGGACTTTGAATCATTCAAGCATAAGCTCTCATAAAACCACTAGGTCTGAAAGAGCCACAGAAAATATTGACATGCATAAAGAAGAGGATAGGGACTTTACCACTGCACCAGGCACACACGACTGCCACAATGCAAGACAGATGCTGCTCAATCACAGAAAGCCTGGGAAGAGCTGAGAGAACAGTTAATACATAGAAAATGTGCACTGCTGGGAAAGGATCAAGGAGCTGGGATAGCTCCAAAGACTGGAGTGTTGCTTTTTAGGAAGGACAGGGTGGGAAGACAAAGAAGCATGCTGTCCTTTATGTGAGAGAGCAGCTGGAGTGCATGGAGCTCTGTCTGGGGATGGATGAGGAGCTGACTGAGAGTTTATGGGTTAGAGTTAAAGGGAGGACAAAGCTATGTGACATTATAACAGGTGCCTGTTACAGGCCACCTCATTAGGCAGAATAAACAGATGAGGCCCTCTTCAGACAGATAGGGGCAGCCTCACATTCACAAGTACTGGTTCTCATGGGGTTCTTCAATGACCCCAGTATCTGTTGGAGGGACATCACAGCAGGGCATAGGCAATCCAGAAGATTCTTGAAGTGCATTAATGGTAACTTTTTCCTCCAAGTGAAAGAAAAGCTAACGAGGAGAGGTGATCTGCTGGACCTCATCCTCACCAACAATGAGGAGCTTGTTGGGAATATGAAGATCAAAGGCAGTCTTGGCTTCAGTAACCATGAGATAATGGAGTTCAGGATCCTGAAGGCAGGAAGAAGGGTGAAAAGCAAGCTCACAACCCTGGACTTTGGGACAGCAGATTTTGACCTCTTCAAGGATCTGCTTGGAAGAGCCCCATGGAATAAGACCCTGGAAGGAAGAGGGGCCCAAGAAAGCTGGTTAATATTCAAAGACCACCTGCTCCAAGCAAGAGGTCCATCCCAACAAAGAGGAAGTCAGGCAAAAATGTCCCAAGGTCTACATGGATGAAAAAGGAGCTCCCAGTCAAACTCAAACACAAAAAGGAAGCATACAGAACATGGAAGCAAGGACAGGTAACCTGGGAGGAATACAGAGACATTGTCCAAGCATCCAGGGATAAAGCTAGGAAAGCTAAAGCACAAATGGAATTGAATCTGGCCAAGGATGTCAAGGGCAACAAGAAGGGCTTCTATAAGTATATTAGTGGCAAAAGGAGAACAGGAAAAATGTGGGCCTGATGCTGAACAAGATGTGGGACCTGTGTACACAGGACAGGAAAAAGGCTGAGGTACTGAATGCCTTCTCAGTCTTCAGGAATCCCAGGTCCCAGAGACCATGGGGAAAGGCAGCAGCAAGGAAGATGTAACCTTGGTAGAAGAGGATCGGGTCAAGGAGTACTAAAGCAAACTGGACATTCATAAATCTATGGGCCCTGATGGGGCCCATGTACCCAGGAGTGCAGAGGGAGCTGGCAGATACCATTGTGAGGCCACTCTCGCTAATCCTTGATTGATTATGGCAACTGGGAGAAGTGCCTGAATACTGGAGGAAAGCAGATGTCATTCCTATCTTCAAGAAGGGGAGCCCAGGAAAGTACAGGCTGGTCAGCCTCACCTCGATCCCTGGGAAGGTGATGGAGCAGCTAATCCTGGAAAGCATTTCCAGGCACATGAAAGGCAATAAAATCAGCAGGAGTAGTCAGCAGGGATTCACCAAGGGGAAATCGTGTTTGACCAACTTGATAAGCTTCTATGATGAAATGACTGGCTCGGTGTATAAGGGGAGAGCAGTGGATATTGTCTACTTGGACTTCAGTAAGGCCTTTGACACCATCTTCTGTAAGATCTTCATAGATAAGCTGTTGAAGTATGGGCTGGATATGCAGATAGTGAGGTGGATTGAAAACTAGCTGAATAGCCAGGCCCAGAGGGTGGCAATTAGTGGCACAAAGTCTGGTTGGAGGTCAGTAAGTACTGGTGTATCCCAGGGGTCAATACTGGGTCCAGTCCAGTTCAACATCTTCGTTAACAACCTGGATGATGCGATAGAGTGCAACCTCAGTAAATTCACAGAGAACACGAAACTGTGGGAGTGGCTGACTTACCAGAAGATTGTGCTGCCATCCAGAGGGACCCTGTCAGGCTGTAGACATGGGCTGACAAGAACTTCATGAAATTCAACAAGGTGAGAGCAAAATCCTATACCAGCAGGAGAAACAGCCCCAGGCACAAGGACGTGCTGGGGGCCATCCAGCTGGAAAGCAGCTTGACAGAGAAAGACCTAGTGGTCCTGGTGGACAGCAAGTTGAACATGAGCCAGCAATGTGCCCTTGACACAAAGGAGGCTAATGGTATCCTGGGTTGCATTAGGCAGGCTGAGGGAGGTGGTTTCTCCCCTCTACTCAGCACATGTGAGGCCACACCTGGAGTGCCATGTCCAGTTCTTGGCTCCCCAGTACAAGCGAGACATGGAGCTACTAAGAGTCCAGTGGAGGTCCACAAGGACAATGAAGCAGTGTGGAGCATCACTGTTGTGAAGAAAGTCTTGAGAGAGCTGGGACTGTTCAGCTTGGAGAAGGGAAGGCTGGGGAGGGAGGGGGAGGAGGGGGACGCGGATCTCGTCAATATGTACAAATACCCAAAGGGAAGGTGCAAAGAGGATGGAGCCAGGCTCTTTGCTGTGGTGCCCAGGGTCAAGAAGAGAGGCAATGGGCACCAACTGGAACACAGGAGGTTCCCTCTGAACACCAGGAAGCACTTCTGTGCTGTGCGGGTGACTGAGCACTGGCACAGGTTGCCCAGAGAGGTTGTGGAATCTCTCTCCTTTAAAAGCCACCAGGACATGGTCCTGGGCAACCTGCTCTAGGTGTCCCTGCTTGATCATGGTGGTTAGACCAGATGACCTCCAGAGATCCCTTCCAACCTCAACCATTCTGTGATTCTTTGAGTTCCCTCTGTTTCATCTAACAAAAATTACATTAAATGATGAATTGATTATAGTTAGTATGTACCTGCACAAGGGACAGAAAGTTGTAAGCAATTTTTAGTAGAATATAAAACAACAAAATCAAATAGCTGAAAGCTGAAGTTGGGCTATATTCCCCACCTGAATGTGACAAGGTTTGTTGCTGAAAATGAAAAATTAATTTTGGAACCACTGTCATGGGACAGTGGGAAGCCCTGTCATTGGTATGCAGGAGCCAAGTGTGATCCCCACCAACCTGGCAGCCCACTCTGGGCCAAAATTGAAGTGTCCTACAGGCACTGGACCGGAAGGTGATAGCGGTGCTGTCAAGCTTTTAGATCAGAGAAGAAAAAAAAAAAGTGTCTTCTACAACTCTGCAGGCATCAGCCTTTATGCTGTTGAGACCAGTTGGATCCTTGTTGTCCAAGGAAAAAGCTAGCAGCTACAGTCCCACACTTGCATTTAGCACCAGGCAACAAGTGGTGGGCCAACAGGATCAGGGGCCAAACCACCATGGCTGATCACTGTAAATCTGCACCATGACCCAAGTACATGCAGGCCAAAGTTTAGTATGAAGGGATCCAACTGCCTGACCACCCAAAACAAGGCACCCAGCACACATCCCCTCCCTGCTCCCCACTCCCCAGTGTTAGTTTAGTTGTTTGAAAAAGCAAAGCTCCAGACAAGAGCTTCTGTGCACTCCCTCAAGCAGCTTCTGATGCCCAGGATCCCTCCCAGCCCCCTCTGCCAGGGCTATGTTCCTGTACAGCAAGAGTGCTCTCACCCAGAACTAGAGGATCTCAAGCACCATGGAGTGTCTGCCAGCCAGCCCAGCACCGTGGTGCTGACTTGTCAGAGGAGAGCAGTGTAACTCAGTCACGAGTGCTCTCAGGGCTGTACACACAACTCATCACCCAGCCCTTCCTGACTGGGAAAAGAAAAAGGTGAATTGACATGCTCACCTTACAACACTGGGAGGCAGCCAGTGGCAAGGGACTATCTGAGAGAGAGAAAGCCACATTTACTGCCTCATGTATTCTGTTTCCACTGAACAATACGCTGAGCAAATGGCACTTTTAATGGAAAAATCCAGGCAGCTGACATGCTCGTGGAGTGCAAATGCAAGCATCTTGTAATAGCTCATGTGACCAGTACAAACCCGTGCCACAGTGAAACCTGCAGGTAGGACTTTCAAAGCCTACCTCAGAGACCAGGCTTTCTGAAACAAAGTTTCTACCCTTCCAAATGCTGAGGCAGCTGATCAGCAAATTATTTACCTTTTTACTCTTGCAGAGTAAAGAACCCTGAACTCCTTCTGTAGTTAGTACAATCTCAACAAAACTCTAATTATGACAATACAGATGCAAAGACTTAGGTATCTTGGTGCCCACCAGCCAGCCTATTCCCCATCCCTGATGCCTAGACAGAAGCTGCAAGTGTGTTTATACACAAACTGAAAAAAATACAAACAAATCTAGATCATAGACTGCAACAGACTAAGATGCAAACAGGCTCAATTCAGTTGTTTCAGTTCCAGTTCATGTGCAGAAAACCCAGATGTGCCCATTATCTGAGGAGGGAGGGTTATGCCTGAGACATACATCTTGAAGCTACACCCTCAGGGCCGAAGGTACAATCAGGGTACCACAAATAGTTTCTGTCCAGCTTGTTCTCTAATTCAGCACTGAGTGCTCCTCTCGAGAGGCTCTTTCATCAAGCAACTGCTCTGCTCATTGCTTCAGGTTTGGATCTGAACTGCTCCTTGCAGAGCTCCCACTGTGTGTCCTTCCTTGCATTTCCTGAGATGCTCTGTTACTTCTGTTGTCAAACATGATACTGAAGCAGGATCTCACGAACGGAAACACTACAAGATTTGACCTCCTCACCCTTGCCAAGTTAAAGACAGACATTCAGACATTGTAATTTATCAACTCAATGTAGCAAAGAAGCCCTATGTTTGAAAATAGGAAACAATTCTCTCCAATTTCATATCTTTTTTTTTTTTTTTTTTAAGCTAACCCCCAATTCCAAGCCATCACTACCGTTTCTCTAGCTTCCTTATAAAAGGAAGGGGAAAAACAAAAAAAAAAAAAAACCCCCCTCCCCCACACCTAACAAGGCAGTGGTGTTTGGCTTCCGACATCCCCCACAAATGTGGGCTGCTCCTAAATGACAGCTTTATACCACCGGCTACTGAGTGGGACCTTTGCACTCAAGCGTACATAGACTAAACAAGAAAAATGATGTTATGTCAGGATGTTTATATTTACCAAGCAGGACTCTACAGCTCTAAGAGTCATATCAGTGGTCCAGAACCTGAAAGAGATGGAAACCCTTCAGAAAAAGGCAGGATCCTCTCAGTGTTGGTTTTTTTTTTCCACTTGCAGAGGTTATTTGGAGTAGAAATATGAACAATTCATATCCTACTTAATGCAAAATGATCAATCTTTGAAGCTTCTGCTTCATTGCCTTTCTGCAACTAACTATACATGGAAGTGTTTGAAGCATGTAAGATGACTTTCAAGTGCACAGTCCCAGAGCTGGAGCCAGGATTTCAGAAGCAGTCAGTCCTTAGTGGATCCCCGAATTCTACTACCAACCAGCAAAAGCTGAGCACCTTTGAAGATGTGGCCATGTACCCTGATGCTCAGGTAGGATCAGAGCACTGTGGCAAGGTCCAGACATAGGACAGCAACATGGAGAAAACAATTCTCAAATCAAGAACTGTTAAGAGGTAGGGTCTTCCATGAAAAGTGTCTCAATATTGCAGAAGCCAGGCTGGCCAGGGTCTTGGCTCAGCAGGTGTGATGGCTACATGCTCATGCATTAGTCCCATGCAGAAGGTAGACACAACAAGTCCAAACTTCTTGTGTTCCAGCTCAAACCTGTCTGTGAGAAACAAGCCCGGGCACCACCCAAGTGTGTCAAAGCACAATTCCAAGGTCACGGCACAGCACAGGCCAAGGACAGCTCATTTTCTGAGCCAATACCAAACTGATGTTCACAACACTACAGCTGGAGCCAAAAGCAAGGCTCCACAGCCTTTAGGCTGGAGCAGTAACACCTCCAACCCAGCAAACACATAAGTACATGCATGACTTTAAAGGAGCAGCTGGGAGGTCTGAGGGATTGACTGCAGGGCTGGAAGTCGGCATGTGGCAGATTGCATTTAGGTGCAAAAAACTGCTAGAAGACCTGATGGCGCTAGGAAAGAAGCCTGCATCCTTATAGGGTATTGCAATGAGAGAGGCACTGCCCATGAAAGAAGGTGGGGTGGGAGAAGAAAATCTGAGACAAACTACCATAGCATCAGCATGAAACAGGAAAATAAATACCATGGACCCAGCATGGAGACAGACTAATCTTTCCATATTCCCAAAAGTTGCCTAGATCTTGGAACAGAGAGAGGGATTGAGAAGGCAGTAAAATATTGCATGGGTTGCATACACAACGTGGTGAACCATACAGAAATGATGCTTTTACAACCTGGCTATGTGGGCAGCCAGCCTAAGTTGAGCAATAATAGAGAGACTCGGCAGGTAAAATAAGAGAGTCATAAAGCAAAAGATAAAGAGGAAATTGGAATAAATACAGCCAAAGAGAAAGAGCCCTGTGACAGGGAGTGCTAACTCTCTCTCCACACAGGAAGAAGTCTCTAGCTTGGGTTTGTCTGGACCCTGCAGTTACTGAGGTTTGTGCAACCCCAGGGACATAGTCAATGACAAACTGCTCCCAACCTTCACCTGAAATTATATACCCACACCAATAAGGCCTTGTCTGATCATACAGATAGAAAAAGGGACCTAGCTAATAACAATGTACAGCTTGCAAGTCCTCATCGCCAGGTAGCAAAACCAGCTGGCAGAGCACATCACAAGTGAAAGAAAGAGCAAGCCCTGTGCAAAAACATAAACTGAGAACACTCAACTCGTGATTCTGCCATGTAAATCATTTCTATGTGTCTCTGCTGCAGCAAAAAGCATTGCTTGCAAAGCATTAGACCTTTCTATACGGTTTTGCATCCTCACTTTCCCCAACAGAGTTTTATAAGCTGTCCCTGTGTATTTGCTGCTCACTTGAAAGGCAGACACAGAAGTGGTCTGATACCAGGGGTTCCCAGATAGTGGCATAAAACCAAAGGAAATCAATTCTAAAGAGCCCATTTCAAAGTCTTTGATTGATTTATATTCAACACATAATTAACTCAACTGCTTCAACAAACTGAGAAGAAAGCTCTTAAATCAAAGATTTACAGAACTGCCAACCATAGGAGTTCACAAGGCAGGTTGTGAAACAACCATGAAATTGGCTTAGAAACATAAAAAACAACAGCCCGTGGTTCTCTTTTTCCTCAAGCTTGCCTGTGCGGGAAAGCTAGTAGTGGGAAGAAGGAAGGGAGTGAATTTACGGTGCATTAGCTGTTCCAGACCTGCTCCCACATGGGAGAGCAGGCTCCTTCTTCCTGCAAGTCAGCTGCTTTGCCCAAACAGCAGGCATGGGAGGAGCAGCCTCCCATGTGCACATCCCCGCTTACAGTGGGGTAATCACAGGCTGTGATTTTCACAAGAGCTACGTTTCCTCTGCAGTTCTGGTCATCCGGACCCCCTCAGCTGGGCTCTGAGGTCTCACAAGGCTCACGGTAAACATCACAAGGTTGGGCAACCCTGGGTATCGCAGGTCTGTGTCCCCACCCCACATGGCTTCCAGGCTGATATTTTTTCTGCTTGGAAAGCACCACAACAACAGACACTCCTTCAAAAAAGCCACGTGAAGGCCCAAAGTAAATGCCAACAGTTGTGTAGGCTTAACCAGGCCATGATTTGCAACCTAAGTTTTTCAGCCTCCCTGCCACCACCTTGTAAGGCAGTGGAGAAAGCCCCCCCACACCCCTTTCTATTGTGCTAAACCACAGGGGCACTGTCAGCAAAAGAAAAACACTCAACGATGTTAATAAAGCCTCATCCAGATAGGAGGTGGAGGAGGTAGGAATTCCCAGCCTGCTCCCGGGGCAGCAGCAGCTGAGAGTGGACAGTGAGAGCACAAGGGCTTAGAGCACAGATAAGCAAGGCTGAAGACATGCATGAGGCTACCCAGCTCCAAATGATGGAAGTGAGGGTTCCCACCTGCAACTAAGGACTGCACAAGCGATGCACCCACTGCTCCCTGCACTGTCGGACCATGGAAGACTGACCCAGGGAGCAGCACTTCTGATGTTTGTCCCCACACTGCTGTCCCTGCTCTTGTGGGGCTGCACCTCCCATTCCAGCATGGGGAGACTGCAGCAGTGACAGGACAGGCTTCAGGACACAGGGAAAAGGGCTAGGCATCAGTCAATGCTCCCCAGCCGCAAGACCAAAGGTCCTTCCAGCCTGGGCTAACAGTGCATGCTGCAACACCAGGCCCCACCTATCCCTAAGCACATGCTGCTTCCTCTCCCCAAAACAGCACCTTCCTGCAGCAAAAGCCCGGCCAGAGAACAACCTTCTGGATACTTGTGATCCCACCAAGCAGGCTGGGGCTGCAATGCACACTGCTCCCTGCCATAGTTAGTCCAGACTGGAGACCCCACAACCGACCTGAGGCTGTTCAGCTTGTCTGGTGTGACACTGCATGAACACCTGTGTTAAAATGCAGCTGGTTTGAAAACACGCTTTCATAAAAGCCTGCACTAACCCATGGAGCTCCCAACGGGAGGGAAGCGCTGACCCTCACCTGGCTTCAAAGGAGAAAAAAGAAAGAAAAGAAAAGAAAACAAAACAAAACAGGCAAAAAAAAATAATAATAAAAAAACAACCACTCTTTCCAATAGAGAGGATGAGCCCCTACTCCTTAGGGCACTGAGAAGTCCACTAAGCTACTTTTACAACCAGCAGCATGCCCCAGCTTTATTCACAGTGCCCCTTCTTCCCCCAAGCGATTACACCTTTCTCCTTAACTAGCTATTACAAAAGCAAGTTTAGACACCAAATTCCAGCCTGCCCTAGGCTCCTGTTATGAATGTGCCTGGCAGGGTCAGAGAGCAGACATCCAAAGGTCCGGTGTCACTTAGGGTGGAGCCTGCCCAAGGCTTCCCAGGGAAGAGGAGAGGGATTTCCCCAGGCCAGGTCTAAACGAATTTAGGATGTGGCCTGTACTCCTACAGTTAGCAAACTCACCTAAGGGCAGAGGGAGAGGCGCAGGCTGTTGGGGGCAAGCGTGAGTCTCCAGGTTCCACGGGTGGAGAGCACTTACCCCATGCCCCGGCCCTGTGCTCCTGCTGTTGGGATGTCCTCCCCATCATCCAGCCTGGTGCCCTGTGCCACCCTGCAAGCCCCTCTGTCTCACCTGGGAGAAGTTCAGTCCGTTCAGCGGGTGGCACTGCTCCTCCACTTTCTCCACAGCACCCGTTTGCTTCCTCAGCCGCTCTGCTTCCTGGGCCAGGTACAGATCCAGGACAGGCACGCCTCGCGACTTGATGTCTACCTCCGTCAGAGAGTTCACCATCAGCATCACCCACACTGGCCTCTTCCGCTCCCAGTTGCCAGCAATGGCATTGAAGAGGTAGTCAGCGTACAGGCCTTTGCCCCGCTGGTCTGGGGTCATCCAGGATGGCATCATGAGCTTGACATACTCCAGGTGCTGCTTGAGCCGGCGGTAGATGTCGCGGGGCAGCACATCCTGGAGGTTCTCCCCCTGTGGCAGGAGCTGGCAGCTGGTGAGAGCAGAGATAGTGTAGGGGTCGGTGAGGTCCAGCTCAAAGTACACAATGTGGCTCTGCTGGAAGGCCTTCTTGGAGTTCTCTGGGATGAAGTCCCAGACACGGGTGTATGGGACGTGGATGGTGCCAAAGAAGTAAGATGGGGGATCTCTCTTGATGGTCCACAGGAAGGAATTCAGCTCAGTCTGCCAGGGGAGAAGGAGACACAGCTGAGTACGTACAGACAATCACGCCAGGCCCTCAGAGTACAAGGCTTGAGGGAAACCTAGTGCCAAGCCAGCAGTCACCTGGCTCTGCTGCTTGGCAGCATGGACTTTTCCTAAAGAGGCTTTGCTCACACAAACAGAGTCCTCTTGACTATCCTTCTCAGGCCTTGAGATCAAAATCCAATTTTCATTAATTAAAAGCACAAAAAGCGTGGCCCCAGCTTTCTCCTCCTGAAAGGCAACATCATGGCTGCTCAACAGAAATACCATCCCAGCTCATCACCCCAGTATCTGTCAAAACTAGCAACATGGCACAGCCCAAGCAGGCCATGCTCTTTGCAAGACACTTATCCAGCTTCCACCTTTTACCAAGTCAAAAGCTGGCATCACTTTGCTGAAGCAGAGCAGGACAGCAGGGTTTCAATCACCTTCACCTAGGCACCTCTCACTTCAGCACATCAAGGCACCTTCCCTCAAAGAAACTGCCGTGACACCCGGTCAGAAGGTGCTGCAGCATCTCAGGAGAACTTTCCACTCTGAACAAGACACTAAACAAGTGAGTAACACAAAATATAACTTGGCAGACAGTCTTCTTGGAGCAGGTAGGAATACAGTTTTACAAGCATGTAGCACATGGCAGATAGACACAAAAACAAGACCCCTCAGCCCAATTCTCCTTTTGTTAAGGAGGAGAGAAGCACATGCAATACCTTGGAAAATAAGGGAAGAAACTCTGTGGGCCAAATTTGGCCTGTGGTTCAAGGGCACACTCTTAAAAACAAGGGACAAAAAAGCTTTTTTCTTTAGTTTTGTCTTTTAAAAAAGTCTCTCAAAACTCCCAGGAAGTCAGAATCAGACTTTGTTCTGCGGCACAATGTGCCTCACACCATCCTCATGACCACCAGAGTGTGTTGTGGGCTTCAGCCCTAAGCAATCCCCCAGTACAGGAGAGCAGATGGGGCAAAACAGAACCTGCTTGGATCCTGCCGAGTCGTTTTACAGCAACAGCAGGCATGACACCCATCGCTGGTGCAATGGTCCTTCCTGGAGTGATGGACACAAACAGTGTGTATCTCCCTGCACAGGCAGGAAGAGGTAGCCTTCGCACGTATAAGTAAGAGGACAGGCTTCCAGATGCACTCAAACATCTGGTCAGTCTTTAGCCAGCAGATAACTCTAACCTCAGCTCCAATGCTAAGTGTGCATATGTGCTGACCTAAGATACCTGCCTGACTGCCAAATGCAGAACAAGCTGCTTGGAGGAATGTATTGGAAACACATTGCCTATAAATTTCTGCTGAAGAACCAGGGTCAGAAAGGTTAATCTTAAAGATTGCTCTGCAATGGCTTTTCCTGGACAACCTTCTCCCAGAGCTCCCTACACTGAGCCCAAGCCACAGATCACGCAGCACTTCAGCAAAGTGCTACTGTCAGTATTGCTCGCCTGCACAGACTGACAAACCAAGTAAATACCAGAGGTCTTCAGACACTTCTGTGGCACGCCAAAGGTCTAAAGGATATCTCAGAAACCCGAATTTTGGTAATGCTGTGCTACATCTTTGCATCCAATCAGATGGTCCTGGAACACTCTCCTAAATTGCAGGCCATAAAAACATTCCTGAAGACCATGGGAGGAAGAAAATGAATACAATGCAGCAGTGAGAGGGAAGGAAGATACAGGACAAGACTAGTATGAATCTGACATAGAGCCAGAAAGAACATAAGAAAATGCATACACACAGGAAAGCAAGAAGGAAAACCAGACTGGGTTCCCTCTTGCCCTTAGCCAGGAGGAAAAATGGAAGGACACACCTCTGTTGGGAGAAACAAACTGGAAGTAGACAGCAGCCAGCAAACAAAAAGACAGAAGAGGCATCTGGGACAGGTATGAGGTTAGGAGGTCAACACTCCATCACTTCACGCAAGTCTGATCATGTACATGCAGAAACAGACGTAACCACAGGAATCGTAAGGAACAAGTGGCCACCAGCCCTCTTACATTTTCAGTTCAGCTCCTGAATAAAGCCACCCAGCAGGCTCAAGCCCAGATGGATGGCACCAGACAGTGTCAGTACTGCTCCAGACCACTGTACGCAGCCCAGCTAGAAAGGTGTTTGGCACTGCACTCTCATGTTTTGCAAATGCCCAGAGATTTTGCAATCAGATACTTAAAGCAGAGTAAAACTGCTAGCTATTAGTGGTACCACTGACAGACCACACAGGCCATCAGGCATAGAGCAAACAAGTCTCACTTTAGAGCCTACAGCACAGGCAGCAAAAGAAAGCAGGCTGAAACCTAGCAAAACTTCTCACTCCTTGTGTAGTGACTGCGAACTTTCACAGTAGAGTGTCTGGGCACTTTGCAAGCACCTCCACACCAACAGCAGCAGCCAGAGGCAATGGGAATCTCCCTTCTCAGATCGCCCAGGGTCTCAAGCACTGCCCAGAGCTGGTGCGAGGGCCAGAGGACAGGTCTGTTTCCAACCTGGGAATCCTCTCACGTCCCAGTATGCCTCCCGGAGCTCACACACGTTTCACTCCAGCTTCAGAGGGGGAAAAGCAAGGGCATAATCTCTCCCCAAGACCGTAAAAGGGGAGCTGCTAAGCAATGTGCTAGGTGGCTGTGAGATAGCACAGGAGCAGTGCCAAGGCTTGCTCAGCATCGCAGCATATGCCGTGACTGGCAGCCCCTCTCTCTCACCTCATTTCCCTAAGAGCATGAAGTAGATAAAAGTGCTACAGCCCGATTTCCCTTTGTAGCGGGATCCTTTTACACAGCTCTTACCTCAGAAAGGGGTGCTTTAAAACCAGCATAAACTACAGTGAAAGTGGTGTCCTGGAGGCTGAAGGGAGAGCTGTGTTGGGCAGCTCCAGGAATTTCACTTCCAGTAGCATACTCACAAAAAAGCCAGGTTCACATATTGACCCCCATGCATATTTCTGTCTCTGCTCCCAGATTTACAGGTGGTATACAATGTATTGCACATTACAGCAAAAACAAGAAGCAAGGGAAGAACTGGAGGGGCAGCCTAAGGAAGAGAGTGGCAATCCTGCTTGAGGTTCCTCGATTCGCTGCTGCACCAAGATTTGAGGCAACATCACACGAGCCATGGCACACATCCACTGCCATAGCACATCTCCTCTGTGCCTAAGTTTAACTTCCTGCTAAGAAGTCCCACATCAAGTTATTTCTGGCTGCTCAGCATGATGGCACAGTGTCTTCCCCTACCTCATCTCCCCAGGGGAACAAGAGCTGACTGTGAACTGATCAGGGTACCAGCACAGCCAAAAATTGCTTGGAACAAAAAAAAAAAAAAANNNTGGAACAAAAAAAAAAAAAAAAAAAAGGAGGAAGAAAAAAGTGTTTCTCCAGCCAGCTCAGCTTCTTAAGATTGACAGCTAACACTGTCACAGGGACACATGGACCTATGGGATCCACCCCCTGCCATGAGATAGGGGTGGCCTCCCTTCCCCACCTCAC
Source organism: Anseranas semipalmata (assembly GCA_013399115.1). Taxonomy (NCBI): domain Eukaryota; kingdom Metazoa; phylum Chordata; class Aves; order Anseriformes; family Anseranatidae; genus Anseranas; species Anseranas semipalmata. Next base: position 104,926 of record VXAA01004870.1, read on the forward strand.
CAGGGCTGCACTATCGCCCACTCTGAGATTGAATGGGAGCACGTAAGGATAGATCATGCTTCCTCAAAATGAAAGGACAACAGTGCCAGGCGTTGCAGAAACCCTGGAAAAGTGTGGCACACATCAAGGGTTTCTTCCCCAGAAGCTGAGCGAGGGTCTGGGAAAGAGCAAGAAAGCTTGAAGAATGGGAGAGCAGTGACATGCTGTGGAACAGCTGCTGAACCCACATTATGGTAGTTCCATATCCCAACATCTCTCCCAAACCAGGAAGCTGGTTGTCCACAGATAGCCTTGGAAACTCCCGCGACCTCCTGCCTTCCTTCTATCTGCTTCAGCAGAGCAGAAGCTATGACTGAGAGGTATTTTCTTTATCTTTCCAATAGGTTTCTTTTTTCAGATTTCAGAAAAAAAAAAAAGAAAAGAAAAGAAAAAAAAGTAAAATAAAGACTAAGATCCAATTAACTTTAATGACTCCCAGTAGCTTGCTTTTCCAGCAGCATTTATAGGACTATCAGGGGAAGCAACCTATAGTCTTCAGGTACACAAATACTACTGCAGTTGTCACATGGCACAAATCATTTCAACTGAGACAGCAATAAGTCTGCTTATTGTGCCAAACAGGATTTGTCATCTTTCTTCTAAGAAACTAGTTCAAAGTGGGCCAAATGATGTACTGACTAGCAGGAATAAAATAATGGTAAACATCGAGAAAACAATGCAATGAAAAATAAGAGAAACAAAGAATGCTCATCAAGTGGCAGTACCCTGAACATCTAGAAAAGAAGCAACAGAATGATGAGAATTAAAAAAAATAAAATAAAATGAAATAATAATAATGAAAAGCTGCAAGTGAAAAAGATGGCAGGGATATGGGCAATGGAGGCTCAGAGGGGAAGGACAGCTGCTGTCCAAAGAGTAAGGAACTGGATATGAACTCCAGACATGGGAAACCCACCCCAGGTCTGCCCACATGACTTGACGTGAGCAAGTCACTTCACTTCTGCTTCCTTTCACCTTCTGTCTCTTATTTATGTTGACTCTAAATTTTTCAGCTCAAAGCACATCACTTGCTGTGCAGGTAGGCACCCTCTTCTGCTTCAGTGTCTTTCAGGACCCTGAACCCACATACTCAGACCCACAAACAGGTCTTCCATACATCAGCCCAAGATTGCACTGTTTCTCAATCTACAACATGCTCTTAATTTTTTTTCTTGCTACAGAAGCCAGAGCATGTGGCATGCAATATTTCACCCAGGCAGGGAGCCCTATAACCCTCCCTATATGGCTCTCTCCCTCCTTCTTATCTATCCTGGTGTCATATCTTGTCATGTTCATTTATACCTAATTGAGGCAAAGACTGTGCCTTTACTCACCACATAAAGTGCCCCATGCAGCTACAGTAATGCACACAGAAATGCTAGCCGCATTTTTAACCGTTGTTCGCTTGAGCTCTTGCCCATTTACATTACTGACACTCTGAAACTCAGCTAAGACTGTAAGCAGAACTCACCCATGGATAAACACTGCGCTGACTACAACTATTAAAAGAACACAAATTCAGTCTCCACTTACCAGAAATGAAAAATAAAAATCAAGTTTTTAACTAAAAAGCCAAGAATTGACAGCAGACATTACTTGCTCTGCTGAAGTAACTATATGGGGAAAAGCTGCCATTTAAATTAACTGGCCCCTCATCAGGAACAACGCATCAAAAAATATTAACCAGCTACTACCACAAGCATTCTGCTGTAAATCCCTGGATTCTGGCTTTAAATTTACCAATATGCTCCAATGTTAAGCAAAAAGAAAGCACCACCAGATTGCATTACTTAGTAACTGGAATATAATCCAAAGAATTCCAACATACTTTATTTTAGATTAATTGTTTCCAAAGTCTTTCTTTTTTTCCTGTGAAAGAAAGAATGATGGGGCTCATTATTGATTGCAGCTTTAATTATAATATGGAGTGATGATGAGAAAGTCCTCTAAAGAATTGTAGGCTCATTCCTTAAAATAGCAATTTGTCTCTTTCAGACACTGATGCACATATTTCTTTCAAAATAGGATCTTTAAGTGACTGACGAGAAGAAGAAAGGTATCCTTGTAATCTAGAAAGGTAAGAAAATGCACAGGAGTTGCTATCAAGAATTTGGATAAAAACAAGCAAAAAAGCCTTCCCTGTTAATGTCGGGGCAAAGAAGAACATTTTATTTTTCCAAGGCGTTGGTATAAATACTTGTAAGGACACACTCAACACCTTTGCAAATAAGGCAGATGCTATCATTCCTAGGTGACATGGTTACCACCGTCCTAATGACCCCAGGAAACAGCCTGCCAATACCAGAACTACAGGTGGCCTCACATTTTAAAGACAGAATAATCAGTAGGTAATGAGATACCATTAACACATTTCACCTCCAGTTTTGCCAGTAGCTGACATAGGTCCCAGCACTGGTTCCTAAGGAAAAGTCCCTACACATCCTACCAAATCAGTGCATTAGCCATGTCCATAGCTACAGCTTTTTCTGCACGGGCTCTCCTCTTCTTTTCCTGTTCCCCACATGGCAGATTCCCACTAGCCCGCAGCTGTTGCACTTCATGCCCCAAAGAGGAAGGGCATGCCCGCTCCAGAGGCTTGATTTCGGTTACGACAGTGTCATGGCTGGCCACCTACAAATCCATCTGACAGAGTGGTTCCAGGCACAAATGGCATGGTAAGGCACTCTTCCCAAGGCAGGGGTTGGGCTCTGCCTGGCCTGAGCTCAGCCAGGTGCTGCCAGTGAGGCACATGTGGCTTGACAGACCCTTGAATCACTGTGACATAAACCCTGGGTTTAGGCATCTCAGCCTCCATGGCTGCAGGGGGGGCAGCATGATAAGATGGAGGCAGCAAGGCCCCTAGGCCAAGGAGATGGGATACATGCAGGTGCCTGGGCAGGTGAGAGAGAGAAGAAAGGTCGCAGGGCGTCCCTTGCCTTCCTCATAGCTACCAAGCCTTCCCACTGCTCCCTCGGCACCTATCCCGCAGTGAGCCCTCTCTAGCGCAGCAGCTCTGCGCCTACTTCTATGGGCTGTCAGTTCCCTTAACAGCTGTGCTGGTGGTCACCCTGCCTGGGGAGAACAGAAACGGTGAGATACACGTCCCTCGCCTCTGGTCAGGCTGCTTCCAGGTCCAAGCAAATGCCAACAGTGAGCATGGATGTTCTGTTAACTATAGCAGACGCTTTAACACAAAATAAGTTCAGGAATGCTTTTCCTACACATTGTTGTGTGCTCTAGGCTCAGAAACTTCAGTGAGAACTTCTTTTTCTCCGTGTCTGATTTTTAATGGGAATGACACCCTGCTCACAGGGCTCACGTCGGCCACAGCATCACTCTTAACCTGCAGCACAGAGCCCCCTGTTGCACTTTCAATCCACCTGGGCTGGGGCAGCCCTGGTTACAACAGTCAGGTTAATCAATTGAGAGCACAAGCAAAACCGAACACAACTTATAACTGCACTTCTGCTTAGAGGGCGGTGTCATTTGCTGTCTGAACCTGCCCCGCCACGCTCAGGGTAAAGCAGGAAGCCACCGGGCTGCCCCTGAAGAGGGGAGCTGGCAGCAGGTCACGCCAGGCGAGTCCGTGCTGTTGCAAGCAGTATTGATACTCCCGCACAGCTCACGCAAAAAGTCCTGCTCGGGATCCTCCAGGGATCTTCCTTTCTCCTCCCGGGCCGTCGCGCCGCGGGGAGGCTCCCCACCGGCGGAAAACGAAGCACGGGAGTGGATCCAGGTGCGAAAGCAGCGCCGCGCTCCTCTCCATCGCACCCCTCGTCCCAGCTGGCGTAAAAACCCCGGGACACCCCTACTGCAGCCCCGCACCCTCGCCCCTACCCCCAGGTGCGCCGCGTCCGAGCCCCGCGCCCCCAGCCCCGGCGGCTCCGCGCCCCCTGGCCCGCCCGCCTAGTGAGTGAGATGGAAAGCTATTACTTTCTTTGCTCCTGGAGGATACATTTCTGAAGAGGAGATAATTTTCTGAGTTGTCTGCAAGGCTTGCAAATAAATTGCTCAGTCTCAGGTTTCATTATAGTCTTGAGGTTCAGTAGGAAGTTGCTAAAATATTTGAGCAATACTGATGAAACATTTGAGTGAACCTAGCAGAACTGAGATTCTGAATGAAAGTCACAAACGTTATTCTCATTCAGCTTTCATGAAACAAGCAAAATAATGGCAATGGCTTTTGCTTTGACATTATGGACCATATTCAGAGGGAATGAACTGCTGCATCTAGACGATGAAGAGAACAAGGCACATCCGAAGAGTGATTTGCTGAGCCTACCACTGGGCTGAGTGGAAACCCTTTTAGAATCAGCCAACACAGGAATACAAGGCTGTCTCTTATGGCCCCTTCCATTTAGTTTTCTTTAGAGGAACACTACAAGCAGTGTAANGGCCCTGCCCTGCTCCTGCCCTGCCCCGCCTGGCGCCTGCCTCCGGACACGGCCCGGCCCGGCCCGGCCCTGCCCAGCCCTGCCCGCCTCCGGTTCTCTGCTCCTGCCCGCCCCCTGCCCCGCCGGCCTGCCTGCAGCTCCTCCGAAGCGAGGAGAAGATTGGATGTCGCGGTTCTTCCCCAGAGACTCCTAATTGTCCACCCTGCTTCAGACTGACTCTGGCACGCGGGAGATGGTACCTTTGGCTCATTTTCTTGTTTCAGGGTGCCTGTGCCACCTTGTGAGTCCGCCAACGTTGTGTCCAGTGTGCCTCGCACAAGCGGCATCGTCTATTAAAGAAAAACAATGCACTGAAGGGCATGTTGCCGTCTCTACTTGTAAAATTCACCCGTATTTTCTGAGGAGACTGGTATTTAAAACCTTGAAAAAGCCTATATTGCTATTAATCCTAGTCTTAAAAATATTGAGCAAATCTGGAATCTGCCAGTTTTCCTTTCCTTTTATTTTATTTTATTTTATTTTATTTTATTTTATTTTATTTTATTTTATTTTATTCTGATCAGGTGTGAATTATAATAGTGAGCTTTCATACCTCTTGAAATATTTATGATAGGATCGTCCTGATAATTTTAATATAGCGCTTGTAATTGGCATATAGCAAAACCATTAGTGCTTTCAGGGCTTGTTGTAAGTAAACCTGTAAAGTTAGAAAACTCTCCTCTGCGCACCAAGGTTTATGGAGGTATTGTATAGTATACAATACTTACCTCCTGCACCAGCCCCAGTTGTTTTAATTAAACACCGTGCACAAAGCAACGTGCAAAGTGCCAACTAATTGTTTCAGGCTCTTTGCAGACTCAGGCAGTCATTGTTTCTTTAGCTTTACCCTACTCTTACTTTTAAGCTCATCTTTTTCAATCCCAGAGATCCAAATATCTGTCCCTAGGGTTCTGGTTCAGAATCAATGGCAAACTTTGCACGAGCTCAAGGAGAGTGAAGATGCCCAACTTTACTTCTGTTGGGACAGTCTGGTTTTGCAATACGAAGCAAATTCCTCCAGAAAAAGGTAGCAAGAGCCAAAATCCTTCATTGTTTTGCCTTTTATGTGCATTACGTATTTCTGACTTTGATGAGGAGAATGATACCGATAATATATTAAATGCATCTCTCATTAGGTCATGCTAACCATTTGGAATAAAAAACATTATCTGGCAAAGAATATGACATCTATGCAATATGTAGTAGTTGTAATCCATAACTATTTTATTTTATTTTATTTTATTTTATTTTATTTTATTTTATTTTATTTTTTTACAGTGCCATTTGCCAGCCCAGCAGAAATTTCTATACCTATCAGAACAAGAATTGAGGTTGTGACAACTTTCTTCATCATCTTATCAGAATATCCCCAATTCAGTGTTGGGGGTTCAAACAATGAGTTTGCCCACCGGTCAAATATCCTTTCCAAACAAATACCACACTTAGCAGACAGGCGTAAAACACAGCAACAGAATGTTTCTGCCCTGGAATGGAGTAAGCCAGCCCCACGTTTGGTTGTATGTATTTTTGGGCATGGAAGCTAGATAGCATTCATTCTTAAAGTGCCCAGATCGAGCTGCAGAGAATAAGAATAAATCTTCCCTGGCACAGAGATGTGCTGCCAGACTGATTAGGTGCCTTCTGTGTGACTATTTTTAGTTTCTTTCAGTTCTAAAGTGGAAAATAGTAGCAACACTTTCTGAAACACACAGCTCACAGGCATACAGACAATGCAGATTAAGATGCTGCTTGGCTGTATTTTCAAATTGGTGGGAAGTGCATTCTTTGTGGTGAATTGCTGATGGAAAATAGCAAGAGAGGAAGGACAAAGGGAAGGTTTCATAGAGACTTTCAAAGTTATTTATACTTTCACTGCAACATTTCAGTAGAAAGCCACATCCTAGACCTATTAACAAAAACCTAAGAGACAAAACCAACATTTTTATTTAATAAAGTTCTGTTTGTAGAGTCACTGGGTTTATCCCCATCCCTTGCAAAATGGTTTCAATAGAACTTAAGCCTGTGATTAATGTTAAGGACATCCTTCTGTACTTTGCACTTGTACTTTTTATTTAAAAAGTAAAAAAAAAACATCTGTAATGCTTTCCTGAATCAGGGCCTTAAGCTCACAGAGAGTCTGCAGCCTGAGTTGTCTGGTTGGTAGTAGCATCAAGGTAGCTGGGGGGGCAGGCTCCATCCACAACCAACTCTCTTACAGCAGCGGGGCTGGTTCAAGCAGCCGCCATGCACAGGTAATTGCTCATACTGGCATCCCAGGCCTTGGCTGTGGCTACATGCGGGGCCAGGCACACAAAATTAGCTACTTGTCTCTTTTGGGAGACAGCCGATGTTTAACCTGAATCGGTTTCCCAAGCCACAGGAACAGTTATATGGAGATGGATGACAGGACGTCAGAGGTGGGCGACTCCTGGACTGGGTGTTACTGCCAGCAGACCTGCAGAGGAGTACAGCCCAAAACTCTTGCGTCCATTTGTGCATGCAGCACAGTGTGCATACAGTGTGACCACTTCTGAAGACCTCTAGAGCTTGTGCGTGTGCCTTTGCTACCTAGTATTAACCAGCAATGTGAAACAAAGCCACCTCGTACAGCCAAACACAGCCAGTCTTGAGTGAAAGAAGCTGCTACAAAGGACAATTGCACAGATTTGGGGGCAGAATATCTTCAAACTCTGTTAACAAGCAGGCCAGCTGATTCACCCACTATCAAACACGATTAGACTGGTTTTGGATTCAACATACATTTTAAATACTACAAAAGATAACAAGAGGATTTCTCACCATTTAAAATTATGAAGCAGATATCATAAAGCAGATAATAAAGGAGGCAAAGGAGCTTTCTTCGCTGAGTTGAGAAAAAGTACTCTACTTTATCTGCATTTGAAAGGAAGTTTGCTTAGAAGGATTGATGTGGACTTCAGAGATTCAGAAACACAGAGCCCCAATTATGCCTCAAGATAAAAAGGGTTAGTGAACTTTGTAGTATGTTACTGTATGAAAGTGTTAGGTCAGCTGGAAGGGAAATATGGGGAATATATTACAAAGTGAAGTGGTTACATGTAATTATCAAGCATAGTCAGCCAGAAGCCAAAAATAAAGAGTAAAGAGTGGAATTCTGTTCTCTAAACACATCTTAATAATAGCAATCTCAATTTGAATGGAGAGAGAAGGCTAAACAAAAATAAATCTCTAGGGCACTGAAAGGAGGTGAAGAGAAAGTACATGACCAGAACAGGGGGCTCTGAATTGCGCTAGGCCCCAGCACTTCAGAAATAAAGCAGAGGATCATTTGAAGCCAGGCTGGAAAGAGTTAAAGGACAGCTCACAAAACCATTTCCCTAATCTGAAAGTATTTTTTTATAAGGGTGCAATCATAAATCATCAAATGAACTTTCAGAAGGCAAAAATAAGGTGTTAGCAAAATAGCATACATAAAGTGAATTATTCAGCTATTAATTCATGATATTAGAAGGAAAAAAACACAGAGGGCTGTCAAAATAAATATTGATGCATTATTTTATGAAATACAGTAAATAAGGACCCTGTAGCTCATGCAGATAGAAAATATTATGTATATGGAGCCACATAGTCATAATACTGCAACTGGGGAAGCAGAAACAGAGTACAGCTCCATGGTAAAGCTCAAGTGGTCTGAGTGAATTTAACTGATTTTCTCCAGCTGAAGGGGTGTCCCATCCTGGTCAGCCCATGGCATACCCTCTCACCTGATGATTTGGTGCTCCTCTGCATTCAGCATGGCTGTATCAAGAAATCACACCCTGGACAGTGAGTGAGGTGCCAAAACTGGCTCTTCAGGGTTGGAAGGGAAACACAGGTTCCCAAAGGCAAATTTGGCTCTTCCTCTGGGAACCACAACCTCGTCACTAGCCCATGCACAGCCTTCAGCCCTGCTGGCTGAAGAACAGCTGCTTAGGCAATGGAAAGGAGGGATGCAGCAGTCCCTGTTCTCTTTCCTTCCCTTCCTACTTCCTTCTCAAGCCCTTCACCGGGCTAGAAGAAAAGATGCAGGAGCAATCAGTCCTGGAAACACCAGGTGGATCCTGGTCCTGTGTACATAGGCATCCATCCAGGCAGTTGGGAAGCAGTTGGGAAGTCTGATCCCCCCAGGAGGGATGCACAATATGTAAAACCTTCTGTTTACATAGGTAGATGTCTGATGTCTTCCAGGAAATATCAGGAGAATTTGCCTGTGGAATAACAGAATAAAATCTGAAATGTGTAGAAATGTGTTAATTCAGCTTATCCACTAAATTAGTATGATTTCTTCCAGGATGTCTTTGGGGGAAAAAAAAAAAAAAGAAAAAAAAAGAAAAAACTGCCCTGATTTTTCGCAGCTGTAATTAAAGATTTCTGCAAAGAGGGAAGGAGTTTTCTGAGTGAAAACACTTATTTTGTCCTAGTTTTCTAATTGGCTCTGAAAAATGTTAGCAAATGATTTAACATTATAAAATGTAATCTTAGCATTGTGTGATGTGGCNTGAACATCTCCCTGCAGTTCTTAGGGCAGAAACAGATTCACAGGGGGTATGATGGAAGTGAAGCTTCAGCGCAAGGGAAACCACATAGTTTTGATCACAGAATCACAGAATCACAGAACGTTAGGGATTGGAAGGGACCTTGAAGATCACCTAGTCCAATCCCCCTGCCGGAGCAGGAACACCTAGATCAGGTCACCCAGGAACGCATC